>BSBM01000472.1:5375000-5897500 GCA_027924585.1 Larix kaempferi | reverse complement strand
TAATGCTTTGTAAGAGGAAAATTAAATCTAAGTGCTATTTTTGAAAAAGATAAATGAGTTATTATTTTGGTTAATATTATATAAGCTTATGGCTACTAGTTTAAGAGTAAGATGATTATTATAAGTCAATGAAAAAAGGCGCAATATTATTAGTCCATTAACTTATAAATTATTATTAGTCCATTAACCTATAAATTAAAATCTAATAGGAATGAACTCAAATAAAAGATAAATCACTCGAGAGGTTTATGGAAAAGCACCTAATCTATAATTAAGAGAAGAATATTTTAATTGTGAAAAGGAACTCAATATATCATTATGCATTCAATCGAGCACATATCGGGTGGTTGGGAGGAATGTTGTTGTCCTCCCCACCTGGGTTCAAATCTAGCTTTGTGACACTTACTCCTTAGGATCCGAGTTTGAATATGTAATGAGTGTAATGCTGGCCAGACGTTGTTTCTCCATAATTACAGGTGTTGGAAATTTACCGATGGATGTAGCCCTCTAACAAATGGTGAACCATCACTTAAAAAAAAAGAATATAGAAGAAAACTGTTATGACGGATATATAAATATGCTAGCGAAGAAAAGAAGAGAATGGTTACGGTTTCTTCAAAAAGAAGAACCGTCTCCATTTAGGGTTTATTCAAAAGGAAGAACCATCTCCATTATCTGGCAATGGTTTGGTATTATAATGAGATAAGTGAAAATACAGGGGATAGCATAGATAGTGGGGAGTAGAGATTTTTTCTCTTTGGTCGAAAGGATTGAATTCTAGAGGGAGATCTCTATGATAGGATATCGATCATGGGTATGGAAAAATTTTCCATTTGTTTATAAAAGAGGAGGGTGGCATTTACGTTTTATTCTTGGGAAAGAACAAGAAGGGACGGTGTGTCTTATCAAGGTCCAGAGAAAAGAGACTAATCTAACATGCTCCATTGTTGGAGAGAATGAAAAAGGATTTGAACAGACTTTTATGGAATGGATGATTTCAAGGTTTGGAGAAGAAACAAACCATGTATGTGAAATCATGTCTATGGTGAAAAGATAAGATTTTATAATTGTACTGCAATTTGAGTGAGTTTGTAATATTTGAAGTGTGGTACAATCTTTGTGTTGTGAAGAAGAGGCATGATATCTATAAAGACAAGACCAATTATAAAACCATGTTTCTATTTAATCGGAGTGATGTCTCCATTATTTCTCAAACTATTTTTTTACTTGTTTATAATTGCAAGAAAGAAATGCATTTTTTTGGAAGGAGTGCACTCTCACTCTATGAGAACCTTGACTCCTGATTTTGTAGGTGTTTACTTGAACTGTAGGTGTTTAATTGAACCTCTTCCCATATATTTATTTAAGAATATTTATATCTTCTCCATGATAATCATAATCAGTGGATGACTTCTCTACCGTTAACCACTCCATTATAATCTTTATTTTGAAAACATAGAATAATATAACCGACTCAGTCTTTGCTCATAATCATATTGATTGATCTCTGTGAGGGGAAGAGAAATCTCTTAATCTCTAAGAGAACTGACTTATACACACACACACACACACACACACACACACACACACAGGTGTAGTCTAAATATTCTAAATTTTCAACTTTTTAGACTATATTTTTTGTTTTATTTTGTTTGGAGTTTGGTTGGAAATCTTTAAAAAATATTAGAATCACATATATTAGCTATGAAAATTGCATAATTTGGGTGCCATAGAGGTATTCGAGGGTGTTGAATCTATTTATGAACTAAAAAATGTAATTTAAATGCTTTCAAATTTTGATTTTCCCCAAAAACAATTACCGGATTCCAAAAGTCCAAAACTTAGAATAAAGAGACTACTCCTATATATATATATATATATATATATATATATATTGTTAGTAGGATGGCCCAGAAGTATTATATTGAGTAATAAAAGTCAAAACTATACAAAAAATTGAACTCTAATGCTACTCCGAAAATCCGAGTGTGTAGATACGAAAATGAAGAGCTATAATATTTGTTTAGAGGAATCACTTTGTGATAAAGATCTCTTTAAGGAACCAAGTTATTATTAATAAGGTCATCATAAGATTGATGTTACTTGGTATATGTAATACCAACGGACCAATTAATAATAATTAGTAAGAGGGCTACATATAGATAAGCCTTTTGTGGTTTCCAAACAACCTTTATTCATTGGAATGTCTTGTAAGGGCCGTGGACATAACATTTAATTCATATGGAGTAATCTTGGAAAATATTTCGTTAACCTTCATTCTAGTGGATTCGTTTCCTAACTTGAGGGTGTCCTCTTAGTAGTAAGGGTGTCCTCTTGGTGGAAACAATATATGTCGTACAAAGTGCCTACGGGTGGGTGGAACGTCAGAGCCATACATTCTGTCATCGGGATAAATTAAGGGTGAGTGCAAGCCAATGATGGGTCACTTTTGCCATGTTAGATGCAATAGAAAACTGAAAAATCGGGAATCCCTCAAGTTGTTTTTTTTTAGATACTTATACAACATATCTTGCATTGAGTAAAAAAGATGAAATGTAGGAAATTGTATTGTGTTTTTGAATATATAAGTTTTATGTATTGAAAATTTAAATAACTATGTCAAATTTCATCTTTTCTAACAATCACTTCTTCTTCTTTTTGCAAATGATAAGGTACATGTTTTTGTGGGTACAACCTTTGAGTTCCTAAATGATGATTTTGAGATACAAAAATTGGTAGACATGTATAGAACACATAGCACTAGTGCAACACTATTTTTCTAAAATTAAATGTTTAATTTTTTTTTGAATGATGTAAATGATCAAAGATTGAGAACAATACGTCAAATGTTGGTGCATCATTTGAAGGTCTTCAAGAAGTCATTTCAACTTGGATTTTTTATAGCATGTAGAGGTTGGTGTCTACTAGTGCAACATATAATTTTTTTTAAAAATGATTGTGAAATTCAAAAGTTACGAAAGATACACTAACAACATGTTTTTGATTCAAGGAGCGATAACACAAGAAAATTAGGAAGAAATAGAAAAAACAATATTCTTTTAGAAAATTACATATTTGGAATTTGCATAAAAACTCGTGTATGTTATGTTGTTAAGAGTGGTGAAAGATAAACATATTGAGAAAAATGGTGGAAATGCCCAATTAGCTATGGTTCAACACATTCCATAGCACATGTTTGGTAAATCCAAACCAACCATATAGGACTATAGATGACACACGGACATGTGAGGATGCAATTATTAGGTGTTAAGGAATTCTCACGCGTTCTGTTTAAATTCAAATATTTGTTTCACGTGCTTGGTGTCAGAAGAAATGCTCAATTGTTATAATTCATATAACACGTGAGCATTATATAAGTAATAATGCTTGAGCATTATGAAATACATGAATTATGTTTTTAAGTGTTGAATGGAGATAAAGGGGGTAGGCGAGAGATATGAGGGATACAAGAGGGAGGGAAAGGGACATAAATTTAAGGAGTTGGAGAGAGTAATGATGAGGGAGTGAAATTAAAGGCCTGAACCCATTTAATTCCTAAGTCCCAAACCCCATAAATCCATACACTCCTAAGCACCTAATCCCTTAACACATAATCCCTTACCCCATTAATATTCGATCCCTAAATCCCTTAACATACAAAGGTATTACTCCTCAAATCCTTAGTCCCTTAACACTATGTAGCTAGGGTTTTCACCCTAGCTTGTGCAAATGAGCACCTACTAAGGAGAAGGGAATCCTTAGTACCAGTTCAGTAAAATGATAAAACAAGACAGTAAATAAAACAGTAAACTACTCTAAGCATGTGCATAGAACTTAATGCCTAAGGTCTTAAAACCTAACCCCCTAAGCCCAAATCTGTCAATCCCTTTACCCCTAAATCCCTAACTGCTAAACCCCTTAAGTCCTTTAATTGTTTACCTCTAATCCTTTAACCTTTATCCCTATAAGTGCTAGTTTACCCTATAGAGGTAAAACAATTCTTTACCTATACACTATGTTTGCACGTACGACCTCCCTTGTGTTAGCGTGCTCTACATTTGCTTGTGTGCTCTACGCTTGCATGTGTGCTCTTCATTTGCATGAGAGCTCTATGTTTGCTTGAGCTCTCTCCCTCTAGATTTATCGCTCCTCTCTTGTCTTTGGCATTCTTACTTGGGCTTGTGCACTAGTCTCTAAGCTCTAATTTACCCCTTATAAGCTTTAACCCTTTAAACCCTTCATCATTAATGCCGAACATTATAAACACTAGCACCCTAAGCCCAGAGCACTAAATCAATTAACACCTATGGCCCCTAATCCCTAAACCCCCTAGACACTTTATCTCTAATCCCACAACCCGTAACCCCTAAGACCTAGTCCACCCCTAACCCCTAAACAATCTAACCCATATTACTTAAATCCCAAATCCCTAAATCCGTAATCCCTTAACCATAGAAACAAATAAACCGTTAATTGTTTGGGCCTTAACCCCTAGCCCATTAAACCCTATCCCCCCGAACATTGATCCCTAAATTCCTTAACCCCTAAATCCCATAACCCATAAAACCCCCTAACCCCTATCTGCTTAACTCCGTAACCCATAAATATTTAAACTTGTTAACAACTTCATGCCTTTACCTCTAAACTCTTAACCCATAACACCTAAGTCCTAATTAACCCCCTAACCGATAATCCCTAAATCCCAAAACCCATAAACCCCTAGAAAATCCAAATTCCCATTTCCTAGAATCCATTAAGCCCTTAACCCTCAATCATTTAACCCATTGACACTTAACCCTTAGCCAACTCAACCATAACATTCTAACCCCTGGCCTATAAATCTACTAATCCTTGAGGACATCACCTCTTAAATAACCACCAGTCCCCTAACCCTTATGTCCTTAACAAGTAAGCCCCTAATTCCTTAATTCTTACAAACCCTTAACCCTTAAACCTTTCATCCTTAAGGCTTAAGCTATTGAACCCTGACCCCCTAACATTGGTGCCATCAATCCCTTAACCCCTAAATCCTTTAACGACTAAACCCCTTTATCTCTAGGCACTTAACACCCAACACCTAAACCCTATTTTATCCACAAACACTTAATCCCTTAATGTCTAACCTCTAAAACCCTAACCCCTTAAACCCGTATCCCTAAAACGATCCATAGATTCATGACCTAACCTCTAAATATTTAAACTTGTAAACCACTTTATTCCTCAACCTCTAAATGGTTAACCCCTAACCCTTAAGTCCTAGTTAACCTCCTATCCCTCAAATCCCTAACCCATAATTCCTATATCCAAAAACCCATAAATCTCTCATATCTTAGAAGCCGTTAACCCCTTAAACCCCAAACCTTTAATACTTAAACCCTTTGACACATAACCCTTAACTGACTCAACGCTAACATCCTTATCTTAGAGACCCAAATCCCTTATCCTATAAATCCCTTAACAACTAAGCCCATTTACCCCAAACCCTTCACTCTTAACACTTAAAATATTTAACCCTAAACCCCTTACATTAGTGCCCTCAATCCCTTAACCCCTAAATTCGATGACCCCTAAACCCCTTTATCTTTAGGCACATAACACCAAACACCTTTATGCACAAACACTTAATCCCTTAATATCTAACATCTAAGACCCTATCCCCCTAAAAATGGATCCCTAAATCCCTTTTAAGAACTAAATCCCTTAACCCCTAAGCCCCTTGACCCGAAACCACTTGACCCCATAACCAATTAACCCCTAACACCAAATCCCTATTTAACCTCCTAACCCATACAACATGAAGCCCAAAATCTTTCAAGATAAGGAGGGTTGTAGGGAAATAAATGAAATTTATTTTCTTGAGAAGAAATTATTAAATAAGGTTTCAAGGAAAATGCAAATTGTGTGTATATTTCCATAATGCTAGAACGTTTTCTCCCATTAGACGTTATGTAGGCGTGCACCAAAAAAATTAATTGGCAATGAATTTTTTAGCATAGAAGGAACACACAAGCATTATAGATTTAAGAAATGCTAGCGCGTTTTGTAAATCCATAATGCTAGCACGTTTTGGCTCTGCATAATTCAACCAAATAGTCTTCCTATTTCATCCCTAAATTTTGCGTTTTGTCTCCCCAACATCACTAGAAAGAAACCCGCGCAATTGAATAGATTTAACAAGAATTGATGAAGCTTTAATACTCTATGTTCATAATTACAAATGTTCACGATCAACAAGATTGAAGAGGATTCTATAGTTAGCATTGAGAATTGAGGATTCTACATTCACAATTTGCAAGCTTGAAGATGATTTTACATTCACAATTAGCAAGGTTGAATAGGATTCTATATTCACAATCAAACAAACTTGAGTAATCTATGTTCATAATTGAAGAGGAACATGCATTGAGAATTGAGCAAGCTTGAAGAATCTAAATTCATGTTTGAGGAAGAATCTATATCCACAATCAAAATCAAGGTTGAATAATTTCCATCCACAATTGATTAAGTATCTATATATTCACAATTTCAAGCGAGCTTGATGAATCTATATGAACACAATTGAAGAAGAATCTACATTCACTATTGAGCAAGCTTCAAGAACCTATATTCACAAATGAGGAATTTTCTATATTCACAAGTGAGGTAGAAGTTACTTTCACAATTGAGCAAGCTTACATAATATATATTCACAATTGGGAAAATATCTATATTCACAATTGAGCAAGCTTGAAGAACCTATATTCACAATTGAGAAAGAATCGATATTCATAGTTGAGCACACCTCTAGACTCTATTTTCATAGTAGTTCTCATTGTAGTGATGGGGAATTACCACAATCGAACAAGGAGATTAGAAAGGAAAGAGAAGTCTCAAGAAACCACGGAAGAAGTTAGAGAAAAGAAAAGATTGGACATGTGGAATCGAAGGCATTCCATGGAAACTCATCCAATTCCAACCATAGATGATGCCACGGTCGTTCCTACCCATTAACAACAAGAAAAATAGAAGAATTCACTAGAGGGGGCCTCAATTTCAACAAAATTTGATGAAAAAGCACCCCATGGCACTAGTCAAGAAGTAAAATGTATGTGCTCATCGGGGGATGTTTCAATTCCCACATCAAGTCAAACTCAGACTATGGTAGCGAATGACTTGTTGGGTAGTGTTTATACAAGAGATGAAGTTAGGGAGGTGTTGAATGCATAATTTACGATGGAAGAAGAAAATGTTATGGAAACCATCCAAGAGAAAGTCCAATTTACCACATCCAACTACCAACAAGAGAGTGAAAGACAAGAGGCTTCTATTGAAACGCGAGAGCATCTTGGTGATGTTGTACATGCTCCAGTTCCAACACCCTTACCTCCATTAGTAACTACACACCGAAGAAATATGAAACGTATACAAGTTTATGAAATTCTCATCAGTTCACTTGAAGGTAAGTTGTCTAAACGCGCTATTGCTTATCAAACTCGACAAATACTTGATAACTTTTTTTATTCTAAATGTGATGGGGAAAAGTGAAAATTATTTTTATCATTGTTAAAATCCAAGTCTATGGTCGTTGTTAGAAGAATGTTAAGGATAAAGATGACCAAAAATCTTGAACCAAGTTTTCATATTATTAAAAGTTTAGTAGATGCATTTAGTACAATTGGAAAGAAATGTCGCTCAAAGGATCGCAATGTGGCTCACCATGTGTTTTCATAATAAACCGTGAACAAAAACACTAGGGCGCTTCGTTTTCTTAAAGCTACCTCCAAAATTGTTAATTTGAATGTCAAGACACTCTGTAGGTATTGTGATAGAAGAGAAAAACTTGAAACCAGTTAAACAGATATCTAGGCCTTCACTGGCAAGTTGCCACGCTTTGATATGAATCTCATTGATGTGGTAAATGGATTAGTGAAAGATTTTTGGCATGACGGCACTAGACCTTCTTCCAACCAAAAAGATGTATTAAAATTGATAAGGGGTTCAAAGGATAATGGACCACTCATTAAACATTTTATTGTTATGACACAAACCGAATTATATGAGAGATTTAGGAATGAACATAACAAACTTAACTTGGGCCAAATATCCTTTGAAAAATGCAAACCATGGTATGTTCAAATAAACACAGTTCGTAACACATGTTACTGTCGATACCACATTAAGTATAGTTACTATTATGACACATATACATATATTTTTCGTGTATTGAATAACATTCTTATGCAGGAATGCTCAGTTACATTACCATTGATGTCATCTAGAGACTTTGTTCATAGCATTTTGTGTAGCAGGCCAAAGGTTGCACATTTGATCAAAAATATTGCATAGATGGGGCATGCCTAAGGTGTGGTGGAATGGAATTATTGAAAAAATGCATACATGTGACCGATGATGATGAACAACTTGGGAGGAAGGAGGTGAACTTGCAGTCATTCAAATATGTTACATATGATATTGATGGAGGGAATGAAAGAAAAAAAATACAATTGGTCACTTCTCATGTTGTTAATGAGTTCTTGAATACTATTTTCTCTTCAGATTGCAATTTCATATATAACAATATATTGATATATGTCTTTATTGTTGATCTACTAGGTATGGGTTCGCGACTTCATGAAGGTATTCTTTGAAAAGACACAATAGTATGTAAAGCATGTACATGTGGCTGGTTGGCAAGATGAGCAGTTTAGAATGTGCATGGATACATTTCTTATTGGGACTATCCTGTCATTGGTCCATTTTGCGGAAAACTACACTCTTCAACCACAAAACGAGATTCAGAGTCAATATTGTTGGTATGATAATCTTCCCTATAAAATTTTCGTAGATTCCGGCAGTGCACATGTAAAGAGGGACCCTGATTCTCGCTATCTAAAAGTATACTAACATTTTTGCCAAAGATCTGATGTTCATCCATGTTATGGTTACCTTTCCATTGAGTTCAATCAATCCTACACATTTTATTGCCTTCCAATAAACCAAAGTCTCTATTATTGCTCCTTTGTTCTTGTGTGAATTCGCCAAGCTAATCTAGTCAAAATATTGGAACTTTGGTAATCTCACGTCAATTTATTCGAACTCTCCTTAGCCCAAAATTGTCATTTCATGAAAGTTACACATTTCCCTTTTCTCAAATACTATCCCCAAAGTTTTAGGACTTACTAATTATTATAAATTAATAAGCTTTTAAGATTTTGGCTAAAAAATAATTTTAGAAAAAGGGAATGTTTTCACTTTAATTTTATCCACTCATAAAGGTTCATGTTACGTGGATATTTATTAAAGTAGGTCTTTCACTTTTATAAAAGCATGGTTTTTGTCTTATTTCCCATATCTCATGCCCACGTCAAGCTTTAAGCTATCACAACCTCTAAGTTACCATCCAATCATAAGACCTACACACATGTCCAAGCGTCAAACCATGCAGCATGTGAAGGCCCACATGGAGCCATGGTATAGCTATGCACTACGCGTTGAGGGTGAAGAGAAATGTTCCTATATATAAAAACATTAAATATGTTTTATGTTAATGCATATAGCATTATTCCCACAATGCAATATAAAAGCAACCAATTGCAAGCATGCATCCAAGTGATGTGTCACGTATTTTTGGTAAACAATTCTCAAAGTTTGGCCATTAAATTCTATAGTCACCATACATAGAGATCGCTCTCATGTTTAAATGGCAATCACATGCATAGCAGCGTGAAGAAGCTTATTCCAAAATCATTGGTGCGGAGGCTAGATTGCTTCTCTTTGACTTGGTTTGTGGGGTGGATTCCAATGGAAGAATTGATACGAAGTGTCATTGGGGACCGCTCCTATCTTTATGACAACAACCATCAAGCTCCAACAAGACACAAGTATGATAATTCATGAGTTGTTCACATATCATCATACACCACAAATATGTGACATGTTATATATTATGCATACAAATTAAGAAGTCATTTCATTGATGGAATTGAACCTGCATATGGAGGAATTGTTGAATGGTGCTACAAGGAGCTAAGTATATTATTGCAGATTGGTAGCTTGATTTTGGTATAGTGGAGCATACATTTTTGCATTTCGAGTTCACTAGTTTGATGAAGTTTTGGATCGAGGGAATGTCCAAATAGAGAGCTGAGACAAAGAACCTTTAGGAAATCAACTCAATAGAATAAAGGTTACTACATTGCAACTTATGACAAATCCATTTGGAACTCTTTCAGTGATGCCTCATATTTCTATTGGTTGAAGTGGGGGATTTTCTCCTTCTATTCAAAATGGAATATCTTGTTTTCCCGTTAATGAAAGGAATGTTCAAAATTCGAAGCCAATACCAAAAGAGATGGAATCCAATGTTAAAGGAATGAAGTATGCAGTATTGAAGTCAAAGAATGTGATGCAAAATTTGTTTAGCAGTGATAGAAGACATTTTAACTAGTTTTAAAATGCATGCTCGAGGCTAGATCTTTATTTCCATTTTTGCATTTGGTATCCTGGAATACGATGGAGTGGGGTTGGTATTTATGAATATGTTTTAGAGTAAACGCTTATTAAAGCATCCAAAGATAGGTTATGTGAATCTAATAAATATCTCACTTATAAAAATGGACAACCAAGTCATTGAGTTTCTTCGATATTCGATTCACAAAGAATTTATTTCAGATCCTCAAATCTCTTCATGAGATCAACAATCAAAGAATCAACCTCTACATTTTAAGGATAAATATTTGCAGGTCAAAGGTCATCTCAAGATTTTCAGATATAAATAAACTGGTGGCAGAGCACCCTGCTATTTTAAAAATTGCATCCATATTCAAAGAGATAAAATAGCATATTCGAGGGCCTTAGAACTTTCAAGACACAAGATCGGTTATGGAACAGAACATCTGGAAGTCAAAGATCAATTACATATTTCAAGGAAAGATGACCCAGATTTCTTGCAATGATTCCAGACTTTGTTTATTATTAGATGTTCCTTCAACAAAATTTGTAAGGGTTAGTTAAGGGGATTTTTTATTTAGTTTGTAATTTGGGAATTTAATGGAGTAGGTTTGGTTTAGAAGTTCGAGAGAGTTGTGGGAGGAAGAGACCTATGTGTTTTGTAAGCCCGAGGGGAAATTATTTTTTTAAATTTTGAATCAGAGAACTCCCATGGATTCATGCTGCCTCAATGTCGAGCATGTTTTCTGACTACAATAGTCTGAATTATATCTTTAATGGAAAAAATTCAATGGTGATGGTGTCATTACTAATGACCTTTTTCCTCATTAAGCTATAGATTTGAAAGTTGTTCACATACTGTATTCTTGATATCTTCTTGGATTTCTTAAAGTTGATGCCCCGTTTTGACATTTTGGATATGTTTCCCAATCGACATCACTAGATTCCTCTCTTTTGATGCCCAAGTTGATATTCATATGTTTAGATATATGTGATTAGACTAATGAGACTCCATGCCCAATGGCCTAATTTTCTGAAATTTAAAATTATTTATTATAATCTAGCTTGCTTCCCTCTCCCTTTCTCATTTAGTCTTGTTGATCCACTTACCACCCTCAAATTCAACCATCCATTTCAGATGCCTAAGATTTGTACTCTAGCAGTCAAGTACATATTTTAGGACAAAAGAATACTATCACTTAGACTAGGTGAGCACAATGGTCCATATCACCTATAGACATGGGGAAGATAGTACTGAAGACAACATGGTTATTTTGAAGGAGTATCACTTCTACATAAGTGATGACATGTGTCACGACTTGGCTTTTGTAGAAAACAACTTTCAAATGTTCTACAATCACTTGAAGAATAAAAATATACAGATGGAACAACATTGGATTTGGTCTGACGGTTGTGCAGGGCAATTCAAAAATGCCCGTGTCTTCCAATAGTTGTCTATGATCCACAAAAGGCACAAGGTGCCACATATTTGCAACTATTTTGAGACCGAACATCGAAAAAGGTGAACATGATGGAGAAGGTATCAGGACTGCATTACACAGGAAATAAATGAAGTTCACAAATGTATCACTCATCTGAGATGCAAAAACCATCATTGAATGGTGTTCTTTCGTCATGGGGGAGGGAGAAAGAATGAAGGAAGATCAATCAACTAGGAAAGCACATGTACATAGATATTTTTGGGAGGTGGTGGATGTAGATCGATCACAGTTATATGAGTGCAAGACCATCCAAGGAACTCATGTATTTCATTAAGTTAGAATGTCATACAATCTTATACTTAAAATGTGGATAAGGAAACTCTCATATTTGTGTTCTCCATGTAATAGTGGTGAATGGAACAAATGTGAATCCACAGATTGGGTTGATAGCTGGGACCATGTATCACTCCCTATTGATTGAAAGATAGCTACAGAATTATCTTAGTTGGAGGAGGACCAATCAAGTATTTCACCAAACTATGACCACATATCAGATCTCGTACAACTAGGTTCAATTAATATTTTGATATTTTTGATATTTTGACAACTAGTTGTATGTAGCTAGTTGAATGAAATATTGGCACTATATTTTCTCAAGGGCACATATATGCAGTGGTTTCCCCGAGACGCAATGCTTGGCACACTGACTATTGTCTAGAACACTGCTTGAAGGGGAAGCAAACCCTAAATGTCCCATAACGGGACTCTGAGGCCAATGATTTTCCAATTGGGTCGATGGTTATCAAAGGAGAATATTTGAACCATGTTTTCCACTCAGCAAGTAGAAAAGGGTATACATATGAATATTATAGAGTAGGTGAGATTGTATACCATTATAGAGTAGGTGAGATTGTATACCATGTTTTCCACTCAGCAAGTAGAAAAGGGTATACATATGAATATTATAGAGTAGGTGAGATTGTATACCATTATACAAACTTAGTTATTGGCACAAACCTCAAGCTGCAAACAATGCCAAGGAAGAACTCATCAAAGGCATGATACTTATTGAATTACTCCAAGCACGAGAGGTTAAAGGAAACCCTTGGTATTCGTGGTGATCTTGATGGTCTAGTCCAATGACCATAGGTAGGTAATTTGGTATGTGGTTTTCATGTTATATTGTGTACTATGTTCTAGGTATGTGGTGTACATGTATGTTATGATTTTGTTTCGTGGTCTCATTGAGTATTGAAATTAATATTTCGACTATTGCAGCCAAACATTGATAGCTTGATAGATTGATAAATTGCATAGACTTGGTACAACTTGATAAATTGCACAAGCTTCGTCATGGATTTGTTTTCTTTGTTTTTTTCTCCCATCTAAGTACACCATAATATATGCATCATCATGCCCATTTTCATGCTCATTATCACCATCACCATCCCCATTATCATTATCACTATCCCCATGGTCATTGTCGCCATCACCATGCCACCATGAACATCACCACCATGCTCTTCCTACCCATGTTGTCACCATCACCATACCCTTTTTCACCATAAGATTCTCATCCATCATCCACACAAAAATAACCGTTAGATACCTAATTTAGAAACCTAGAAACCCAAACCACAAACATAGAAACCTAATCTAGCCTTAGAAATCTAGTATACCCTAGAAACACAAATATAACCTTAGAAACCTAATCCATAACAATAAAAACCTAAACCATGCCAAAAAACCTAGTCCTAATCCTAATATATATGCATGCCTAAAAAATCAATAGCAACCTAATCTAATATATGCATACAAGAAAAACTTTATATAGTCATGTGCATCCACTTGTATGTAAACCATTGTGGTACAAATATGCACAAGAGTCCAAGAAACCATAGTTTGTATTCTAAAACCCTAGCCTAGAAATACTATTCTAGAAACCCTAGAGAGAAGCATAGAAACCCTATTTTGTAGCCTAAACCCTAATTTGAATTCTAAACCTTAGAAACCCTAGTTTGTAGCCTAGAGCCTACTTTGTGTTCAAAATCCTAGAAACCCTAGTTTCTAGCCACTAACTATCACTGACCAATCGCTAATATCAATTATTCATTGTCACTGTTTCCCAAATTGGACCTTCACCATACATTAGTGAATTGATATGTGATTTGTTTGTGTGAGGGATTTCTCGTAGGACCTCCTGGAACCCGGTTTTGTTGCACGGTTGGAATTCTATGCCCCCGATAGGTATCCAACATGTGTCCCTGAAATCCTTTGGGGTGTGAATTTAAATGAGACATAGAATAATGGTCGTGGCTCAGATCAACAAACCATCGACTCCGTTGGATTCAAGACATCGAGATAGTTCTATGGGTGCAAATCCCATCCGGTTCCATGGACTAGGTGTCATCTTTTAGCATAATTTTAGAAACTAGGGTTTTCCTTAGTAAGTGATAGTGCAAATTTTGCACAAATGGGTCAACTTTGCAAAATCCTCAACCAAGAACTGATGGCTAGTGTTCCCACTTGGAACATTCTGTGACACACTCGCAAGACCTCCCAAAACCCGGTTTTGTTGCACGGTTGGAATTCTATTCCCCCGGAAGGTATGCGAAGAACCTGCAACAATTAATTAATGGGAATACGCGGGATAATAGAAATAACAGAACTCATAATTGATTTTATTAATCATAGGCCACTTCGAGGGGACAACCTACTTTGATCAAGATCAATACAAATAACTTCACCATACCTTCATTGGTCTCAACACAAACTTATATACTAAGTCTAGGCACCAATACCATCTGTCAATACAAACCATGGGCCAATACAAACTATGGATCAACAATTACTACGGGACGACTTACAAATCATATGCATCCAACAACAATAATACAAACTATGGATCAACCAATACTATGGGATGACTTACAAGGCATATGCATCCAAAAACAATATAGTAACAAAGTAAATAAAATGGTTGACGGGTTCCTAAAATCCCCTCTCCCTTAGAAAAAACTTTGTCCTTAAAGATTTAGATGTGGAAATTGATGCAAAATCTGAAGGAGTGGTTCCCTTGTAGCATCCTCAAGTTGCATTCCGGGTCACTGACGTCTTTTGAGTTTCAGGGAGGGTTGCTTGGAAGGATGTAGACGAAGAAGAACCATATCAGCTACGTGAAAAGTGCACTCAGAACGGTGTTGATCGGCTTGTTGTTTCAGTCGAATTCTTGCCATGTGAAGATTGTCCTGTAGAATGAGAAGAATAAGATCGCGGTTTCAAAGAACCAAGTCAATTTCCTGAATTGGGGAGCTGCTGAGGGTGTATGGAAGAAGAAATGGCGGTGCCTTTCCATAGATTGCTTCATATGGTGTCCTTTTAGATGGGGTATTGTACCACTGGAGCGCTTCTAGGAAATCCATAGAAATAGTTGTCCAAATCTATGTTGGGATGGGAAAGGGTTCGAGCAGTCCCGAAAGGAGTGTCATTTCACCCTTGTTGACCTGGAAAGTATCACGGTCAACCCCCATCTATTGAATTGTAATTTTCATTCTCTGCCAAAAGAAGTTACAGTGTTCCTGGTCATACGTTTTGAGGAACCTAGAGTGCCCTGCCGAGGAAGAAGCATGGAGTTCATAGAAGAGATAGCCCTGTTGAACAAATTGCAACCAATTTGGAACAAGCAGAGAAATGGTTGTAAGAGGAACTGGGTCATCAAATGTGTGAGAAGGAGCATATGCCACCATATTGTCCTTACCCTTCTTGTAAGTGATTGCATAGGAATAACCCATGAGTTGGATAAACCATTTTAGGTGTGCTGGGGAGGAGACCGGTCGTTCGATGAAATTTTCCAGAATTTGGAGATCAGTCTTGATGCAGAAATGATTCCCTAGTAGGTATGGATGCCACTTCTCTAATCCATGCAAAATAGCCAGCATTTTCTGCTGAGATGTAGATGCGGCTAAAGTCTTACCGGAAAGGTCTCTTGAAGGCGACAAGCCCACTGGTTCAACAAACACACCTGTATATCTATCCAAGGAAGTAGGGGAGACCATTGATGGGTGCATCTGGATGGAATGGAGTTGAGCGATGACACCATGTGAATTCTTCTTAAGGATATTTTCAAGACAATGTGAACTGATGATGCAGGAGACCCTTGTTGTAATCCCGTAAATTTGTGTTGTTTTTCATTGACTGAAAACTACATCCAAAGTTCAACAAAATCCCATAAGATGGGGCCAAGTGTGCATAACCATTGAACGTCCAAAACCACATCACATCTGGCTAGGGACAAGGAAAACATGTCAGAGTGCAAGCTATAATATTCCAGAGAGATACGCACATTATGACACTTACTCTTGCAAGGTAAGGTACCCCCATTGGCAACCATGACTTCAAAGTTGGAGCAAGGATGGACAAAACAATCATCCTGTTTGGCGATCCGAGGGTCAATGAAGTTATGAGTGCTACCAGAATCAATGAGTATTGTAAGAGGAAGCTTCTTGAAGTAACCCCTGACTCGCATTGTTTGGGGGGTGGTGACACCGGATAAAGCATGGAGAGATATCTCTGTTTGGTCATCCTGAGATGGAGGGTCAATATGCGGCTCTTGAATGTGGACCTGATCATCCATTGTATCTGGAGCTTCTTCACCAATTTTAGAGGCATGCAAAGAATCCATATCCAAGAGATAGAGGTTTTGTTGAACACATCTATGTCCTCGAGTGAATTTTTCATCACAATTATAACAAAGCCCTTTTTCTCTCTGTGCCTACATCTCTGTTTCAGACAAATGCTTGATAGGAGTTGGTCGGGGAGCTGGCGGGATAGGAGGTTGTTGAGAACCCATATTTCAGAAGGGAACACAAGTGGGTTTGTAGTGCTATTGGGATGCAATCTTGTCTTCTTCCAACTTATCCAACCCTAGGGCTTCCATCATTGTGTTGGGATAGAACATTTTGACCCCTAAACAGATTTCATCCTTAAGACCACTGATAAAACAACTCCTGTAGAATTCATCATACAATCATTCTGTGTGATTGGCTAGTTTCTCAAATTCTGTCTTATAATCTCTCACAGTGCCAATTTGATGAATTTTAGTGAGTTCTCTGGTGAAGTCATCAAAATCACTAGGACCAAATCGTTGCAAAAGGAGTTGGAAAAAATCAATCCATTTTAGCTCGTCATGAAACTTGATGTACCAACAGTACCATTGAAGGGCTTCCTGTTCCAAATAAAAGGATGCAAGTGGAACTTTTTGGACATCAAAAGTATTATGCAAACTGAAATACTATTATGCATGATAGATCCATCCAGTCGGATCAGTACCATTGAAGCGAGGAAAATCAAGCATCAGACCACAAAAATTGCAGGAAGAAGAGAATCCATTGTCTGATGAAGACTTGGACTGTCATTTGTTGTTCAGGGATGAATTATCAAGATGGAGGCCAAGATATTTTTCATCAAGATCCTGGACTTTGGTTTGGATGGCTGCAAGTGATTCCTCCATGGTTTTTGCTCCTGCGCAAGTGACAACCATAACTAGGAGTTTTTTTTTTTTTGGAATGGATAGAAAAACACAAATATAAACTTATTTAGAAACTGGAAATTTGGATTTGGGAAAAAATCGGATGGGTAGTTGGGGTTTGACCATGGGGGATTCACTCAATAAACCGCTATCATAGCACGTTCGTTCATGGCATATGAAACAATACCCCTAATTTCACTAAATATTGGAAAATACCTTCCAAAATCATTTTTTTAACCCTCTCCCAACATGCCTCCATATTTTGAAAACCCCTATTTTCACTAGATATTGTATGTATCAATTTTTTCATTAACATTTTTTATACCCCTTTATATTTCTACCTAGTATATTGATATGATACCCCTCTTATGACCCCAAATGCATTCTACAATGCACCTTGCTTCTTTCAATGTATATTGTGGATGCACATTACTTCACCTACAATACAATTACTCAACCACGTATCATTATAATTTGCAACATCTAATGGTCTAATGAAGAGATAGGAGATCACTTCTTGTATGTCACTAGAGCCAATGCACATAGTACAACATTGAGATTGCATGTTGCAGTTCCCCAATCGTTGACTAGGCCTATTGTGGGCTAGGTATCCAAGCCCCCAGGGCCTATAACAAGATCTAGGAGGCTGACTAAACCTCTCAAGGCCTGTAATAGGCACGAGTGGTTAGGTATTCAAGCCCCCAAGGCCTATCGAGGGCCTATAACAGGCCTTGGAGGATTAGAGACTCCCAACGCTATTGGTAACAATTGGATGTCAATGACCACTGTCTCTCGACTATGATTAACTGACAACCCACTTCACCACAAAACCCCTAGCCTCAATCATGCCTCAAGATGCGATTTCTCTATGTACTGGTAAGCCCGAGCCTTGCCTCAACCTGATTTCTCATCCGGCCGTGATCCTGCCATCTCCATTTGGCAGATATTTGTCAACCTTCCCATATAAAAAAGACCCCAAAGTATTTTTTATTGTTACCTTAAATAAAAAAAACCCTTTGCCCCTTAATATATAAGCAATATAATTTTTAGGTTTTCATGAATATTTAATACCGCAATATGAATGAACGTGATATTGTATTGCCTTCTAGTGAAGCCCCCGTGGGTTTGACTAGCTTTTGGACACTTTGGAATGGATAGGGAAGCAAAAAATGAGGATTTCAGAAGTGGGGTGAAAGAATGAGAAAAATTGTCATAGAGGGACAAAGAAGAAGAAATAGGAAATGGACACGGTGGCAAAATTTGAGGGTGATTGGGTGAAAATCAATGGAGTTATGGCAAACCCTAAGAAGAAACAAATGTGGGATTTTCGGCTTTGAGAAGTGGAATATGGGACAGGGTCCTCATGAATGAAATATGCAGAATGGGATTGCAGGGGTGTTAGTGAATTTTCAAGGAAAGCTGAGTTAAAACAAGGGATTTTTTTTTTTCCAAAATGGATCTGAAACGGCTTTCGGAATGGATCGGAAACGACTTGATATAGAATGACTTAGAATGGATCAAAATCGGCTAGATCTGAAATGAATTTTAGAATGGATCTGAAATGGCTGGATCAGAACCGGCTTTCAGAGTGGATCTGTAACAGGTGGAAGTGATCGGTAGCAGATGGATCTGCAATGGCGTGGAAGTGATCGGCAATAGTTCAGCTGAAAATACATATGGACTCGAGGTATGTTTGGCTTCCTATCGATTTAGGGGCACTCGACCACCAATGTTGTCTAACGGCCTGCGTATTGGGGTAGTACCCCTCACGCCACGGCTTAGGTAAAACTGATAATTTCTTTGCCACAAATGACAACTCTTGCTTTACCTCATAGGTGGGAACTAGTCAATCAGGTAGGGGTAGTTTCCATTTTCACTAGTAGGTCCTCTCAATGGGACAGCCACTTCGGGGTTCCTGTGGTACTCCTCACAATGCGTTTTAGGGATTATGCCCAAGTACTTCCCACAGTTAAGCGGATGGGGATTATTCCCAGATCCGAAGCTGCAACATATGCGAAAAAAAAATTGCCAGAAATTTCACCCAGCAAGCCCAAGAAAGTGCTTTGATACCAAATGTGAAGAACCTACAACAATTAAATAATGAGAATACACGAGATAACAGAAACGACAGAACTCAGAATCACTTTTATTGATCGAAGGCCACTTCAAGGGGGCAACCTCCTTTGAGCAATCTCAATACAAATAACTTCACCATACCTTCATTGGTCTCAACACAAACTTATATACTAAGTCTAGGCACCAATACCATGTGTCAATACAAACCATGGGACAATACAAACTATGGATTAACAATTAGTACGAGACGACTTACAAAGCATATGCATCCAACAACAATAATACAAACTATGGATCAAGAAATACTACGTGACGACTTACAAAGCATATGCATCCAACAACAATATACTTACAAAGTAAATAGAAGGGTTGACATGGGTTCCTAACAAGGTATCATACAAGTGTCCCTAAAAGCCTTTGGGATGTGAGTTTAAATCACGAGGGCTTCACTAGAAGGCAATACAATATCACGTTCATTCATATTGCGGTATTAAATATTCATGAAAACCTAAAAATTATATTGCTTATATATTAAGGGGCAAAGGGTTTTTTTTTATTTAAGGTAACAATAAAAAATACTTTGGGGTCTTTTTTATATGGGAAGGTTGACAAATATCCACCAAATGGAGATGGCAGGATCACGGCCGGATGAGAAATCAGGTTGAGGCAAGGCTCGGGCTTACCAGTACACAGAGAAATCGCATCTTGAGGCATGATTGAGGCCAGGGGTTTCGTGGTGAAGTGGGTTGCCAGTTAATCATAGTCGAGAGACAGTGGTCATTGACATCCAATTGTTACCAATAGCATTGGGAGTCTCTAAGCCTCCAAGGCCTGTTATAGGCCCTCGATAGGGCTTGGGGGCTTGAATACCTAACCACTTGTGCCTATTACAGGCCTTGAGAGGTTTAGTCAGCCTCCTAGAGCTTGTTATAGGCCATGGGGGCTTGGATACCTAGCCCACAATAGGCCTAGTCAACGATTGGGGAACTGCAACATGCAATCTAAATGTTGTACTATGTGCATTGGCTCTAGTGACATACAAGAAGTGATCTCCTATCTCTTCATTAGACCATTAGATGTTGCAAATTATAATGATACGTGGTTGAGTAATTGCATTGTAGGTGAAGTAATGTGCATCCACAATATACATCGAAAGAAGCAAGGTGCATTGTAGAATGCATTTGGGGTCATAAGAGGGGTATCATATCAATATACTAGGTAGAAATATAAAGGGGTATAAAAAATGTTAATGAAAAAATTGATACATACAATATCTAGTGAAAATAGGGGGTTTTCAAAATATGGGAGGCATATTGGGAGAGGGTTAAAAAAATGATTTTGGAAGGTATTTTCCAATATTTAGTGAAATTAGGGGTATTGTTTCATATGCCATGAACTAACGTGCTATGATAGCGGTTTATTGAGTGAATCCCCCATGGTTTAAATGATCCATAGAATGATGGTCGTGGCTCAAATCGACAAACTATAATACCCGTATTTTGACCCTTAGGATATATTGAATTTTAATGTAAATATTGTATACATGCGATGTATGTTTTACTAGCGTGGAGCTCAAGGCCAAGGCCCCACTAGTGGATGCTCAGTTTTATTTAAAAAACAAATAATTTGATATTATGTTATCCATGTGCTATTAATCCATGGAACATTGTAAAATGATGTAAATATTAATATTGTAATAAAATACCAAAAACTGGCTATGGAAGCAACTAATAAGAGGGGGGAATGTGTATCCACTAGGGAGAGGTGAGGGTGTTGTGGGATTGAACCCCATGCTGCCAATGTCATCTTGAGAATCCATTTGAATTTCCTTGCTGACAATCAATTCTATTGTAAGGAAGTAGTTGAGGAAATCAGTTCATGGATTCAATGGAGCATGGGCAACCCAAAAATTCATATGGAAGCATATGGGCTCAGTTTCCTTGACCCACAAGTCACTCTAACTCATGGGAATTCGTTTTCCCTCATTCTCATTCCATTGTTTAACATATAAGCATCAATTTTCATCCATTACACATTCGCAGCAGTGAGAAAACAAGAAATCACAACCCAGAATTAAGCCACATTTTGAGGTGCTAAAAACAACCAGAAAATTGTGTGGACAATGAAATCCAATGGAAGATCCATATACATGAACCTTGGGTCAAATTTGAGAGGGTTAGATTCCCATAAATATACAGGAAAACCCATATTTGATAGCCTGAAAGGCTAGTGATGGGACATAGTCATTTGGCCACAAAAATGAGAAAATCCAAGCATGGATGACCGAGTGGAAGAGAGAATAGAGGTTGGAACCGCTTGATAAACCCAATGAATGATAGAATCTAAAGGAACTAACAACTTGGACCTTTATATTCCCACCCTGAAGAGCACTGGAGGGAAGGGGCACTTGAGGGACTATGTAGCAGAGAATGGGACATTCCTTTTGTTGGGTGTGCTATGTATTATGGGTGCCAAGGGTGTTTGGATTTAGTTTGAGATGCATGTAGCTCTGTGGTTGATATCATTGAATTAGCATCCTCCTCATTTGTCTCTTTGCATGCTTGATAAACCCAATTGTGTGCTGGACTAGAATGATTGTTTGTGTGAAACCATGGCTATAAGTGAGCCTGTTTAGTTCCTCCTTAGTGGATACATAGCCCAACTCAGGGGTGGTCTCTCAACTGAAAGAATATAGGATGGACATAGACCTATGGTTGGGTGGAATGTTTCTCTTACATAGCCAGTTTCTTGGAAAACTTCCTTAAAAGATAAGTGCTCTCTGTGGTTCTAAAGTATGCTAATTCCTATGTTATGATTATCTGTTATTTCAAGTCATTTTGAATGAAATGATCACATAGAATTAATTAGTAGGAATCATGTGTATAAGCATGAACATGAGGTTGGTTCATATCCGATTGTTTCATCATTTTTATTGCGTTAAATATGTTGTTAGTATTGCATGCTATAGATGCATTAATCATATTTAGTTACGCTGCGTAATTTTAATTATGAATTTTTTTAAATTGTAAATTTCATCACTTATTTGTAGGAGACGAATTAGACACCCCCATCCCTTGTGGTTGTGTTCATGTTCCCTCTGTGGGTCAAGATGACGGTAGGGGATGTGACACAAACCATCGAATCTATTGGATTCATGACATTGAGATAGTGCTAGCGGTGCCCCTCTCCTCTGGTTCCATGGCCCAAGTGTCATATTTTAGGTCAATTTTGGAAAGTAGGGTTTTGATCAGTAAGTGACTGTGCAATTTTTGCACAAAGGGGTCAACTTTGCAAAATCCTTGACTGAGAACTGTCAGAGATTAAGATCTAACTAAACTAGCTTACCTATCTAAGCAACAATAACATATCAACATGAACATACAGAGAATAAGAAAAAGAGAACACAAGATATACATGGTTCACCCAATTGAGCTATGTCCAAGGGAAGGGTTGCATCTTCCATTAATATGAAAAAGATCTCAATATTACATGGCATCCTCACATATGCATCACATCAAGCTGCTACGAACATAAAATAAGATAATAATTAAATAATTAATAATTAAGTTAACTAAAGTTAGGTTATGAAGTGAGGCGTCTCCTCAACATCAAATGCTCAAGCCATATCTAAGGCAGGGCCATCATTGTAACATATCATCTTTTATCATCATTATCTAATATATTATTCATATTTATCATTTCACATGAGAGTCGGATTTTACTATTAACAAGCCAACCGGATACGGTTGCTGCATTTGGCATTAGAGCCCCTTCTTGGGCATCTCTACTTTGGATTTTGGCTAAATTACAGACCTTGTCTTAGCAATCAAAGTTTCTCTGGTATTTTGGGTCTTTGACCAAGAAACGGGCCATTGGCCATTGAATTCTTAATTTTTGGAGGAAGATAAAAGATTAAAAAAAACAAAAGAAGAAGAAGTTCAGCATTGCCGACCCCACCCTTCTTCTCCCCTGTACCTTCTCCTCATCACTTCTGTCACAAAATGCTCATCCATGTGACCTTCCTGATCTTCCTCACTACTCCTTCGTCGTTGCACACCCTCTCTTCCATGCTCGTCGCCACAACATATTCCCACAACCTCACGCTTCTATCCCACGCTCGCTCACCTCGCGTCCACCTACGTTGTGCCCTCATCACTGCATCCCCAAAACATTATCGCCTCATTGTGCCACCACTGCTACGAATCCCCCTCCCCAGCTGCTCCACACTCCCCTTCACATCGTCCTCCAACTCCCGCTCTCACGCCCCCCTTTCTGCACGTTTCACCGATGTGCACCCTGCACCCTGCACACCCCATTCCCCTCGCCCTCTTCTCCATCAATTTGTTCCCTTGCCCCTACCTACGTCACACTACAAAAACCTCCATGATTTCCCTCACATCCCTCACACACTTCCGCCACCTGTGTTTCTCCCTTCTCTCCTTCACTCACTCATCCTTGTTCCTCTCACACTCCGCCTGCTCCCCACCTTACTCCTCCTCTCTGCACCTTACCCTGGGCATTCACCCATGGATTCCTCCTCTCCCGCGCCCCCATATTCACCCGCGCCCTGTCCAATTCACCCCGCGCTGATCCTTGCTCGTGCGCTCATCCCCCAGGCCCTCCAAGCCCTCATCCCTTGCTTTTTCCTCCTCCTTGCTACGCCTTCCTCTTCTGACAAAAACTTACCTCTATGAACCTGCAAGACGCTTCCCTTGCCCAATTTCATTTTCTCCATCGCAGTCATTCCACTCCTCCTATTGTCCACCCCCCCTACCACCACTACCACATCCCTATACTTCCCTCACCACCACACCAGTCACCACTCACTCTCACTCTTATGCCATTCCACTACTGGGGATAAAAATCCGAATTCTACGCTTAATTCAAAAAGAAAATCAATAATATTATTTATATTATTGTTTAAAAACTTGATTTCATTAAATATATATATTATAATAATAATATTATTAATTATTATTATAATAATATATAAAATTTCCAAAAAAAAAAACTATTAAAAACTATATAATACTTGTATAATGATATTATTATATTTTAATAATAATTATTATCAATATTATTCTTTTAATAGTGAAGAAATGAATTCAAATTATTATTTTATAAAGAAGAAAAGAAGACAAGAAGTCAAAAATATATATTATTGAAAGAAGATGAAGACTAGCTATAATTGAAGAAGCCAAGGTCAAAGAAGATCAACGCTCTTCAAGAAGACAAAATTGAAGAAGTCAAGTCAAAAGAAGACTCCTTCGTCAAAATAATTGAGGCTGTCTATCATCAGAAAAGTCAAAATCAAAGAAAAACTCGTCAAAGAAATCAATAGCCATTTATCATCGAAGAAGTCAGAAACCATGGAAGCCGGTTTATGGCTACAAATAGAAAAATTAGAAACAAAGTTAAAACGTTACTGAAAAGACAATGAAGAATTGCGGGACATAAATAACAATTCAAAAATAGGGATGGAATTACAAGCAAGGTGCAATGAAATAAAAATATCTGACCAGGAAAGGTGTATAGAAAAGTTGTATGCGCAAATTGATGAATTAAAAGCTAAAAATGAATTCAATCAAAGGTTAGGAAATCAAGATATAAAGAAGGAAATTAATAATTATGAAGCAGAAATAATACACTTCAACAAGATCCTTAGCGACAAGGATGAAGAACCGAGGCAAATACGACATAAATTAGAATGTCAAGAATCAGAGGTCAGCCAATGTCGACAACAGATAAAAGTTCTTCAACAACAAAATGAAGACTATAAAAAGACACATAAGTCAGAGATCACGAAGAGTAATAAAGCATTATCCAACAATGCTGAAGAAATTTTCAGACTAAGAAATCATAACAAGATACTAGTCACAAAAAATAAGAAGTTGAAAAATAGCCGGAAGATAGAACAATCTATGGACGACATTGAATGGAAACTTCTAGACAAGCAGGAAGAAAATAGTTGTATCAGAAGTCATAATGAATATCTTAAGGAACAACTTAAGATGTCTAAAGATGACAGAAGATCGCAAGTCGAATTGATTAAGAAGTTTCAAAATGATAACAGGCAGTTAGAAAACAAGTTGGAAAAGATACAGAACAAAAACTTAAATCCTCAAGAGACGAAAATACAACTTCCAGCTCAGATCAATGCTCAAAAGATGACATTCATAAACGAAAATGACATTGTGAAAGTTCCCTATCGACACCCCAACCATAAAAACTAATATTCGAAAAAGTGGGAAATGTCGAAAGATAATGGTACTAATGTGATCAAATCTCCTGACGACAGATCAGTAGGGAATCCCATCAGTCCACAACAAATCAATTTGGGATGGATTGATCCATCGACATACCAGAAGTTATGTTTGACTCTTAGCAATTCGTATCGACATGTTTCGTTATCTACGACACCACATAAAATGATGAAGAAACATTATAAGGCTTTGAGGACAAAGCCTTTCTACAAGAGTGGCAATGCTACGAACATAAAATAAGATAATAATTAAGTTAACTAAAGTTAGGTTATGAAATGAGGCGTCTCCTCAACATCAAATGCTCGAGCCATATTTAAGGCAGGGCCATCATTGTAACATATCATCTTTTATCATCATTATCTAATATATTATTCATATTTATCATTTCACGTGAGAGTCGGATTCGACTATTAACGAGCCAACCGGATATATTTGCTGTACAAGCTACATCATACAATGTGTGTACAAATGACATACACAACATGTGATGTGTGATTAATTACAATCAACCCATATCCAAAGGGGTCTCCTTCACCTCTCTTATATACCAAGAGGTTTGGATTACAATACATCCCATAATACATGTGGGATAAATGAATTTTTTCCTCTTTAATAGAGAATGGTTACGAAGTATATAATTACAATGATGGATGTGGGATAACTCTATTTTATAACATTAGAGTTATTTTATGCCTTTAAATAATATTTTACCAATATATCACATAATTCATCATTACATATTCTAACACTCTCCCTTAATGATGACTGGGAGAAAGAATACAAATGGAAGGAAGGCGGAAACACCCCAACATCCCCCATGATGAAAGCTTCCAGAATGCTCCATAAGATGCGAATAAAACACACTTATCCTCATGGGTTTGATGAAGACAACATCCACTTCTCACTGAATCATGAAATTGCACACGAAGCAAGTTGTACGATAAAACAAACATGTGATGCAATCCACCAACAAGATGCCTAGATATAAAGAGAAACCATCATGGCTACTAGATCCACAAGAATCATCACAATCATAACTGATAGATGAATAACTCTGATATAACATCCACACCAGTGTACAGATACTTTCTGATGGTTGATACAATAGAACATGTGGCTAAGAACACCACAATAGTGTACAAAATACCCAAATGGCCAATACACATGCAGATAGAAGACATTCTTCCAATCAAGTTGCAATATAAATATCTATAAAAGACCTCATACATCGAAGAAACAAGACCCCAATGGTCTATACATCGAAAATGGTATCATACAGATAAACATCATGAATTTAACAGTAGAAGATGGATGTCCATCATACAACATTATTGAAATATGATAGAACATGATAGAATTCAACATTACATTCCTTCTTAAGAGGAACCAGAGATCCACAACCAACATATGCTTAAACAAGGAAGGAATAATAGAAGCAAGCTATCCCACAACATGAATAACAAACCTGCACAAAGGAACTTCCAGGAATAAAGCATATAAAAAACATGATAAGCCCAAAAAACATAAGATATGATAAAATGACATTGCTCAAGAACATATATGTAAATGATATTGGTTCTATTCAAGACCATATAAATTTGAGAAAAATATTATAAAAAAATTGCAGGATAAGTTATGATAAAAGGTAGAGGAGCATAAACATGAGTGAGCATAATAGATACCAAGATAGAATAATGACCCAAGATTTCACTTAAATATATGAAAACTTAGTCATCAAGCAACTAATATTAGGCATATGTGCATTTCTTATTAGTATGATGTTAATATGCAAGAGATGAATGCCTTGAAAATGTCAATGCTTCCTTATAGGAACATTAGAGACAAATAACACAATATAACCTTTGCAATCATAAGAATATAAATTCCATTGAAACAAGAACAAGGTGCTCATGATAAATATTTCAAGATTATAAGATTGCCCAAATCGATGTAAATATTGAGTAAAAGATGATCGAAATAAACATGACATGATATATATGAAAATAAATCAAAATGTTTAATATGATCAACATATCACAAATTATGATAAACTCATGATATCACTTATAAAAAATTATGAAATGACAAGTTACTAATGGTCTTAATCATGGGTTCATTTCTTGTTAACGCTATGTAAATATGCAAGAGATGAAATGCCCTAGAAATGTCAATACTTCCATATAGAAATGTTAGAGACAAACATCACATGTCAATGCTTCCATATAGGAATGTTAGAGACAAATGGCATAGGAACTAGATACAATCTCTGCAATACATGAGAAAGAAACTATATCCCAATTAAAGAACTTATGACAAGCCAAAAAATATTATATCACATATATTCGAAAAAATTATTTTACTCAAGAATTTAATTAACAAACACATATAATGATCATAAAGAGATTGCTTATAAAGGAACACTGAAATTGCTTTTACACAAAGGTCAGCAATAACATATAAATAAAGCAAACAATGATCAAAAGATAACACAAATAAAAGATTCATTATCATGATTAGAAGAGTGAGACAAAAATAATATCACTTATAGATATGAAAAATAGTCATTAAACAACTACGTCCTAAGCATAGGATCATTTATTGATGTCACCATTACCATACTAGAGATCAATGCTCCTGAAAATGTAAAAAAATATTCCCCACAAAGAAGGTTAGAGACATAAGAACAAAACAATCTCTATAAATATGATGAACCATAACAAAAAAATAATGCAAAGATATCAAGAAGCTTATGACAAGAATTCCAAGATAAGAGATGAAACTTTTCCAAAACATAAAACATAAACTTTACCTAGAGCCCTTAAAAAAGGTGCCAAATAAAGTCACTCGCGGGTCTGCCAAAGTAAACTCGCTTGTACACGTGGGTTATGCACAGATAAGTTGCGGGTTTGCGAGTATGTAAAGGAGAAAGATGCAATTCTGATCGGAAATTCGTGGGTCTCTGTATAGTAAGGTCGCAGTTATATCGAAGCACTCGCGGATCGCTGTATAGTGAAGTCGCAGTTATACTGAAGTAAACATGAGTTCGTTGTAGAACAGTCACGAGTATGTTGTAGCACACGCGGTTCTGTATAGTGAAAGTCGTGGGTCTGTAGTATACTCATGAGTTCGCAATAGGGAAAGTCGCCGTTACCCGCACTATCTGTGAAGCAAAATCCGCGAACGTCAAGTTTTTGGCCGAAAACAGTAGTGAATCTGCCAAACACAGAAACTTGCACAAAGTCTACAAAACTTGGACAAATACTGCCGATCTGACAACCGAAAGAGATATCTCCTTGAGGAAAAGCCAAAAACTGTATAGATCTACAAAAAATACATCAAGAAACCCTTGAAAATTTTCTGCAAAAATCTACACAACAGATTTAGGGTTAGAAATAAAAAACTGTAGAAACATGCCCAAATGATAATAGTTATTGATGAAAGATATAGAAGGTGCTAGATCATAGCAACCATACTCTGATACCATGGGAGAGATTAAGATCTAACTAAACTAGCTTACCTATCTAAGCAACAATAACATATCAACATGAACATAAAGAGAATAAGGAAAAGAGAACACAAGATATACCTGGTTCACCCAATTGGGATACATCCATGACAAGTGTTTCATCTTCCATTAATATGAAAAAGATCTCAAGATTACATGGATCACATCAAGATCCATCATACAATCTGTGTACAAATGACATACACAACATGTGATGTGTGATGAATTACAGTCAAGACATATCCAAAGGGGTCTCCTTCACCTCTCTTATATACCAAGAGGTTTGGATTACAATACATCCCATAATACATGTGGGATAAATGAATTTCCTCCTCTTTATATAGAGAATGGTTACAAATGATATAATTACAATGATACATGTGGGATAACTCTATTTTATAACATTATAGTTATTTTATGCCTTTAAATAATATTTTACCAATATATCACATAAGTCATCATGTTACATATTATAACAAGAACTTATGGCTAGAATTCCCACTTGGAACCTTCCTAGACATACTTGCAAGATCTTTCGGAACCCGGTTTTGTTGCACGGTTGGAATTCTATGCCCTTGGCAGGTATCAAACAAGTGTCCCTGAAAGCCTTTGGGATGCGAGTTTTAATGGGACATAGAATGATGGTCATGGATCGGATTGACAAACCTTTGAATCTATTGGATTTAGGACATCAGGATAGTTCTACAGGTGCCCCTCCCCTCTAGTTCCATGGCACAGTTGTCATATTTTAGGTCATTTTTGGAAACTAGGGTTTTGCTCTCATTAAGCGACTGCACAATTTCTGCACAAAGGAGTCAACTTTGCAAAATACTTGACCATAAAATTATGTCTAGCGTTCCCACTTGGAACCTTCCTAGACACACTTGTAGGATCTTCGGGAACCCATTTTTGTTGCATGGTTGGAATTGTATGCCCTCGGTAGGTATCCAATAGGTGTCCCTGAAATCCTTTGGGATGCGAGTTTTAAAGGGCCATAGAATGATTTTCGTGGCTCAGATAAAAAAACCATAAAATCCATTGTATTTAGGACATCGATTTAGTGCTAGGGTTACCCCTCCCCTCGGGTTCCATGGCCCAGGTGTCATCTTTTAGGTCGATTTTGGAAACTATGGTTTTGTTGAGTAAGTGACTGTGCAATTTTTGCACAAAGGGGTCAACTTTACAAAATCCTTGACCATGATGTTAAGATTTAATATGCAAAGACAAAAAATAGCAGAATTGCATTCCATTTCACAATAATACCATATACAGGATCACTGAAGAAACAACAAGCACAACATAAACACAAGAGACACAAATTTATCCTGGGAAACCCTCATGGGGTCGAAAACCCAGTAAAGCTTCCTCAATATAGATGACCAGCAATATACAAAGATGTAACCCTAAGCATAAGCTCCTCCTTCTCCATAGCAGACCTCTACTCCACAAGTGCACCACTCTCAAGTGAGTGAGTGTGTGTAAAATGAGGAATACACCTCCTCTATGTATACACTACTTCGACTTGTCTTTTACACAAATCATGTAGGCTTGTATTTAACCAATGGGTTAAATACCCCACTACAACTGACTGGGTCGACCCCTCTAGAGTGGTATAATAACCCTTTGACCCACATAACACATACAGGGCCGACCCCCACTAGGGAAGTCTAATAACCCAAGTTACCATATTCTGACGGAGGAATAAACATCTCCGGATATACAATAAGATCTTCACGGAGGAATGAATCATCTCCGGAATAATAAAGTACAAATATAATATTCTTTGAAGTTACAATATCTCAACACTCCCCCTTAACGAGAAGGATATTATAACAACATCTACACGAGCAAGGAGTCATCAACAGCATACATGATACATCTATAAATCATTGGACGCTTTCTTAACATCATCAGTAACTCAAGTAGTTACTGGAACATATTCAATACTAGAATATCAACATCTTCAGTACAGAGTCTTTATCTTTTGCAGCACTCGAACAGCTAAAACAACATCAACATATGGATCCTCACGATCATCAGCATCATCATCATACGATCATCAGCATCGGGATCATCTCGATCTACAACATCGGTATCATCTCGATCTACAGTATCTGGATCATCTCGATCTACAGCATTTGGATCATCACGATCTACAACATATGAATCATCTCGATCTACAGTATCTGGATCATCTCGATCTACAGCATCTGGATCATCTCGATCTACAGCATCTGGATCATCTCGATCTTCAGCATCTGGATCATCTCGATCTACAGCATCTGGATCATCATGATCTACAGCATCTGGATCATCTCGATCTACAACATTTGGATCATCTCGATCTACAGCATCTGGATCATCTGTATTAGTATCCACACCAATATATCTATCATCAAAACATGTATTCTTACTAATACATATATCATCAAAAAAACATGTATTCTCACTAATACATCTATCATCAAAAGCATGTATTCTCACTAATACATCTATCATCAAAAGCATGTATTCTCACTAATACATCTATCATCAAAACATAGCAGCATACTCTGCAACACACAAGATCCTATTACGGGATGATCAATCCCTCTCACTTTCGGACATAGGTCCAAGGATGATACAATCCTGATCCGCTTACAGGATGATCAGTCCCTCTCAGTTTAAGGCATCTCTCATGTCTATGGATGATGCAATCCCAATCAACTTACAGGATGATCAATCCTTATCCTTTTAAGACACCTCACCATGTATAGGGATGATGCAATCCCGAATCAACTTACAGGATGATTCGTCCTTATCACTTTAAGACACCTCACCATCTCTAGGGACGATGCAATCCCAATCTACTTACAGGATGATTAGTCCTTATAACTTTAAGACACCTCACCATGTCTAGGGACGATGCAATCCCAATATACTTATAGGATGATTAGTCCTTCTCACTTTAAGACTCCTCACCATGTCTAGGGACGATGCAATCCCAATCTACTTACACGATGATTAGTCCTTATCACTTTAAGACACCTCACCATGTCTAGGGACGATGCAATCCCAATCTACTTACAGGATGATTAGTCCTTATCACTTTAAGACACCTCACCATGTCTAGGGATGATGCAAACTCAATCTACTTACAGGATGATTAGTCCTTATCACTTTAAGACAAGTCTCATGTCTAGGGACGATGCAATCCCATAACGTACATTTTGAACCGAGGTCCTGGGACGATGCAGTCCTATCTTCAATTCTCAGAGACATCAGTCTACGGATCAATTCTGGGACCAAAGTCCGGGGAAGATACAATCCCCTACCTGTTCATTCAGGACTACATTCTCGGAGACCCAGTCTATGGCTCACTTTAGGACTGAAATCCAAGGATGATTCAATCCTCACATGTCCACCAAGGACTTCATTCTCGAAGACATACGTCTACGGCTCTCTTTAGGATTGAAGTCCATGGATGATCCAATCCCCTCATGTCCACCAAGGACTTCATTCTCGAAGACATACATCTACAGATCTCTTTAGGACTGAAGTCCAGGGATGATCCAATCCCCTCATGTCCACCAACGAATTCATTCTCGAAGACATACGTCTATGGCTCTCTTTAGGATTGAAGTCCAGGGATGACCCAATCCCCTCATGTCCACCAAGGACTTCATTCTTGAAGATATATGTCTACGGCTCTCTTTTAGAACATGTGTTCAAGGATGATGCAATCCCTTGTCACCTTAGACCCTGTCTAAGGACCATCCACCAACCTCTCTGTCAGCATCACCAATATAGGTATCCACATCATCGACCTCACTGTCGATGCGGGAAATCTCATCATAATGATCACATCGCTCCCCCTTTCGAGGAGGGTCCTTCTGAACTATTTTAAGTTTTGTCTTAGAAAAATTTACTTGAGGTAGGGGTTTGGTTAGTACATCGGTAACTTGTTACAAATTCGAACTTTAATTCTTTTCTACGCCATATCTTGTATATAGAAATGTCAGATCTCTATGTGCTTTGAATTATCATGGAATACTGGATTCTCTGCCATTTTGGTACAATTCTGTTTGTCACATAGGATCACAGTTGGGTCCATTCTAAAGCCATACTGCTTCACAACTAGCAGAGCAAGCAACCATATATTATGCTTGTGCTGAGAGCCACACTAGATTGCTTCCTTCTAAACCATGAGATCATGGCTGATCCTAGATAGTAACATCCTCTCGATGTGCTCTTCCTTTCTTATACAATTTCTGCCCTATCAACATTTGTGTAGAGAAACCATAGTCAACCTTGTAGCAAAGGTTGAGATCCACATCACCCATGGTGCTCATTAAGCTCATCAATTGATTATCGATCCTGGGAACCCATACAAAACCTGATTCACACTTCTTCTTTAATTACACCATTAAGAGGATGGTCTTATATAGCCACTTGGAGCAAACATCTCATCATTATTCTCTTTCTCTTTCTAAGAGAATCTTCTAGCCACAAGCCTTCTATAGTGTGTTTGATTTGTAAATCTTTTGTTGAACATCCATCGCTTGTTCAGTGTTCATCATTCATCATGATCTTTCCTACAATTCAAAATTAAGTACATGATTAGTAATACTTCATAATCATCAAATCATATTGACATGATAACCTATTATGCATACAGATATCGATTACATAGTTATGCAACTATTTTGACCAATGCTTTGGCACAACACTTTCCCATATCCTGTATGCATACAGTGGCTATCTAGATGCCTTCCATCTCTACCAGAACATACTATCGAGAGTGTGCACAGCTCTCAGCATGTCAGCAAAGAGGTTTCATTCTAGACAAGCAACAATGGAATGTTTGTCCAACTTACCAATCATATGCATATTAGTAGTATACTGTTCAATGCTCTATGAATGTTTACACTCAGCACGATATATTCTAGGAATACAAATATGCATACAAGCAATATCATTTACTATTTCAAATAACAACTCAAATACTTATCTTTTATGTTTGTGTGGTTGCCTCCCGCTTGATCTTCTATATGTCTTTTGAACTTCTATTCATTCTGTACCACGTTGCATGCTCAAGTGTGCACTAGTGTCATCCTCATGATCTCATACACAAACATACATTCATTAGTATATTCTCAAAATATTCTAATTCTAAATAATTTTGAATATGTATAGTCATGATCATTAGTATTCATGGTTTCAAGGAAGTCTTCTTTTACTCATGCATATTCTTGTTTGATCATAGTACTCGTCTGGTTAGTTAAATCATCAAGATAAGAGACATAATATGCATAAACCCTTGATTACTAACTTTATGAATAAGCATAACCAATCATACCAAGTATACTTATATAAGGGATCCGAACACAAGGTAAGATTCTAACTTGACATAAGAAAACATACCTGGATTAGTATACCTGCTTAGTTATGTACAACATACCTTGTAAGTAGAACAAAGATTATGGATGAGTTTTTGTCTTCATGTTGTCATGGTCATGGAACTTGATTTGTCTTTTGTGATGTACCTGTATCTTGTTAGGAGACAACATCAACCTCACACAACACCATAATGCATTAGTACAATCATATAGCCCTAATCAATGAATGTGTTCGATCATTCACATGCAATCATACTATTACTAGGGTGATAAGACAATTCTAACATTAATCATGATTGTACTAATAAATAAAATGAAGACAAACACATTATGAACTTAATCAAGAATCAGATTTCAAGACATACTTGAACCTCCTTAAGTCATACCTGTCGAGACTTCTTGTAGTCTTCTTATGTAAGGCCTTAGCCTCAAATCCCCCTGAAACTTGATCTGGAGCTTGATTAGGGTTTGCTAGAGAAACCCTAAAAATTCAATCTTTGACTTTCACACTTCTGAATGGATGGAAGGATGTGTCTTGCTAGCATACTTCAATTTTGAAATCTCCAAAATTTGACCCCTCAAAATTGCCTTCGAAACTTCGGGATCTTCCGGACAGGAACCTGATCTAGGGTTTGATGAAGCCCACCCTTCTTTCCAATCAAAAGGTTTGATCCAAGGCTCTAAACTCTTATTTTTCTGAGGAGATTCCAGCCGTGGTTACAGACTTCAAAAATTCCAACTTTTGCTGAAGCCCTAATTTTCCATCTTTCCGATCAAAATCCCGAACTGGGGTTTGATCAAGCACGGTCTTCTACCCAACCAAAAAATTCGATCTTGGTCTCTAAATTTTGATTTTCCTGAGTAGCATTCAGCCGTGGATTCTGATTCCAAAAATTCTAACTTTCTCTGAAACCCTAAATTCCGGAAGCCATGAATGAAGGTGCTCCAAAAATAATTATGTTTTGACAGAAATATGTACCTGATTGTTTCTGTTGTAACTCCGAACTTTTTGCTCCACAGGGTCTGAAAACGTTTTCTATGGTAGCTTGACCTGTCATCTTTCCATCCCGATAGGTCTGACCTCAATTGGAGTTCCCAAGAGAGAGTTAATCCAAGTGTCGCAAGGTGACCTGTTTATGGGATAAACCAGGAGAGTGAACTTGTACGGTGTGCCACGTGTGACTGGTTCAACTTCGGCCTCTGAAAACGTTTCCTACGATAGTACAGTCTCTGTACTACCTGACACTTTTTACGAAATTTCATTTGGATCTTCCTAGCCCAAGTTATTCCAAGTGTCGCAACGTGACCTGTTTATGGCATAAAACATGAGATCAAACTTGTACGGCGTGCCACATGTCACTCGTTCAACTTCGGCCTCTAAAAACGTTTCCTGAGATACTACCCTCTGTATACTACCTTTCACTTTTTACGAAATTTCATTTGGAGCTTCCTATCCCAAGTTATGACCTTGTTTCCTAGGTCACCTGATTTTGACTGAGATCTGGAAGAGGCAGAAACCCTAACATGTACTGATCATAACATACAAAGTACAAAGAATCTGAGGGTTCCCTTTGGACACAAGATACTTGGAGATGTTATCTACGACCTGTAAAGGTTTCAGAACTTGAACATTCGCCAAAATGGACTTATGGTGAAAGTTCCACGATGAATGGTTTTTTCTATATAAAACCCTAACCTTCAAATTGTCGTAAGTAAAGCAAGTGTCCTAAGTGCCATACATTGCCTTCCTTTAGGTTAGCTATGATACCATGTTAAGATTTAATATGCTAAGATAGAAAATAGCAGCATTTCATTCCATTTCACAATAATAGCATATACAGGATCACTGAAGAAACAACAAGCACAACATAAACACAAGAGACACAAATTTATTCTGGGAAACCCTCATGGGGTAGAAAACCCAGTAAAGCTTCCTCAATATAGATGACCAGCAATATACAAAGATGTAACCCTAATCATAAGCTCCTCCTTCTCCATAGCAGACCTTTCCTTCACAAGTGCACCACTCTCAAGTGAGTGAGTGTGTGTAAAATGAGGAATACACCTCCTCTATTTATACACTACTTCGACTTGTCTTTTACACAAATCATGTAGGCTCGTATTTAACCAATGGGTTAAATACCCCACTACAACTGACTGGGCCGACCCCTCTAGAGTGGTCTAATAACAACCCTTTGACACACATAACACATAAAGGGCCGACCCCCACTAGGGAAGTCTAATAACCCCAGTTACCATATTCTGACGGAGGAACAAACATCTCCGAATATACAATAAGATCTTCACGGAGGAATGAATCATCTCCGGAATAATAAAGTACAAATATAATATTCTTTGAAGTTACAATATCTCAACAGTCCCCCTTAATGAGAAGGATATTATAACAACATCTGCACGAGCAACGAGTCATCAACGTCATACATGATACATCTATAAATCATTGGAAGCTTTCTCAACATCATCAGTAACTCAAGTAGTTACTGGAACATATTCAATACTAGAATATCAACATATTCAGTACTGAGTCTTTATCTTTTGCAGCACTCGAACAGCTAAAACAACATCAAGATCTGGATCCTCACAATCATCAACATCGTCATCATACGATCATCAGCATTGGGATCATCTCGATCTACAGCATCGGTATCATCTCGATCTACAGCATATGGATCATCTCGATCTAAAGCATTTGGATCATCTCGATCTACAGCATCTGGATCATCTCGACCTACAGCATCTGGATCATCTCGATCTTCAGCATCTGGATCATCTCGATCTACAGCATCTGGAACATCTCGATCTACAGCATCTGCATCATCACGATCTACAGCATCTGGATCATCTCGATCTACAACATTTGGAACATCTTGATCTACAGCATCTGGATCATCTGTATTAGTATCCACACAAATATATCTATCATCAAAACATGTATTCTTACTATTACATATATCATCAAAAAAGCATGTATTCTCACTAAGACATCTATCATCAAAAGCATGTATTCTCACTAATACATCTATCATCAAAACATAGCAGCATACTCTGCAACACACAAGATCCTATTACGGGATGATCAATCCCTCTCACTTTAGGACATAGGTCCAAGGATGATACAATCCTGATCCGCTTACAGGATGATCAGACCCTCTCAGTTTACGACATCTCTCATGTTTATGGATGATGCAATCCAGATCAACTTACAGGATGATCAATCCTTATCCTTTTAAGACACCTCACCATGTCTAGGGATGATGCAATCCTGAATCAACTTACAAGATGATTAGTCCTTATCACTTTAAGACACCACACCATGTCTAGGGACGATGCAATCCCAATCTACTTACAAGATTATTAGTCCTTATCACTTTAAGACACCTCACCATGTCTAGGGACGATGCAATCCCAATCTACTTACAGGATGATTAGTCCTTATCACTTTAAGACACCTCACCATGTCTAGGGACGATGCAATCCCAATCTACTTACAGGATGATTAGTCCTTATCACTTTAAGACACCTCACCATGTCTAGGGACGATGCAATCCCAATCTACTTACAGGATGATTAGTCCTTATCACTTTAAGACACCTCACCATGTATAGGGATGATGCAATCTCAAGCTACTTACAGGATGATTAGTCCTTATCACTTTAAGAGAAGTCTCATGTCTAGGGACGATGCAATCCCATCACGTACATTTTGAACCGAGGTCCAGGGACGATGCAGTCCTATCTTCAATTCTCGGAGACATCAGTCTATGGATCAATTCTGGGACCAAAGTCCGGGGAAGATACAATCCCCTACCTGTTCATTCAGGACTCATTCTTGGAGACCCAGTCTACGGCTCACTTTAGGACTGAAATCCAAGGATGATTCAATCCTCACATGTCCACCAAGGAATTCATTCTCGACGACATACGTCTACGACTCTCTTTAGGACTGAAGTCCAGGGATGATCCAATCCCCTCATGTCTACCAAGGACTTCATTATCGAAGACATACGTCTACGGCTCTCTTTAGGACTGAAGTCCATGGATGATCCAATCCCCTCATGTCCACCAAGGACTTCATTCTCGAAGACATACGTCTACGGCTCTCTTTAGGATTAAAGTCCAGGGATGATCCAATCCCCTCATGTCCACCAAGGACTTCATTCTCGAAGATATACGTCTACGGATCTCTTTTAGAACATGTGTTCAAGGATGATGCAATCCCCTTGTCACCTTAGACCCTATCTAAGGACCATCCACCAACCTCTCTGTCGGCATCACCAATATAGGTATCCACATCATAGACCTCACTGTCGATGCGGGAAATCTCATCATAAGTGATCACATCGCTCCCCCTTTCGAGGAGGGTCCTTCTGAACTATTTTAAGTTTTGTCTCGAAAAAATTTACTTGAGGTAGGGGTTTGGTTAGTACATCAGTAACTTGTTACAAATTCGAACTTTAATTCTTTTCTGCACCATATCTTGTATATAGAAATGTCAGATCTCTATGTGCTTTGACTTATCATGGAATACTGGATTCTCTGCCATTTTGGTACAATTCTGTTTGTCACATAGGTTCACAGTTGGGTCCATTCTAAAGCCATACCGCTTCACAACTAGCAGAGCAAGCAGCCATATATTTTGCTTGTGCTGAGAGCCACACTAGATTGCTTCCTTCTAAACCATGAGATCATGGCTGATCCCAAATAGTAACATCCTCTCGATGTGCTCTTCCTGTCTTATACAATTTCTTCCCTATCAACATTTGTGTAGAGAAACCATATTCAACCTTGTAGCAAAGGTTGATATCCACATCACCCATGGTGATCATTAAGCTCATCAATTGATTATCGATCCTGGGAACCTATACAGAACCGGATTCACACTTCTTCTTTAATTACACAATTAAGAGAATGGTCTTATCTAGCCACATGGAGCAAACATCTCATCATTATTCTATTTCTCTTTCTAAGAGAATCTTCTAGCCACAAGCCTTCTATAGTGTGTTTGATTTGTAAATCTTTTGTTGAACATCCATCGCTTGTTCAGTGTTCATCATTCATCATGATCTTTCGTACAATTCAAAATTAAGTACATGATTAGTAATACTTCATAATCATCAAATCATATTGACATGATAACCTATTATGCATATAGATATCGATTACATAGTTATGCAACTATTTTGACCAATACTTTGGCACAACACTTTCCCATATCCTGTATGCATACAGTGGCTATCTAGATGCCTTCCATCTCTACCAGAACATACTATCGAGAGTGTGCACAACTCTCAGCATGTCAGCAAAGAGGTTTCATTCTAGACAAGCAACAATGGAATGTTTGTCCAACTTACCAATCATATGGATATTAGTAGTATACTGTTCAATGCTCTATGAATGTTTACACTCAGCACGATATATTCTTGGAATGCAAATATGCATACAAGGAATATCATTTACTATTTCAAATAACAACTCAAATACTTATCTTTTATGTTTGTGTGGTTGCCTCCCGCTTGATCTTCTATATGTCTTTTGAACTTCTATTCATTCTGTACCACGTTGCATGCTCAAGTGTGCACTAGTGTCATCCTCATGATCTCATACACAAACATACATTCATTAGTATATTCTCAAAAAATTCTAATTCTAAATAATCTTGAATATGTATAGTCATGACCATTAGTATTCAGGGTTTCAAGGAAGTCTTATTTTACTCATGCATATTCTTGTTTCATCATAGTACTCTTCTGGTTAATTAAATCATCAAGACAAGAGACATAATATGCATAAACCCTTGATTACTAACTTTATGAATAAGCATAACCAATCATACCAAGTATACTTATATAAGGGATCCTAACAAGAGGTAAGATTCTAACTTGACATAAGAAAACATACCTGGATTAGTATACCTGCTTAGTTATGTACAACATAACTCGTAAGTAGAACAAAGATTATGGATGAGTCTTTGTCTTCATGTTGTCATGGTCATGGAACTTGATTTGTCTTTTGTGATGTACCTGTATCTTGTTAGGAGACAACATCAACCTCACACAACACCATAATTCATTAGTACAATCATATAGCCCTAATCAATGAATGTCTTTGATCATTCACATGCAATCATACTGTTACTAGGGTGATAAGACAATTCTAACATTAATCAAGATTGTACTAATAAATAATATGAAGACAAACACATCATGAACTTAATCAAGAATCAGATTTCAAGACATACCTGAACCTCCTTAAGTCATACCTGTCGAGACTTCTTGTAGTCTTCTTATGTAAGGCCTTAGCCTCAAATCTCCCTGAAACTTGATCTGGAGCTTGATTAGGGTTTTCTAGAGAAACCCTAAAAATTCAATCTTTGACTTTCACACTTCTGAATGGATGGAAGGATGTGTCTTGCTAGCATACTTCAATTTTGAAATCTCCAAAATTTGACCCCTCAAAATTGCCTTTGAAACTTCTGGATCTTCCGGACAGGAACCCGAACTAGGGTTTGATGAAGCCCACCCTTCTTTCCAATCAAAAGGTTTGATACAAGTCTCTAAAATCTTATTTCTCTGAGGAGCTTCCAGCCATGGTTACAGACTTCAAAAATTCCAACTTTTGCTGAAGCCCTAATTTTCCATCTTTCCGATCAAAATCCTGAATTGGGGTTTGATCAAGCCCGGTCTTCTACCAAACCAAAAAATTCGATCTTGGTCTCTAAATTTCGACTTTCCTGAGTAGCAATCAGCCGTGGATTCCGATTCCAAAAATTCTAACTTTCTCTGAAACCCTAAATTCCGGAAGTCATGAATGAAGGTGCTCCAAAAATAATTATGTTTTTACAGAAATATGTACCTGATTGTTTCTGTTGTAACTCCGAACTTTTCGATCCACAGGGTCTGAAAACTTTTTCTGTGGTAGCTTGACCTGTCTTCCTTCCATCCCGATAGGTCTGACCTCAATTGGAGTTTCTGAGAGAGAGTTATGCCAAGTGTCGCAAGGTGACCTGTTTATGGGATAAAACAGGAGAGTGAATTTGTACGGCGTGCCACGTGTAAATGGTTCAACTCCGGCCTCTAAAAACGTTTCCTGCCATAGTACAGTCTGTGTACTATCTTTCACTTTTTACGAAATTGCATTTGGAGATTCCTAGCCCAAGTTATTCCAAGTGTCGCAACGTGACCTGTTTATGGGATAAAACAAGAGATCGAACTTGTACGGTGCGCCACATGTCACTCGTTCCACGTCGGCCTATGAAAACATTTCCTGAGATAGTACCATCTGTATAATACCTGTCACTTTTTACGAAATTTCATTTGGAGCTTCCTATCCCAAGTTATGACCTTTTTTCCTAGGTCACCTGATTTTGACTGAGATCTGGAAGAGGCCGAAACCCTAACTTGTACTGATGATAACTTACAAAGTACAATGAATCTGAGGGTTCCCTTTGGACACAAGATACTAGGAGATGTTATCTACGACCTGTAAAGGTTTCAGATCCTGAACCTTCGCCAAAATGGATTTATGGTGAAAGTTCCACGATGACTTGTTTTTTCTATATAAAACCCTAACCTTCAAATTGTCGTAAGTAAAGCAAGTGTCGTAAGTGCCATACATTGCCTTCCTTCAGGTTAGCTCTGATGCCATGTTAAGATTTAATATGCTAAGATAGAAAATAGCAGCATTGCATTCCATTTCACAATAATAGCATATACAGGATCACTGAAGAAACAACAAGCACACCATAAACACAATAGACACAAATTTATCCTGGGAAACCCTCATGGGGTAGAAAACCCAGTAAAGCTTCCTCAATATAGATGAAAAGCAATATACAAAGATGTAACCCTAAGCATAAGCTCCTCCTTCTCCGTAGAATACCTCTCCTCCACAAGTGCACCACTCTCAAGTGAATGAGTGTGTGTAAAAAGAGGAATACACCGCCTCTATTTATACACTACTTCGACTTGTCTTTTACACAAATCATGTAGGCTCGTATTTAACCAATGGGTTAAATACCCCACTACAACTGACTGGGATGACCCCTCTAGAGTGGTCTAATAACACTTTGACCCACATAACACATACAGGGCCGACCCCCACTAGGGAATTCTAATAACTCAAGTTACCATATTCTGACGGAGGAATAAACATCTCTGGATATACAATAAGATCTTCACGGAGGAATGAATCATCTCCGGAATAATAAAGTACAAATATAATATTCTTTGAAGTTACAATATCTCAACACATGAACTTATGGCTAGTGTTCCAACTTGGAAACTTCTTAGACACACTAAATGACCTCCTGGAATCCGATTTGTTTGAACGGTTGGAATTCTATGCCCCCGGTAGGTATCCAAAAGGTGTCGCTAAAAGGCTTTGGGATGCGAATTGGAATGATCCATAGAATGATGACCATGGCTCAGATTGATAAAGCATCGAATCCATTAGATTCAGGACATCACAATAGTGCGAGGGGTTCCCCTCTCTTATGGGTCCATGGCCCAAGTGTTATATTTTAGGTTGATTTTGGAAACTAGGGTCTTGCATTTTTTGCATAAAGGAGTCAAATTTGAAAAATACTCGACCAAGAACTTATGGCTAGCGTTCCCACTTGGAAAATTCCTAGACACATGTGGAGGACCTCCTGGAACCCAGTTTTGTTGCATGTTTGGAATTCTATGTCCCCGGTAGGTATCCAACGAGTGTCCCTGAAAGCCTTTGGGATGCGAGTTGGAACGAGCGATAACGTGATGATTGTGGATTGGATCAACAAACCATAAAATCCATTGGATTCAGGACATCAGGATAGTGCTAGGGGTGCCCCTCTCGTCCAAGTCCATGGCTCAAGTGTCATCTTTTAGGTCGATTTTGGAAACTAGGGTTTTGCTCAGTAAGGGTCTATGCATTTTTTACACAAAGGAGTCAACTTTGCAAAATTTTGATTTTGATTCCGGAACTAGACATTCAAAGAGTAGCGCTCAAACCTAACACATTGCACCCTTGGTATATTTCTATGTCCTTAGTGTGCCACGCATTTAACATCTCCTTAGTGTTCCATTGTATTTTCATTTTGAGCAATTTATGTCATTTTTAAAATTCAAAGTTCCAAATAAAAAATAGAGTCGATGTTTCATCGATGATATCTCCCCTTTCCATTGTAATTGATACTTTGCCATTTTTTTAGCATGCTAGAGTAGGAACACTTCAACCGAACTTCATAGATGCTCATGTACTTATCGTTTGATGAAATACAATAGCATTGATGAAACGCGTAGCATCTATTAGACTTCCTCGTAGTTTGTGAAAATTTCATAGGTTTACATTGATGATATGCATAGCATGTTTTACATGGCAGAGGCTATTCGAACATATTTTGAATTATTTTGTTCTTTTTTTTTTTCCTTGCAACATATTTTCCTTCCAACCATAATCCTGATCAATGGGTATGAACCCTTGGAGTTGACAAAAACCACAATTTTAAATTAGACATCAAATTAGCATGCATGTAATGAGTTCATTGAACTGTTGAAAGATATTATTAATTTGTTCCATTAAGATAATGTTTTCATAACACACTGGTGAGATGTTACTTTATCAATGCAATAAATGTAAGAGAATAAATATTGCTTAAAATTTATTATATAAATTTCAATAGCATAATTGATCAATTTGTGGAAGAGATAAATCATCACAAGAACAAGTGGAAACTCAAGAGAAAATATGCATATATTATATCATGCATTAATAGTCGAATGTTTGTAATACAAAATATGGCAAAGTAGCCAACCCTTAAATGGCCTGTCAATGTACATGTATCCCTAAGTACAACAATGTACATGTATGTCAAAATACATATATCTAGGACTAGGAGACATCAAAAATAAATCTTTCACTTGTTCTATCAACCTCCTCCCTAGGATCACTTTGCATCTCAGAAGTATGCAAATAAAAGATCATTTTTTTTATCAAATAACTACACTAATACCCTACCATTAGCAAACTTAAAAAATTAACTTATGGCCAAATTATTTATGACAAACACTCACCAAATCAATTCGGGGTATAGATTCTCGCGGTGTGCTCATGGGAGTCCTCTCTATAATTGTGCTTTGCAAATAAAAGATCATATCTCAATTAATTCAACAATTCATCATTCGTGAGATGTAGAACAGTTGGTGGCAGGGTATGGTTAAGACGCCCCCTAAGCAGAAAGGTCGCCGGTTCTAATCCCGCGGATACCAAAAAAATCCAACCATGTTAAGGGTTGGTGCGGTCTAGGCCGGGTACGATTCCCGGGTGATTTTGATGGCATAGATGCCCCTGGTTCGTGGTAACTTAGCCAAAGGAAAACTTGCTAGTCAAGGAGGTTCCACCACTTTGCCAACAACAACAAAACAAAATTCAACAATTCATCATTGATCAACATGTCTATGTAAATTGAATAAAAATACTTGGTCATTAATGAACATCTCACCACAAAAGAGACCTGGTCACAACCATGGATTGAGCGGAGGGTCCATGCACTACTGTTGCTAATGGCTACAATCACCAAATAAGGAAATAGTTAGACATGCATGAATAAACAATATAGTAATATGGTTAAATACTATGCATTGTAATTGTTGAAATAGTTACCTCTGTATGACTTGTTTCTATTACTGATGTGACACCAACTGCAACATCAATGACCCTTGTTAGGTGAGGTGTAGATGGATCTCTCCTGTGTCTGCTACAGAGGACATCCACACCCTTTATAGGAGTGGATCCTCTCTTATACACTTGTCCTTTCTGCACATTTGGACTACGAGGATATGCAATTGCTCACTATTTTCTAAATATAGCAGGTGATGGATAAAATCACCAATTACTGACGTAGTTAAAAATGCATTGATCAATGAAATAACATATATTGACAAACTGACAATGTTAAAATACATACCGATGTATGGTATGTTCCAATCAATTCTAAGACATGTTCTACCATATGTTCCTACCCTGTGGGTCGTGTAGTGCTTGTCTCCCATCCAGGGGGGACATCACTAGATGAATTGATTTCCCTCTATGGGGGATCTACAACCTACAATTTAGAAAATTATAAATATTATACTTTGTAGCACTAATTAAGTAACATATGATAACAAACTAACATGTATTAAAATAATGACATGTTGAAATAGTTACCTTAGTGTGAAATGTTGTCAACGAAGGTATGACACATCTTGTACAACAAAGTGTTCTCATGCATGAGCCTTTGGACTATCGTGGGAATCGTCGGTGGAAAAATCTTGCCCCTCATCCTCTTCTTGTAGCAACTACAAGTTTTAAAATCATTAAAAGTATTAGCAATCTATATATGTGTATAGTAAGGAAAAATTATTTTCAAACAACTCTAAAATGTGAATCATTTATTTACCTAAGTAAAATACCTAGTAAAGCTATCATCTGTCTAGATAGGACCAAGCGACAGGGATGGACACATGTTGTGCATGGGTGGAGCTCTCGACTGTGCTCATGCTGTGTGGGTCTAGTGCCACTACTAGATGCTCCTCGACCACTAGAAGGTGGTGGCTCTATCCCAACGGGAGGTGGTGGCTCTGATGGCCTGTAATACCCCATTTTGACCCTTAGGATATACTAGATTTTAATGTAAATATTGTATACGTGTGATGTATGTTTTCCTAGCGTGGAGCTCAAGGCCAAGGCCCCGCTAGTGGAAGCTCGAATTTTATTTAAAGGCAAGTATTAGACATTATGTTACCCATGTGCTATTTGGCCATGGAACATTGTAAAAATGATGTAAATAAACATCATGCAATAAAATACCAAAACTGGCTATAGAGACAACGAATGAGAAGGGGCCATGTGTATCAACTAGGGAGTGGTGAGGGGGTTGTGGGATTGAGCCATAAGCTGCCAAATGTCATTATGAGAACCCATTTTGACTTTCCTTGATGACATTTATTTATGTTGTAAGGGAGTAGTTGAGGGTTTCAGTCCATGGCTTCAATGGAGCATGGGCAACCCAGAAATTCGTATTTGCAGGTATGGGCTCTATTTTCTTGTACCACAAGTCACTCTACCTCATGGGGATTGCTTCTTCCTCATCCCCATTCCATTGTGGAAGTGGCCAGCATCATTTTCCATCCAAAAACGAATTCCCAGTAGTGAGAAAAACCAGAAATCGCAACTTTGCATGAACCCACGTTTTGAAGAGCCAAAAATGCCCAGATTTGGTATTGGACAGTGAAAACCAATTGGGGATCCATAGATATAAACCTTGGGGAAAAATTGGGAGTATTGGCTACCCCGAAATCCATAGGAAAACCCAGTTTTTGTAGCCCAGAAAACCAGTGACGGATTTGAGTTATTGAATGACTGAATTGGGAGAAATCCAATTATGAACAATGGGACAGAGGTTGGGTTTGCTTGATAAACCCAGTGAAGGATAAAAACTCAGGAAGCTAGCAGCTGGACCTTTCTATGCCCATCCTGAAGACCACTGGAGGGAAGGGTTACCTGAGGGACTATGTAGCAGAGAAGGGACCTTCCTTGTGTTGGATGTGGCAGGTAATGTGGGTGCCTGACTGTTGAGTTCATTTGAGATGCATGTAACTATGCTATTGAGCTCACTGGCTTAGCATTACCCTCCTCTATCTTCTTGTGTGCTTGATAAACCCCACTTTGGATTGGCTTAGCATAGCTGTTAAGTGAAACCATGGCTATGAGTGAGCCCAGCTAGTTACTCCTTAGTGGATACACAACCCAGCTCGGGGGTGATCTCTCAGCTGAAAGAATACAAGATGGATAGAGATCTATGGTTGGGTGGAATGATGCTCTCACATAGCCAGTTGGTTGGACTACTTCATCTTCAAGATACGTGTTATATCTGCTATAAATTATTTACATTTGTGTTCTGCAATATGTTAAATTGTCCATGTTTAATGAAATGAAATGATTATCTTAATATGGGATCTATGCATGGCATTGGAACAAGATTGTGTCTCTATATGTTGAATCATCCTCTGTTGTGATATATATGTTATGCATTACTATTTATGTGTGTACAAATATGAGTTAATTCCGCTATGCTTAGTTAATTTGAACATGGCCTTGCCTGGTACGTACCTTGAAGATACGTATTATGGCGAACAACCACAATAGGAATGACTCCTACGTCTGTGGGACCAACTGATGTGTAGGCGACATATCTAGCTTGGGTAGCTGCCTGCGAGGTGGAGCTACTAGGAGATTGGGATCTATGTGCCTCGCATTGGGACATTGTTGAGGCATCCCTATCCCAACTCCCTGGTACTCCAAGATATCAAAATAATTAACATGATTCCCAGAAACAAATTCCATGTACATATTTCGAAGAAACTATAACGACATTTCCCTATTGTTATGTGGTGTTACATCAAATACCATGTACCATCGGTCCATCCAATTATCTGTGAATGGTTGATATATACACCACTCAATAGAAATATGATTTTTGTTTAAATATGGGGTTTCACCCATCTATGGATCTCTAAAAAGGTAAAAGATATGTTGTTTTGTTATATTTAACTTCTTAACTTCCTTGTAACTAAGTCCATCAACATATTCTTGCCTCTTTCTATCTTTGTATGTAGCAATGTCTTGGAGTGCACCATTTGACCTACTAAATCTCTCTATCATTGCATCCAAATTGGATGCAAGCATACGATGCCTATCATCAACAATAACGATTGAGACTCAAATGTCTCTGAGCCTTTGAATTTCTCTTTGAATGTCTCTATGTGCGTCCATGGTCGTCACTGCAATCAAAAAATAAAAATAAAAACAAATCATTAGAAACATATACATTTGCTATAATGACATCTCTCAAAAATGAAAAATGAAAAAACATTGTGTAAGAAAAAATACATTACAAACATAAATATCATCTTAATATACTATAGTAACAACTACATGTAAACCAAAGTGTAAGGTGAGAATCAACTACATGGAAATCGATTAATGATCGATGGTCAAGAGCTCCTAATTCAATTAATACTGAATGATCGAGACAATGGGGGCCTTAAAAACACTTTATGTACACTTTTCTAGAGCCTCGGTATTGGAGAATATTTTATTCATCATCCTCTACCTTCATATATTTCTCCTTTGTATCTAATTCATATCATGTTCGTGGCCCTTTCCTTGCTCAGAATCTAGTGTATGATGAGGAAGATTTGGTGGTGAAGTCCTCTACGTCATTAAGAAGGGGTAATATTTTGAATGTGAGGGTTGATCTACGCTTGCTCCATTAATTAAAGCTCTTATCAGTTGATAGGGATGAAGACCCAAATCCATCGATTGAGTGTCTTGGTGCTGAAGGAGGTGAAAAAAGAAGTGGTAGTTCATCTTTGCAACAAAGTAAGTGGTGTGTCTACAAGGAGGGGAACCTAGTCCCTTGGGTTTTGGGGGATGATGTAAAATCCATCAAGCCACTGGGTTGGATTCACAAGCATTGGTTGGACATTTTTAGGGTAAAATAATACGTGGGAAAAAACCATAGGGTTTGGTTGAGTCAATTCTAGAAATCAACCCTAGGTTATAGTCCATAGTTCTTCCTCCTAGCCAAAGAATGGATGGATTTTCTTTTCCAATTTGCAATAGATGAGGAGAAAATATTGAGGAAAATTTGGTGTTGGGATTCAAATCCCTTATTTCTTAGGTGGATGAAAAATTCATTAAGAGCATTGATACCATGGAGGAATTTCCATATGTTATAACAATTTTGAAAAAATTTAGTTTTAGATTTTTCATTTACTTGGATTTTTAATTTAGGAAATATAAAAAATATATATTTTTATTAAGGGAATGAGGAAATAATGAATATTTGGATGCATACCTTTCGAATCCACCTTTCTCTTTGAATTCACCCTCCACTTCCAAGTTAGCAGCTCTGAAAGCTCGAGCGTATTGGTTGACCTTGACCGATGAACAGTGGATGCAAAGTGCGAAATGGGTGTCGTGACCTGTTTTGGGATTTTAATATATTAACAGAAACGGTCGAGCATTATGTCTTACAATAACGCGTGAGCGTTATAGAATACATAACGCTCAATCGTCATTGGAATACATAACGCTTGAGCGTTATTGAATTCATAATGCTCGAGCGTTATCTATTTCTATAATGCTCGAGCATTTTTCGAATTCATAACGCTCAAGCATTGTGTATTTCTACAACGCGCGAGCATTTTGATTTCCTATCCTACATGTTAAGTCACATAGAAGGATTGGGCCTGCCCATACCTAGTTCACAGAAACACTCTTATGTTTTTCTTTTACTAAACTTTCACGCATTTCATGAAAGTGCGATTGCATCTAAAATGTCCCTCAACTTCGTGCGAGGGCCCTTAATTCAAATAAATATTTTCTTATGCCAAGCCTTGCCATTTATTCATATGTATCATATACTCATGTATTCATTATTGTGGAAATGAATAGTGATAATGATTCGATTACTGAAAACCATGCAAGAGTGTTCAAGTATAAGTAGGTTGTAAACATATGTATAATCAGATAAGTTAAATGTGTTGTGTTGGAAGTTATTTTGAAGATGTTGATTTGTTTCTACAATATTCTTACTCACTCCTTGTTCATCAATTCTCATATAGGGTTAACCGTGTTCAACATTGTTTAGCATGAATGTGATTACATGTTGAATATTGATTATATGTGCAAACCTAATTAATAAGTTGTTGAAGTAGTTGGAAGAATTATGCTAAGCATTGGTGAATACACATTCAAAGCAGCATTAAAGTGTTAGATGAATAAGGGTGAATACGACCTATTCAAGGAGTGACATACTATTTGAATTTATTAAGAAAAAACACATATGAGCGAATATTGCAACTTTATGATTGATAGTTTACATGGATAAATAGCCATGAGAGTTTATACTTAAAGGAATTTGGATACTTCTAATGGTTATGTTTGATTATCATTGTTGGGATGTAAGAAATAGGTGATTATTTCCAATGATTATAAATATGGTGAAAAAGGATTTATACCATCTAATTGAAATTGAGTATATGATAACGATTGTTTCATGATAGACTTAACTCATTAGGAAACAAATACCACAAATATAGAATGCAATTTAAATACCTCGATTAAGTTTTTAAAAAAGGAAAACGTTTATGGGTAAGAATAAGAGTATGGATTTTGTAGTACATGTATTAAACTATTTTGAGGTTAACATATATACTATATACTCTGTTTTGTATCCACGCAAATCATGAATAGAATTTAAAATAATTTTGTTTATACCCCATACCCCAAATTAGTGATGGTATTGGGTATGTTACAAGTCTAGATGCCATCGAGACCCCACTATGATATTAATTGATTCTACCCGCAAGACTATCGTCCAAGGTCAAGCTAACCAAAGCCTTCATACTCCACATCATACACAAAATATGTGAGTAGCGAGTTTCTCGATTCCTGGTGGAGCTAAGGTCCTCCACCATCCATCCAAATTCATCTACAAGATGTGAATTCATCTACAAGATGCTTCACATCAGGGTAAGTCCTTCCATTTCAGACTTGTATTTCCAAACACTCAAGGTGCTCATGCACTTGTCTCTTAACTTGGTTCTCAAAAAAACCCTTAGCATTCTCCATTTCCATAATGGATCACGGTATATGGTTATGGTGAGATCCATTCACCATATTCCTCTGATTTACCTTAGTGTGGACCATCATGGAACATGATACTCTAGTATATCATTGTCCATCCTTCTTAAATACAATTGCACCAAGCAACCCATATCAACCATTTTAAAAAATATGATTTTGTTGATTATAATATTAATTTTATAATTTTTCTAAATGTCTTGATGAGACATAATTACCCCTTTGCATTTTTTCACATTTACCAACATGTAAAATTAATTTAATTAAAATTATATAACATGTGAAGTTGATTTAATTAAAAACAAATAAACACTATTAATCTTTTGACACTGCCATACTCCCGAGGTCTCACTATAGACGATGGTGATGCCTCTTAAGGACTCACTATAGTCGACCTACATCCCTTAGCTCATGCAGTGACCATAACGTGGATACATGCATGTAAATATCTCTCCCTCTACCCTCCTTATACGACTACCATAATATAACATGGTTTCCTGTCATGCATCAGACAAAATGCATGGGAACTGTTAGAACACAGTAATTACTCCCACCATGCAAATATAGTAGTTGAGTTCTATTATTAGAAGTCTAGTTAGAGTCTAGCATGCATGTGTTAGTCAATTCACTCTAAGTCTAGACAGTCTAGGTTTTTCATGTCATATGTGTTTAAATACAACCCTTTGAATCAATTGTAAGCATCAAGCATGCCCATGTTTCTCTTGAATAATGATTAAGAACAATAACTGATTTTTTCATTGAATTCATTCAATTATTTGTGTGCCTTTGTTCCATAAAATTCATCATGGTATCAGAGTAGGCTTAAGTCTCTTGGAGAGCATATTGATCCAAGAGAAGATAGATAAAAGAGTTCAGATTCTCTGTTGTTGATTTTCCATCCAAAACCTTCAATCTATAGAGAATACTATGCTACATAGAAGTAAAGATCTATCATATTGTGAAGTATTATTCCATTGTGAAGAAGGCCAAGATCATAAAATAAATCCAATCCAATCCATGTAGAGATTTCACCAATCAAGTGAAATATCTCATAGACAAACATTTTTCGATTGAAGAGCTAAGAAAATGTTGGAATCCTTAATGATACTAAGAGGGGGGTGAATCATTATCATGCGAAGATTAAAAAAATTTTCACTTCAAAAATGATGCACCAATTCCTACATAAATCACAACAATAAAAGACAATTGTGAATTGACTATTTGAAAAGTAACTTTATATATATGTAAGCAAAATTGGATTACCTAGATAGATGGGAGACACCAATATCGAATGATGTGAGCACCAAATCACTTAGAAACCAATTTGATTAAGACACCAATTCCACATGAAATCACCAACTCGCTAATTACAGACACCAACCTATGAGGATGCCAATCCTCTACGCAAGCACCAACTTGCTGACTACATTCTCCAACCTATGAGGACACCAATCCTCTGCTCAAGAACCAACTTGTTGTGTTCAAGCACCAACCTAAGAGGAGACTACAATCTCCTTTCCTTGCCTCGTTCTGCCACCCTGAGATATAGGAGTAGAAGTTCTTCAGTCACGTTGCCTTCTAATTTGCACACATAGATTCACACTTGTCTTGTTCACTGATTTACTTTCTTTTGCATGCACTTGTGTCCTCTACTTTAGTTTTGTGCAACTGCTATGCTTCTCTATATGTTATGTACATTACTCTTCTTATTGTGTTTTCTACTTTGGTTCTGCGCACTTTTTCTCTTGCTATATATTCCTCTACTTATTTGATCGTATGCACCTATTCAATTTGTACACTGCTATAGTTCCACACACTGTTTGTTGCTCTACTTTTCTATTCTGTGCACTCAACTCTCTACTGTTTCTTTCTTCTAAATCAACAAGCCATTGATACCCTAATAAATTGAAGCTTCCAAAATACAGAATACTTTTACATCTCCATTGCACACACTCTTACGCCAAAATTTTTGGTTGATTTATATCACTACTTGTTTGTTTAATTAGATTGATTTGTCCACAAGCTACTTCTTTCATCCTGGTCAAGTTTACCCAACACAATGTATTTAAGCCACCTAAGTAGGGGCTTCTTTATGTGAGATACCTCTTTCTTCTTGTTCAAGTTTACCCAATACAATGCACTTGAGACAACTAAGCCTTTTCTGCATGCTTTGATATTATTTCTTATTGCACAAAATCCCAATATATGTGCTACATGTACCCATCCATATTGCACAGATAGGTAGCCTTGTTTTGTATATATTTATTCAAACTGGCATTAAGGCTTCATGATTCTTGATTGTCATCATCAAGCTTATTGTTTAATATCAATGACAAGAACAAAGTTAAAAAATATCCCCCTTTGGCATTGTTGTCAACACCATTCAAAATTGAGCTCCCCCTAAGCATGAGCTCCTCTTTTCTGTGCGCAATGTGATCCCCCTTTATTTAATTCATGTAATTATTTCTAAAAAAACTTATTTCCTAGTATCTCCCCCCCTTTGAAATCAACAGAAAAGGAATACTCCCCCTAGCTCCATGCTTCCATTTCTTTCTCATGTCACTTCTACTGCACTGTGACAAGTTCCTGCCATGTTGCAGATGCTTGAAATTAATGTGGAGTGGGAATTACAACTAGTTTCTGTCTGAGATACTGAAAAGAATCTCTTGGAAGCAACTTTGTAAATATATCTGCAATATTTTCCTTGTCCACGTAATTTAGCTTGACAATATTTTCAGACTTGTTCTCTCACAAAATGGTATTTGATAGGTATATACTTGGTTTTGAAGTGCATTACAGGATTCTTGGAGATGCCGATTGCAATTGTGTTGTCACATAGAATCGATATAGGATGGTTAAATTCCACTTAAACATCCTTTAAAGTTTTCTTCATCCATAGAACTTGAGCACAACAAGCCACTGCTACAATGTATTCTTATTCTGCTATAGATAGTGATACTGAAGGTTGTTTCTTGCTCAGCCATGATAATAAGTAGTTTCCTAAGAAAGTTTTTGTTCCGCTTGTAATTCTTCTTTCATTGATACTTCTGTTATCACACCATAGTAGCCGGGCTGCTATTCTTACTGAGCAGATATATGCACTCTTTCAGAGCTTTGTCTTTACAGAGATCAATCATGATGAGAAGCACCATTTATGATCACTTACATACCAGAGCAGTTTATATCAGACATTGTGTATACCTTGTGCCAAGGCTAAGCCTTGAGAGCATAGATTTGATGACAAATATGACCTTTTGTTTCATACAGTTTCAGTTTAGTGCCTAGAGTTCCAGTTATATTATTGCAGCAATGTTTCAATGGTTCTAGATGATGGTTATTTATGATATGAAGTGGTATGGCCATTAGACTTGTGATTGTTAGAATTGGACTATTATCTTGTTCTTTTAGTCATCTTCATAGCATTGACTTGTATATAACTCATGATGTGGAAGTACTATTTAATAAATAAAATGAACTATCTTGGTTGGAGGTAAATAATGAATTGGATGTATTACTTTCACTGTAAGGTTTACTGACTATACTCATTGGTTTTATTACCCTCCTATGAGCATGGACATGATATTTTCTGACATTTATGTCTGCTAGCTTAGGCACCACATTCACTTGACTCCACTCATCCATGACTTTCCTTGTTTTGTATTTCACCTTGATTTTCCTTCTTGACTTTTGATATGGAGGACTTCTCTGTTCCTACCTCTGTGTTGGATAGCATCCATGTTAGTTTTGTGTCTCGGCTCTGATTTGGAAACAGAACCTGCCTTTGGTAAGTTGGATTTTATGCCGTAATCATACTAGTCGGTTGCCTCCATGTGTGGTTTTGCGCAGAATTCCCCCTAGTTGCTTGAGATGTTGTTGGCTAAAACTAGAAGCACATGTACTACTTTTATGAAAATGATTGGAAATATCTTATGAAAGCCTATTGAAATTAAATTATAGAATGCGTTTCTAAACACACGATGAATTAATGGCTAAAGCAATGAAATGCTAAAGTACCCCTCGAAGGGTCCAAATAAAATGGTCTAAAAAGCAATGGCTAAATGTATGAAAAATATAAAGCTTGCTGACCTCAAAATGTTATAAATGAAAGGCCAAATATAAAAAGCAGTGGTTAAATGTATGCCAAATCTAAGGACTATTGGCCATGGAAATGAAATGAATGATCCTAATGAACTTGGATCAACTTGATGTAAACATGATGCCAAGGTTGAATAAGCACTCTCTAAACAACTTATCCATTTGTGAGGCACTGCCATTCACTTTCTTTATCTTGTCCAACATAGTGTGTAGCTCCCCCTTTCCCCATCCAAAGTATCACTTATTTAAGTTGGTCAAGTCATCCCTTCTACCTAGCCTTGTCCTTAGCCTTCACCCTTTGCTAGCAATTAGGCCATGTCCATTGGATGAAGTATGTCTTTAAAGCTTTGGTGCAAGTAAGTTATAAATAATATTAAATATCTATGTATAACTGCCACTTGATTGATGTTTATACTTTAAGTTAAGTTGTGAATATAGTTAAGTGAACATGTCTTAGTCATTTGTTATAATCTAGTCTTTGGTTGTATTTTGACCTAGTCAAACATAGTTTGACCATGGTCATTCTTGGGATCCGTGATGAGATCGACCACTTATGCTTTATGATGTTGATCTATGGTCCCACATGCAACTATTGATGATTACATATGTTGGACATATGATCTAGATGATGATTGATGCAGTTGGTCATTTTTATTATTATTTCCAGATCATCATATTTTATACTGTCCGGGTATGGTGGACCCTATAGAAGATCCTCCAGGTTATCATGAGGTGTATGAGTACTCATATCTAGTGGATTTGGGTCTTTTGGATCTAATGATACACTTATCTTTCAGTTCCGGGCACTCTTGGGCATGATATTAGTAGTTATCCACCTGTTGACCAGTTTGGGCATGCTGATATGGCCTATCTAGCAGGAGCATTGGAGACAAGTCATTTCCTAAGGCGCTACAGAGGAAGGGGGTGGTCCAGTCACTTGTTTTTTCCATTATACCCCACTTCCAGACATGATGTAACCTTCATTTTGATAGCACAGGCACCCTAAAGGTAGGTTTTGTCACTTTCAAGGTTTTCAAGAGGATTAAAAAGTCAAATAAAAAGGTCATTGATGAATTCGATTTGGGAAATTGAGGCAAGGTTTTGGCACTTGGTCTGCTTAGAGGTCATCCATGGTGTACCCCCTTCTTCTAGATTAGTTTTCACTAGTGAGTGGTGTCCACATGGGCTACATGAGCCCTTTTATTGTATTTCTCTCTCTGATGATGGGGACAAGATTTGATCCTTTTTATTCATGGACATGCCATTGATTCATATTTTATATTATTGTGCCATGAGGACATGATAGTGAAGGAGAATAATACCTCCTATCCCCACCATGTGCTCCTAGTCACTTTTCCATACCTTTATGTTGTGGTTCCTATGTTGTTAGCCACCCCCATGTATGATATCACCCCTCATTGAGCTTTTTAGGATATGACTTCATCACTTAGTGAGTGATCCACATCTTATATTGTATTGGCTCATCTTAGTTGTTGATTAGATTGTTATATCTTTTGATCTCAACCACTGGTTTTCAAAAGTGGTTTAGGGTTTTGGTATTCCTCATCCTATAAAAAGGAGGAGACCCCCTATTGTAAAGGCACCTTTGGGCTCTGGAAAAACTTGGAATAAAATATTGTTTTTGGAGATCTTCTTCTTGGATTTGATTGGGTTTCTCTTGTACATGGTTATGCATCTCTTGTTTTAGACATCTTTGGTTGTTACAGGTGAACTCGACATCAAAAAAGGGAGGCCGAATAGATTTGAAGCTAGAGTGCGACTTGCTTGATGGGAAGATTGTAGGGGTTTCTCACATCCCCCATGGGCAAGATGTCTTCATCTTGAGGGATTTCTTTAATTGTTCTTTGTCCATTGATTGATTCTTTGATATGACATGCTTAGATCTCATTGATTTGTGGATCAAATCGAACATCTTGTAGTTTGATTTACAAGTTGAATGGGGCATCTCTCCTCCCAGGGCTTGGAAGCTTATGCTTGGATTCACTTGGAGCTAGCTTGGAATTGTAACTAAAGGAAAGAATAATCTATGTGCAAAGTAGCCTCAATATTTTGAGGTAATATTTACAACTTATGTATCCATTTCGCTTGTTCTCCATCCTATTGGTCACATAAACCCTTAAAATTCAAAACCCTCTTTTTCTATTTTTTTAGGTCTACTTGGATATAGCATGCTTTTAGGGATAAAATTTGAAACACACCTCTATAGCATCCACGACAATTCAGATCCATAGCTTGGTGGTGATTAGCCTTCATTTGACCCACTTCCCAAGGAACATTGGTCTCTTCAAGGAAAGTCACATTCCTTTGGAGAGGCTACTTTGCTAGTTCCAAGATGTGGGTAGGAGAATTTTTTGTTTCATTGAATAGATCAACCTTTGAAACCTACCACTAGTGCTTCAATTTGTTGACTTTCATTTTGTGGGCCCCATTCCTCATTTTGAGGGATGTTCCCCACTTGAGTCACTTGTTGATGCATTAGATCTATAGAGATCTATCCATGGAATGTACTTGATATTAAAAACCCAACTTGATTTTCATCTTGACTATCCCAATCTATAATTTGGCGGACATCCGACTCCATTTGGACCTTGATATAAGGCACTAGGCATCGTTGGGGTAATTTGCACTCCTTGGGTAGGTGGCCATTTTCTAGATCCCATTTGTGGGTATTTCTATTTCCTTCTCAAGTCCATAGATCCATGCTATAGAATACCCCTAGTACCATTAAATTTCAACTTTGACCTTGTGGTCCCAACTTTGACCATTTTCCACTTTTTAAGGAGTGGGACCCACTTGGCTAATTTTCATGGTACTAGATCTATCTAGATATACTAATTCAATTTCATAAGTGGCCTTAATATACCATTGGTTGAACCATTTGTCACTCCCTAAGTCTCTTCAACCATATCCTAACTCTTTGGTTACACTTACTTATCCTAGATCTAGAGCTCTTTCCATCTTGGTCTTCCTTTATTTCATCATCACATTTTCCTAGGAAGCCTTGATTGCATTCACTAGCCTTCATTGGCTAAGATATGCTATCCCCCTTGGTCTTGCTTAGGCTTTATCAAAAGTGAAGAGTGCCACGGTTATCGTGACACCCAACTTGCATTGAGAACCATGGCATATCTTGGGTCACCTCTTTAGTTGTCCAACACCTCTACCATCCTAGATGGGATACCTTTAGGGACAACTACAAGTTGTGTGATAACAAATTCCTACGCATTCCACATTTGTATATGCTACCAAGGTCAAGTCATTACTCCCTGGATAACATAAACCAAAATCCATATTTCCTTTCAAACATCTGAAGATCCTTTTTACAATTTGAACATTTGTCTCTTGAGGTTCTACTTGAAACCTTGTAACTAGTCCCACAACTTGCATTATATCTGGTCTTGAGGCTATTACATATAACGAGCTTCCAATCATTGATCTGTAAATTTTTTGATCTACTTTCTTTGCTTCATCTTCTTTGCTCAATTTGCAACCAATAATCATAGGTGTACATACTAGATTGCAATCTTCCATGTTAAATATTTTCAACATTTCTTTTATATACTTGGTTTGAGAAATAAAGATACCATCCTGAAGTTGAGATATCTGAAGTCCTATAAAGAAAGATAGTTCTTCAAGCATGGACACTTCAAATTCCTTTTACATGTTCTTAGCAAATTTATGGCTTAGACTGCTATCAATACTTCCAAAGATGATATCATCTACATATACCTAAAAAACAATCATATTTCCATTCTCCACTTTTATGTATAGATTATTGTCTACATTACCTTTTATGAACCCATGTTTTTGCAAGTACTTGTCTAGTCTTGAATACTAGGCTCTAGGGGATTGCTTTAGTCCATACAAAACTTTCTTCAATCTACAAACATAGTCTTTGTTATTTGAAAGAGAGAAACCTTTTGGATGTTCTATATACACCTCTTCTTCTAGTTCCCCATTTAAAAATGTTGATTTTACATCCATTTGATATACAATGATATTTTTAGAGCAAGTATAGGCCAAGAATATTTTGATTTCTTCTATTCATGCTACAAGAGAAAAGGTTTCTTCAAACTCTATTCCTTCAACCCATGCATATCCCTTTCACACCAACCTTGCTTCATTTCTAACTACCCGTATGTCCTCATTTAATTTGTTCCTAAGAACCCATTTGGTGCCAATAATATTTTTATCTTTGGGTCTCTGAATGAGTTCCCAGGTATGATTTCTTTTAATCTGATTTAATTCTTCTTCCATGGCTTCATTCGAGTGTTCATCAGTTCTGAATTCATCAAAACAATTTGGTTCTACTTTGGAAAACAAAGAGAAATGTACTTCTTCAGTAGTATTTTTTAGGTACTTCCTTCTTGTTTCTACACCATCATTTTTATCTTTGATAATCAAATCCTCATAATTCAATTATTTTGAACTTATCCAAAAGGAGTCTTTGTATTTGGTCTTCTTGTTACGTTTATCCTAATTTCACAAGCAAGATCACTGAAAGAAACACAATCACAAGATAAACAAATATTTACCCTGGGAAACCCTCATGGGGTAGAAACCCAGCAAATCTTTCCTCAATATAGATAATCAACCAATACAAGATGTAGTCCTCAACAAGAGCTCATTCTCTTCCTATGTAGGCCTCTCTCTCTCCTATGCACCAATCACAAGTGAGTGAATGAATGAGATAAATGAGGAACACACTTCCTTTACTTATACTCATGTTCTAACTGACTTTTCACCCTAATGGAGCCGACCTCTTTTAAGAGAGTCTAATAACCCCTAAATAGCTAACTTAGGGTCGATCTCACATGGGATATATAATAACCCTAGTTACCACATTCTCTCATAGGAATAAACATCTCCGGATATACAATAGGGTCTATACAGAGGAATGGAACATCTACGAAATAATAAAGTACAATTATAATATTTTTAGAAGTTACAATATCTCAACACTCCCCCTTAACGAGAAGGATATTATAACAACATCCGCAGGAGCAAGGAGTCGTCAACTACATGATACATGATACATCTATAAATCATTGGAAGCTTTCTTCATACATCATCAGTAACTCAACCTGTTAGTGGAACTTCTTTAAATCTTCAATACTGGAACATCTTCAGTATTGAGTCTTCATCTTCTGCAACATCCGAACAACTACAACAACATGGATCATCTCGATCAACAGCATGATCTGGATCATCTCTATCAACAACAAAATCTCGATCATCTCGATCAACAACAACATCTGGATCATCTCGATCAACAACATCATCTGGATCATCTTGATCAACATCATCATCTCAATCATCTCGATCAACAACAACATCTGGATCATCTTGATCAGCAGTAAAAACATACTCTGCAATACACACGATCCAATTACAGGATGATCAATCTTGCTCACTTTTAGGACATAATTCCTAGGATGATACAATCCTATCACATGCATTTTGAACCAAATGTTCAGAGACGATGTAGTCCTATCAAGTACATTTTGAACAAAATGATCAGGGACGATGCAGTCCTATCACGTACATTTAGAACCAAATGTTCAGGGACGATGCAGTCCTATCACGTACATTTTGAACCAAAGGTTCAGGGATGATGCAGTCCTATCATGTAAATTTTGAACCAAAGGTTTAGGAATCATGCAGTCCTAACCACAGTGCCAGTCCTTTTTCATACTGGATGTGACCTAGATCAGATCTAGGATTTACCACAACAGAGCCAGTCCTTTTGCATACTGGATGTGACCTAGATAAGATCTAGGATTTACCACCACAGAGCCAATCCTTTTTCATATTGGATGTGCCCTAGATCAGATCTAGGATTTACCACCACACAACAGGTCCTTTTTCATACTGGATGTGACCTGGATCAGATCTAGGATTTATCACCATCTTTCTCAGAGATCAAATTCTATGGATCTCTTTAAGGACATATGTCCAGGGATGAAACAATCCACTTGTCAAGTCAGACCAGGTCGAAGGACCACTCATTGACCTCATCGTCAGTATCATTGACTTCATTTTCAATATCATCAATACAGGTATCCACATCATTGATACAGGTATCCACAACATCGACCTTACCATCGATGCAGGAAATCTCACAATTATTGACCATATCACTCCCCCTTTTGAGGAGAGTCCTTCTGAACTACACCAAGCTTGTCTCGGAAATACTCAAACTTTACTCGAGACAGAAGTTTGGTCAATATATAAACAACTTGTTGGTTAGTGCTCACATACTCGAGCTTGATAGCTCCTTTCTGCACCATATCCCGTATATAGAAATATCAGATCTCTATGTGCTTTGAGTTATCATGGAACACTGGATTCTCTGTCATCTTGATACAACTTTGGCTGTCACACATGATCATAGTGGGATCTGTTTGTAAGTCAAATAATTTTGATAACAACTTCTGAAGCCATATCGCTTCACAACTAGCAATACAAGTCACAATATTTTCCGCTTCAACTGTGCTGAGAGCCACACTAGACTGCTTCCTGCTAAACCATAAGATCATGGCAGATCCCAGACAATAACATCCTCCCGATGTGCTCTTCCTATCTGATACACTTACTGCCCAATCACCATCTGTGTAGCCATACAATCTGAAATCATGATCTCCAAGATAACATATACCAAAGTCTATCGTACCCGTTAGGTACCTCATCACCTGCTTTGCTTCTATCAAGTGAACTCGTCTAGGTTCCACTAGATACTGACTCAAGGTGTTCACAACAAAGGATATATATGGCCTGTTATTTGTCAGATACATCAGTGACCCAATAATCTGTCTGTACAGAGTCACATCCACTAATTCTGATGAGTCATCAGCTAATAGCTTCAAGTTGGAATCCATGGGAGTGGCCATGGCTTTGCATTCCAACATGTCAAATCTATTCAATATTCCCACAACATACTTTCCTTGGTTGAGAAAGATTCCTCTTGGGCCTTTCCATACTTCCAGACCTAAGAAGTAGTGCATCAATCCAAGAACTTTCATCTCAAATTCTGAGGAGAGCTTCTTCTTGCATTCGATAATCTGTTTCTCATTTCCTGTTAGGAATAGATCATCCACATATAGCAATAGTATAACAGGTTCATCATCCATAACCTTGAGATAAAGATTAGGATCAACTTTACTTTTGGTAAATCCCAACTCATCAAGAAACTATCAATTCTTCCATACCAAGCTCTGGGAGCCTGTTTCAACCCATACAAAGCCTTCTTTAGTTTGCATATGTGGATTCTTCTGCTTCAACCTCAAATCCTTGTGGTTGTTCTATGTACACTTCCTCCTCAATCACACCATTCAGGAAGGCTGTATTCACATCCATCTGGTTTAATTCCCACTTCATCATGGATGCAAGTGCCATGATGGTTCTAATGGAAGTGTACCTTGCAACTGGTGCAAATGTTTCTTCATAGTCAATTCCCTCTTTCTGAGAGAATCCTCTGGCCACAAACCTTGCCTTATACTTTTAAATGCTTCCATCCGCAACATGCTTTATCTTATATATCCATTCGGAGGATATCACACTCTTGTCCTTTGGCTTGGGAACTATATCCCAAACATCATTTTTCATTATTGATTGGTATTCCTCCATCATTGCGTCCACCCACTCTTTCTTATGAGATGCTTCTTCATAACTAGTGGGTTCTTGATTTACAAGATCACACATCAAGGCCATATAGTTGGAGAATGTCTTCGGTTTCTTGCTCACTCTAGTGGAGCCTTCCGGAGCTCCATACTTTTTTGCAACTAGTATAATGTCTCTTTCCCATGCTGGATTTATTTTCCTTGATATGTTCATGACAGGGGGTTCTTGTGGTTCCATCATGTCATGGTCTTCATGTGTTGTCTCTTTAGGGGTGGGTGTAGCTTCAGTAATTCTGGAAGGTGCATCTTCCTCATATTATTATTCATACTAGCACTTCCTAGATCTCTTGAGAGCTGCCTCTTCATCAAATGTCACATTCCTACTTATTTCCATATGATGGAATCTTGCGATGTATATTCTGAATGCTCTAGATGCTTCACAATATCCAACAAATATTCCTTTCTTCCCAGAAGGATCTATCTTGGTCTTCTTTTCTTTTGGAATGTGAATGTATACTGGGCATCCAAATATATTGAGGTGACTTACCTCAGGCTTCTTCCCTATGATCACTTCTTCTAGGGTCTTGAAATCAAGAGCTCTATGAGATAGTCTATTCTGCACATAGATTGATGTCATGTCTGCTTCATCCCATAGATACATAGTTAGGTCTTAATCATGTATCATTTTTTTTACTGCTTCCATAATGGTTTTATTATTTCTTTCCGCAACACCATTTTGTTGGGGATTGTAGGGAATGGTTAGCTCCCTCTTGATTCCATCTTCTTTACAAAAGACTTCAAAATTTTTTGAAGTATATTCTCCATCATTATCTATCTTGAGTATCTTGATCTGCTTTTCTGAATGATTTTCTATCAAGGCTTTGAATTCCTTGAACTTTCCAAAGACTTCATCTTTTCCCTTCAGGAAATATATCCAATTCTTCCATGAGTAGTCATCAATGAATGTAAGGTAATATTCATATCCACTCAAAGATGTGGATGGCATTGGTCCACATACATTGGACCACATGAGTACTTGTCCATCTATGAATGCAACCCTATAACCTTTCTTATCTAAAGCTGAGATAGAAAGTAAGTTCTTCTTCAAATCTGGTACATATAGGATTTCCTTCATCTTCAATGGATTTCCAGAATCAAGCTTGTAGCTTGGTTAACCAATTCCCTTAATGGGATATTGATAGTCATCTCCTAGAGATACCTTCTGTGGAGAGGCCTTTTCTTCTAGACTTGAGAGAGTCTTCTTTTATCCTGTCATGTGTTTTGAAGCACCACTATCAATGAGCCATGTATCTTCTCCAGGTGTTACTAACCTAGAGAGTGCAGAGAATAGAACATATTCTTCTGCATCTTCTTTTTCTGTTTTAGTTCTTTTCTTTTGAGGCCTTTCCTCTTCCTCTTATTCACTATCATCTTCTCCCAAATGTGCTTGATGTCTTTTGTGTAGACTCTTTTTCTTCTTCTTTGAAGGACAATTTCTAGCAATGTGTCCGAGTTTGTGACAACTATAACATTGAACTGAGGAGAGGTCTCTTTCTGAACTTACTCCTACTCTCATTTTAAATCTATGAGGAGGATGAGATTCCTTGTGGCCATTCTTCTTGGAGCTGAAATGACTCCTTCTTCTTTTGGTGTGGGTGGCCAAAGCTTGGTCATCTTCTTTGAGCAAGGCTTCTCTATTAGAAACCCTAGCTTCTTCTTGAATGCAATCCTCCCAAACCAAATCAAACTTCATACTTTCTTTTCTTGAACACATGGTTTGGATGAATGAATCCCAAGGTCTAGAGAGACCATTGAGAGTAGTCATGAGAGGTTCATCTTCATCAAAAGTGTCTCCAATGGCTTCCAGTTGTTCCTTGAACTGGGAGACCCTTGTGAAGTAATCTTGAATAGATTCTCCTTTACTCATTTTGGTACTCTTCAATTGAGTTCTCAAATTCATCTTTCTATTGGTGTTCCTTCATTCATACATTCTTCCTAGGGCATCATACATTTCCTTTGGAGTATTCTTGGATGCCACTTGGGGAATCAAGTGGTCTTTGATAGAATCAACAATGATTCTCTTTTCCCTAACCAAGTCCTTCTTATACTTCTCTTTGGCTTCATCTTCCTCAGGTTCTGCAACCTCATCCTTGATATATTGGGTAAGATCATTCCCTTCAAGAATGAGACCAATCCTATATTTCCATGCCCAAAAATTCGCTTTACCCTCTAGCTTTTCTTCAAGCTTAGTGCTTGGAGCCATTTTATCCAGGAGGTCACAGAAATTGAATTTTCCCAAAAGATAGAATAACACTTACCAAGAGATGTGCTTGATTGAATTGAGATGACTTGTAATCTCTGCTTCAAGAAACTTCAACTTTTCACCCTTCAAATCTGATCAGCAACTTTCGGATCTGCAACAGAATTTTTGGTTTTCTCGTTCGCACCTTTTCTGGTTTACTGGTGCATAGGTGCGCACTTTTTCCGGTTTACTGGTTTTCTGGTCCAGAAGTCAAACTAGGGTTTAACAAATCCCAGGGTTATACCCACTCAAAAAGTTTGATCTAGGGCTCAAAACTTTGATTTTGAGGAGGGCTATCCAACCATGCAATCAGAATCCAAAAATTCCAACTTTTGCAGAAACCCTAATTTTCACCGGAGGAGGAGAGAGAGGTATTTTCACCTTGTGAAAGATGTCCTATTCAGGCTAGCTCTGATACCATGTTAATTTTGGCCTAATTTCACAAGCAATATCACTGAAAGAAACACAATCACAAGATAGACAAAGATTTTCCCTGGGAAACCCTCATGGGGTAGAAAACGCAGCAAAGCTTTCCTCAGTATAGATAATCAACCAATACAAGATGTAGTTCTCAACAAGAGCTCCTTCTCCTCCTATGTAGACCTCTCTCTCTCCTATGCGGCAATCACAAGTGAGTGGATGAATGAAATAAATGAGAAACACACCTCCTCTATTTATACTCATGTTCTAACTGACTTTTCACCCTAATGGGGTCGACCTCTCCTAGGAGAGTCTAATAACCCCTAAATAGCTAACTCAGGGACGACCTCACATGGGAGAGATAATAACCCTAGTTACCACACTCTTTTGGAGGAATAAATATATTCGGATATACAATAGGGTCTCTACAGAGGAATGCAACATCTCCAAAATAATAAAGTACAAACATAATATTCTTAGAAGTTACAATATCTCAACACTTCTTTCTTTTTTTGGTTCTTCTTGATGCGTTTCTTTTTGTTGTTCTCTTAGATCCTCATCCTCTAGTAGGTGTTTTGATGATTGTTCAAATGTTGGTTGATCATCATCATCCTCTAGTATTCTATGCATGAGTGCTTCATCTACCTTCACATATGGACTTTCCACCATTTTTTTTAGTCTTAGGTTGTAACATTTGTATGACTTACTTTTTGTTGTATACCCAAGAAAGATTCCTTCATCAGATATGGAATCAAATTTTCCTAGGTTTTCATCATTTCTTTTGATGTATCACTTGCTCCCAAATATTCTGAAATGCTTAGTTTTTGTTGGAATGCCTTTCTAGAGTTCATAGGGAGTCATGTTTCTATTAGTTCTGATTTTTCGTCTGTTTAAAATATGAATGGAAGTATGAATAGCTGGGGTCCAAAAAATGTCAGATAATTTAGAACCATTTAACATTGTTCTAGCCATCTCCTGCATAGTCTTGTTTTTTCTTTCTGCTACTCCATTTTGTTGTGGAGTCCTAGCGACTAAGAAATTTATTCTAATTCCATGTTTCTCACAAAAATCCTCAAATTCATTTGAGGTGTACACACCTCCATTATTTGATCTTAGACACTTAATATTCAATTCAGTTTCATTTTCAACTGCTTCTTTAAAAATTTTGAAGCACTCAAATGTATCTGATTTTTTCTTAAGGAAAAAGACTCATGTCATTCTAGTATAATCATCTATGAAAAGACAGAAGTATGATTCACCATTTAGGCTTTTGGTTATTATTTGGCCACAAATATCAATATGCACTAGCTCCAATGATTTTGTTGTAGAAAATTATTTTGTTTTAAAACTTACTCTTATTTGCTTTCCATGTAGGCAATGCTTGCACATAGAATTTAAGGGATTTGTGACTTTTGGAATGTCTCTCACTACTTGTCTTTTTCTAATCTTGATTAGATTGTCAAAATTTATATGTCCCATTCTTTCGTGCTAGAGCCATATTTCATCTATTTGTCCCATGAAACATATTTATTCTTTTATTTTATCTAAAATGTTGCATTATTTGGGGTTCTGGATGCAGTTGCTACCAGTCTTCCTATATCCCTTTTCATTATTTTACATTTCTTGGAGTCAAATGTGAGAATATGTCATTGATCACACTTTTGGATTACACTAATAATACTGTGTTTCATGTTTTCAACAAGTAAGACATTTTCTCCTTTGGATTCCTTATCCCCGAAACTTACTATGCCCTTTCCAAGGATCTTGGAAGAACCATCATCTCCAAAATGAACACCTCCTCCCGTTTCTTCTTTGAATTTCAAAATATTGTCTTTATTCCCTGTGATGTGTTTGTAACATTCACTATCAATATACCAATGACTTCTTCTATTCCACACATGCAATGTCTTATGTTGATTTGCATTTTTTTGCTAGAATTATGTAGAATCTCTTTTACTAAAAAATCTTTTGGTTTGAACAGGGTGCAAAGATGATAACCGATTCTTGTAGTCTTCAGCTTCATGGCCATAATTGCGACATTTATACCATTCAAGATATAAACTTAAGGGGCCGAATGAATTAAAATTTTCTTTTAAGGTTTCAACTAGCCTTCTAACATCATTCTTTCTCGCTTCATGGTAAAAACTATTCTTCTTGGCATTCTCTTTTCGAGATGCTTTGCAATTTACTTCTTTATGACCAAAATTGTTACAGAAATAGAAATTTCCTAAGAAAAGAGTTTGATACCCCGTGATGTGATTTCTTCCAGATTGTGCAGTACATGTTCTCACATGAGATGATTTCTTTTTCTTTTCTTCTAAATTCCGATCCTTCCTTGGAGCAAAATTTCTTGTTGTTGCCGCATAGGTTGAGTTTGAACCTTCATAGCCTATCCCTGACTTGTTAGGTAATGATATCTTATTATCTATGACTGTATCTAGAGATTTAGTGTTGCTGCTAAATTTTTGTTGAAAGCTCAATTGGATGTTGGCTTTTTGCAATTCCCTTTTTAAGAAGATGACTTAAGTTTCTAACTTTTCACACTTTTCCTTCTTTTTTATCAATTGTCCTGTTATGTCTTCCTTTAATCTTTTTGTCTCCTTGAAATGTTATTCACACTTTAATAGCTGTTCTTGTAGATAGTCATTCTTCTTTCTTAATGTCTTCAGTTCTTCCAAGGCACTGATAAGCTCTCCTTCAAAATCGACTTTAACGATTTCTTCATCTTCATTTTCCAAGTTTTCTTCGATTGCCATGAAAACACTTTTCTTGTATCATCATCACCATCAAACCTTGGTGATCTGTTTGTAGGGAGTCATTTCTATCTGTCCATATCTTCCAGTGATCTATCTTTCGCGTGTTAAATTGTTCCCGAAGAAACCCGCTCTAATACCAATTGTTGGAATTCATAATGATACTAAGAGGGGGGTGAATCAATATCATGCACACATTAAACAATTTTTCGCTTTAAAAATTATGCACCAATTCCTACTTAAATCACAATAATAAAAGACAAGTGTGCGCAGAGTATTTTAAAAGTAACTTTATATATAAGTATGCACCACCTCACTCAGACACCAAGACACCAATATGATTGGGACACCAATCCCACATGAAAGCACCAACTCACAGATTACAATCATGACCAACTCGTGAGGACACTAATCCTCTGCGTAAGTACCAAATTGATGACTATAGGCACCAACCTGTGAGGACACCAATCTTTTGCACAAGCACCGACTTGCTGTGTTCAGGCACCAAACTGAGAGGAGTCTACGATCTACTTTCATTACCTAACCTTGCCACCGTGAGATATAGAAATATAAGTACTTCAATCACATTGCCTTCTGATTTGCGTACATAGCTTCACACTTGTCTTGCTCATTGTTTTACTTTCTTTTTCATGCACTTGTGTGCTCTACTTAACTTATGCACACTTGCTATGCTTATCTATATTTTCTACACATTGCTCTTCTTACTATGTTTTTTGGTTCAGTTCTGCACACCTATTCTCTTGATATATACTATGCTACTGCTCTGATCCAACTCACTTCTCTAATCACGTGCACCTCTTAAATTTGTACACTGCTATGGTTCTATGCACTGTCTCTTTCTCTACTTTTCTATTTTGCACAATCGAATCTCTATTGTTTCTTTCTTCTGGATCAATGAGCCATTGATACCCAAATAAATTGAAGCTTCCAAAATACAGAATACTTGTACATCTCCATTGCACACATTCTTACTTCAATCTTTTTGGTTTACTTATATCACTACTTGTTTATTTAATTAGATTGATTTGTCCACAAGCTACTTCTTTCTTTTTGGTCAATTTTATCCAACACAATGTATTTAAGCCAACTAAGTAGGGGCTTCTTTATGTCATCTACCTCTTTCTTCTTGTTTAGGTTTACTTAACACAATTACTTGAGGTGAATAATTATTTTTTGCATGCTTTGTTATTCTTCCTTATTGCACAAAATCCCAGTATATGTGTGACATGTACCCATTCATATTGCCTGGATAGGTAGCCTTGTTTTGTATATATTTCTTCAAACTGGCATCAAGGATTCATGCTTCTTGTTTGACATCAATGACAACACCAAAAGTCAATAGAAACAACCAAGGAAAGAGCTTAAATATATCGGATAGATCTTTCAAATTTGCAAACATGAAGTAGTCGCATGTAATAAGTATATCTGGGTGAGACCAAATTTGAAGCGATTGCGACTAGTTGTGAGGAGACTTCCGAAATTGTTTTTTGCATGCTTGGTCGTGGGAAGTGTAAACTGAAGGTGCGACCACGTTTTGGTTTTTGAATATCGTCGTTGGAGAGTGTGTCATGAAGCTAGCTTATAGTTGAATAAAAGAAAGCAGTTGTGATATATTTTTCTTTGTTGATCAAACCATCCAAGCCATGAAATAAGTGTGAGGAAAAAGGTTGAGCAGCCAATCTGGTTGCTAATTTTGCGTGGAGAAAAAACCATAAAGAGAACGTTGGTTCCGTTGAAAAATAATTCACTTGAAGGTAGAATCCACGTGCTAGCAAAAACGTGAAGAACGACTATGGAAGAGACTTCAATGAAGAAGATCCACTGGTAAAAGTAAAGAGAAGACCGTCGTTTGAGGAATCCATGAAAATGGAGCTCCATGAGAAGAATCGTATAGAAGTTCCCACGTGAAAAAGAAAGAATACGTCATTAACAAAAAGGTAAACACGTGACAGTTTTAAAGTAAAAATTAATTTTTAATGAAACGTTCTTTTAAAAATGAAGCATTTTCTGCTATGGTGAAAAGTAGAAAAAAGGAGGGGTTTTTGTCTTATATGAAAGGAACTTCTGAGAAGAGTTCGTCTTCTAAGGAACTTTTCAGAAGAGCTCGTTTCACTTATAAAATGATATTCATATTTAAGATTTTTAAGTAAAGTGGACATCATATAAAAATAAGTTTTTGTTCCACATCACTTCATAAGGGAGCTATGGAGGTTTGATGGTGTTTCTTAAAAGTTATGTGGATGTCATGTTTAAAAGTGGTTAGTGGAGACATTTCAATTTTAAAAACTATTTTAGAAGTGATTTGAAGTTAGAGGAAACCCTTACTTGAGTTGAAAGAGATAACATAGATCCTCGAGATCTTGCATTAAGGGGGCATCAAGAAAATCTATATTTTTGTAGGGGGCGATAAGGAAGAAATGATGAAGAATGAAGAGAAGGAAGTTGAAGTCTACAATCAACCTGTTGATGCCTCGGATATCGTAGCATCAATCAGAAAGGGATCCTCTCCGAGAGATGGTCCCAATTAGACTATCTCCTGTTTGGTGTAGGGGATCCGTCCGGTTAGCGGTTCCGGCAACCGTGGGTTTGGAGTTTTAATTCCGAGTTGTATCGGTTATGGCCCAATCCACCTTTCTTTTTGGATTTTATGTCTTTTAAATGAGATGCAAGTGCCTAAATTATATTTGATCTAGATGCAACTAAAACAAATCTAAGTCTAGAAGCTGGAGTAAATCTACCTATCCTTGCAGGGAACACACTTAAAGGATGAGCAATAAGCTGTAACAAATAACGTAAGGAAAGAACAGATAGCTGTTAATTCTCACAAGTAAAGCTACAGCAAGATAAAGATCTTTAGAATATAGCTTCTAATCCAACATGGAACGCACCTATTGCTCATAAAACAGAAAAAAAAGCAAAAGATTATTTAATCTACGTAGAAAGAATAAAGAAACAGAACTAAATATAAACAAACTGAAACAACTCTAAAGATCCCTGCAAGGAGCAATTTAAAGGCATGAACAATGAGCCACATGAGTTATCCTGAAGAAAGAACGGTTAGCCATTCGATCAAAAAGAGAAATCTACAGCAATGATAAAGATATCAGCAGGTAGCTCCTGATTTAATGTGAAACGCATTCATTGTTCACAAAATGGAGGAAATCGTTCACACAGAAATAAGCAAAATCATTTGTTGCCAAGATATAGTTCAAATAGCAATGCAGATTTCACATTACAGTATAGATGTCATCAGAAGAGTCCAACACACATCCATCTTCCGTTCCCCATGTAAAACGTCCATCTCCCGTGGCTTTTATTAGAAAATTCAATTTTACAGAAACGATACAAGATAGCTCGTAAAGGTTCCAAAATTTCCTTCCCTGCCAAAAGTCCTTCTCTATTCTTCCTAGCTTCTATTTATAATTACAAATCTGCCCTTGGGGCTGCCACCTAGCACCTTCCACTTGTCATCTACAGAAAATTCTTTCCCAAAATAGACAAAATTGAGATTCCCTTTCATTTACAGAAATTATTTAAAAGAAAATAGGGACAGCTATCCCACAGTTTATCCACTTTACACATTGGAGAGCCAAATACAAAATAACAGCAATAATGCTTTGAAATCAGCGATCTCAATCCTGTACGTGAGTTTCTGCTGGCAGAGGATCGCCCAAGTTAATTGTTGTTGATGCTGCCTGGGAAGAAAAACTTGAGCCTATTGCTGAAGATACTTGAGTGGCTGTTGGGAGAGAAGATTCTGGATCTGTTGATGCCCCTGCTACTGCTGTAGCTTTCTTTTCCTCCTCCGTTATGTAGTTGTACCACATACTTGTGTCCCTTATGATTATGTGTACTGCAGTAGGAAACAAGATTTTCTGAGAAGTTATATTCTTCCCGAGTTCTGCTTTAATGCTTTGGACTTCTGCCACTGCAGCTTGATGAATTTCCTTCAGCAGATGGTTGTGGAGTGATGATAAACCAATATAATGCTGGAGGTCATGAATATCCAGGACATCAATCATTTTCACATACTCCATCTGAATGCCTAGCTCTTCCTTTAGCTGAGACAACCGTTGCTCCTTTTCCGGAAAGTCCTCCAGGGTCTGAGGGAAACTCAATGTGCATTTGTCATGAACTCCTTTGAGCTTTTGGTATAGACTATTAATTTTATCTATTGTTCTTTGCACACTGGTTATCAGCTTATTGACACAGTTCCTGCCAAACTCCAGCAAGGCTATGTCCTCATTAAAATCGTTCGCAGCTTTAAATGGAAGATGCGGGGGGAAACCCTTTTTCCCTTCTGTCCATGCCATCTGACTGATGATATTTTCCTTAACACGGGTATTCTTCGCTTTGAGCCTATGGGATTCCGCATTGATTTCTTTTAACCTAACCACCATGGCCTTGAGCTTGCAAACCTCATCAGGGATTAGCTCCTGAGTGTCATACACTTGCTTCAGGATGCTGCATGACAGCTCATGGAAGGGAGACATGTCCATTGTTCTGCTCTCCGCTTGCTCTAACCGCTCAGCTAATGCCTGCTTGTCTGCTTCTAGCTGAGATGCCTTTTCTTCTGCTCCATTCTTCTCCGCTTCTACAATCATTATTTGGAGTGTTAGTTGGTCCTTTTCCTCCTCCAGCTTGCTGTACTTGTTTGACAGCTCCTTATGCTCAGCGTACAAGCAATTATACTTGTTCACTACCAGATCTCTTTGGGCTTGCTCATTAGCCACAGTCTGTTGTAGCGTACGAGCTCTCTTCTTTGTCAATATATTTTCTTTAACTATAACCCCTACATTGGCAAATGATGCCTTTGTTGTTGCTACAGCTGCGGATGCCATAGCAAAGGGATCTTGATCTGTGTTTTTCATTACAGTGACCTCTCGGTGGGTAATGATGTCTTCATGGAAGGGGCTTTTTATCCTCTCTTCTGATTTGAGGACCATAGCTTTCCTTTTCTTGTCGTAGACAAACTCATTCCACTTGGACACTGTACGCTTTCCCGATGGTGTGTACGGGACAATTGGTCGGTTTATGATGTCTATGTCCTCTTCAGCAGGTGGGGTCCAGACTTCCTGAGTTGGATCCACGCCCTTATTTTGGGTACCAGAGCCACCTGCTTGAGATGTGTCTATATCCATGTCTTGGACACCGGACCCACTGGCTTGAGCATCTTCCCTTGCCTTCAACTCTTCTTCCGTCTTCCTCTCTGCCTCTACTTGCTCAACTTCAGCCTCTTTATGCTTTTGGGCTTCCTCAGCCTCTTTCCGCAGGCTTTCATTTTCAGCTTCTTGCTGCATTCTCGCCACTTCAGCTTCCTGCTGCTTTCTTTCCATTTCAGTTTCCTGCTGCCACCTGGCTTCCTCAGCTTCCCGCTGCAGTCTGGCTTCCTCTCTCAATCTGAGTTCTTCCTGAGCCCAGGCATCCTCAACTTCTTTCTCCTTCTGCTGGATGGTCTTCTGGGCCTTGGTTGAGCTAGAGCTTGCTCCGATGCTTTGGCGACAGACTCGTAGCTCAGCCATGTTGCTGATACCTCTGAATGCCTCTTCCTCGTCATCAGGATACTGGGAGTACTCGAAGTGAGCATAGATCTCCTTACAATGCTCAGCAACTCTTCCCTTTCTGTCATTCCTATGGAAGATCACCTCACCGAAGTGGAAGGCTTTCAGCTCTTGTATAAATTCATCGGCCGAGGCAACCCCCGAGAACTTGTAAGCACCTATACAGAAAGGTAGAGAGGGAAAGGAGGCCTTATGCTGTTTGTGGAGCATTGCTCCAATTCCATCCAGGAAGAGTTGTCTTACTGCTTCTTTGAGGACCACATAATCCGTGGCATACTGCGACAAGATGTATGGGGGCTTAGTACCTCCAAACATTCTGAGGTAGGTACCTTGTTCTGAAAAGTAGAAATCCCCATAATCTTCAAGGACTTCCAAAGCATTCTCTGATAGGCAGTTTGGTTCTTCCTTGAACATTTTCTCATATAGGGGCATGATGAACCCTTCACAGATGAGTTTGTAGCTGGGCTTGTAATTCTGAGCCCACAACATCTTGAACGCGATATAGACCGGGGTAGTGGCCTTATCCCATGTGCAGCCCAATTTGGGGAATTCTATCTTGGCTAAAATACAATCGATCAGATATGAAGACATGAAAAAATCAGCCTTCTTCAAGGCTAGTCCTTCTTTAGCAGCAACTATCATCGAGGACAAACTATCTGATAGGAGAGTGGCCCAGTCAAACACAGTTCCCTTGAATGCCACGTAGTGGATAATAGGGACCCACTGAATCTTATACACTGTGCCATCGGGCATGCCGAAGATTCTGCACAGCATTAAAGTGATTAATCTGAAAGGAGCTCTCAGATTCTGCACGTCATATTCATCACTTCCTTTCTTCCTCAAATGTTTTCCTGCCATTAGCAGCTTCTTGGCCATCTCGACGTTGTTCATCTGGCTCAGCTATTCATCAGTCAGAGCTTGTTGGACACGGGGAAATTTGTAGGCTGCCGCAAGATACGCGGGTTGAAATGAGGCAATAACCACTTTCCCGCTATCATTTATCACTCTCCCTTCAGCATCGGCATGTTGGAGTATCCATCCGATCACTTCAGCACAGGGGAACAACTCAGGGCGGGTAGCGGATCTAGTTATGCCTGAGGCTCTGATATTGAGATAGATTGGCCCTTCCTCTAGCAACATATCTAGGATTTCTTGGTCCCGGATCATCCTGTAGATGTCACCCCATCTGATTTCAGGAGGGACACCGGTGGTGCACCTAGTGTCCTAGAGTGAAGTTTCAGTTTTGAGTGGCGCAGGCTTCTTTTCTATCATCTTAGCCTTCTTCTTACCGGTTTTTGGCATCTTGACTTATCCCTGATAGCACGCATATACAGGTCATCATAAACTTGAGCAACATACTGTGAGGTTTTGACAGAGAGCACCATTGTTTTGATATGTGAATGAAAATTTAAAAAAAACAATGGGGAGCTGTATGTTTAGGAAGCAGAATACACCATTCCAATATGAAAAACAAATTTAAACATTTGAATCTTTAAACGGGAAGAATTTGGAATGCTCCCGAGAGGATAGGTGTGTTGTGGAACAATCTGCTCTCGGGTTGCCCTGGGAGAAATGATGATCTTCATTTCAGCAGGAACATGATTATCAATTTTAGCCATCCTAATTTTTTAAAGGGGCAGGTTTGGGATGCTCTTGTGAAGATAAGCGCGTTGCGGAAGCAACGTGCTTTCGGTCTAGCTCTGGGGAAGAGGGTAACTTTCGTCCCTGCTGCGGTTTGAAAGGCTAATTGCGGGTAAGCTCAGGTTGGAAAGACTCTGTGACGAAATAAGGAGGCGTTTCGTATTTAAGACCCAGCGAGGGTTTCGAATGCTATTGTTATTTATGACACTTGCCGAGGTGTTCTATGGAATTTTTTTAGTTCGAGCTAGGGTGATGGCGCCGGAGACATACTAACGAAAAGGCTCGGGTGGCCATAATTTCAGGTTTCGGCTCGCACAACTTGAACGCTCACGGGGTTTGAACAGGGGCAATGGCGCCGGTTTCTAGGACTTGAATTAGGTAACGGTGTCTTCATGGAACTGAGGTTTACGAAGAGGCTCGGGGTTTTACGTCTTAACCTTTCGGCCGGGGATATGAAAAGTCCATGGGGCTTCGGCAGCTGGAGAGGAAAATGGGACAAGTTTAACCGTCCAAACTAGCTGTCTCTTACTTACAAATGCTTATCTTGTCTCTGTTTTATATAACGCGAAGAACTTGATTCAAATCGTATTTGACGGGAAAAAATCACCCATGACGGGCGTTTTGCCCGTCAAAACCCCACCAATGCCCATCATTTTCAAAAGAAAGGTAACCCAATAGCAATACGACGTGTAGGGGGACAAATTTACGGTTAAGATCCTACCTGGCACCGACGAGAAACGCTAACTGAGGTGGCCGTGAACGTGGTTGAGCAATCCGAGCTGGAGCAGTTTGTGCGGCGTCCAACAAATCGTCCAATTGGAGAATTAACAATGCGTTGGATCGTACCCCCACCGCCTATTTAAACAGAATAGGCACGTGTGAGCATTCAATTTGGTGGGTGGCGCAATTAAAATGCGGCTTAAATACGTCGCCCATTGTGTTCACATCAAAATGTTTCGATCCGCGTGCGATCGCCATTCGCGGGACCACCTTGCGAATCACACCCGCCGTTGCGGAAGGATTCAGGGAAAGTTTTCGCCGTTTCGGGACGCGTCGCGGAAGGGAAACTCGAAGCATTCCGCAAAAGAATCCCACATCGCGGACGGATAACGCCAAGGCTTCCGCCGTTTCGGGAGCTATTTGCAAAGGGTTTCCGCAAATCGAAATGTTTCTAAGTCTCGCGGGGTTTCAGGAAGATATGGAAAATGCTCCCCGTAGTTTCGGAAGGGAAACTTGAAAGTTTCCTCGGTTGCGGGCGGCTTCTTTGAATTGTTCCGGAAGGGCCTCAGCGTTTCGGCATTTCGGCAAGTCAGGGGGAACTTTTCACGGTTTCGGGAGGGATTCACCAGCAGCTTCCGCAATCGCTTAATCGAAGATTTTTCTAAGTCTTTTCGGGCGGTTTAGACGAATGGCTCCCACCGTTTCGGGAGCAAATCTTATACTCTTCCGCAAATTTTCCCAGAATCATTTCGAAGGCCTTTTCCGAGCGGTTTATGCAATTGGCTTCAGCCGTTTCGGGAGGGTAGCCCGAAAGCTTCCGCGGTTTCGGGAGAGAAGGCTGAAAGCTTCCATAAAAGGAAAAATTCTAAGTCTCTCGATAGTTTCGGAAGGAAGTTCGTGAAATTCTCCGTGGTATTTTGGAAATCTTTTGTGAATGGCTTCCGCCGTTTCGGAAGGAAAACCCGAAGGTTTTCGCAAATTTTTGAAAGTTTTTCTAAGTCTCTCTTCGGAAAGTTTATGCGAATGGCTTCCATCGTTTCGGACAACTTCGTTGAATTCTTCCGCCGTTTCGGGCGGCTTTCATCAGAAGCTTCCGCGATTTTAACAAAATATTCCAAATCCTTTCGGGCGTCTTTCCCAAGTTCTCCCGCTGTTTCGGGAAGAAAACCCCAATGTTTCCACAATTTTCCTTCTCATGGTCTGCGATTTGCAAAAAAAATGTAAATTCCGTTCCGGAAGGCTTAAGAAAAGGCTTCCACCTTTCGGGAGAGAAACCCGAAACACTTCGCGTTTGCGAAAGGTTTGAATGGAGGACTCCGCCGTTTCGGGAGCTATTGCCCAATGGTTCCCGCGTTCTTCCAACAAAAATTTTCTAAGTCTTCCTTCGAGAAGCTTATGCGAGTTGCTTCTGTAACTGCGGGGAGATAACCCGAGAGACTCCAAAACGTCGGGAAAGAATTCTAAGTTCCCTTTAGGTTCCTTGGGGAAAAAGGAAAGGTTTATGGCCCGAATTTTCGTTGGCAAAACCAGATTTCATGCTGAAAAACACAGATAACAGCTGGGATGGCTTCTTAAGGAAAACTTTCTACAAAAATGAGAGGAGGGGCCCCAATATGTACAAATTTTTTTTGGGGGGGGTTGCTGCAACAACACAACCTCATAAGAAGGAAAATAAATAATGAAGAGCAATGGTCATGGGTCATAAAAGATGACTAAGAGACATCAGGACAAAGATCATAGGAACAAAGGCATCATATCTTAGAGATGTTCAAGTTGAAGCTAATGCATTTGAAGATCTGAAGTTTGATAAAAGGGGGGACAACATCTTGTAGAATTTTGCTACATTGGTACATGCATCTATGAGTGAAGCAGAGAAAGAGCATACAGTTGTTGGTGAATCCATTTGTGAAGGAATAGAAGTGGATGGAAGTTATAACTATGAAAATAACCTCTTAATAACGGAGGTCAAAGCACTTGAAGCAAAGTATGATGCTGAACACATTTCTTATGAAGGTTGGAAGATTGTGTACAACAAAAGCAACTCATTGATGAGTTTCTATTTGGAAGGGTAATCCTACTTGATAATGAAGAAACAAATTTTGAGGAAGATTTGGCATTTATTGAGGATTGGCTTGTAAATCCAAAATTCGCTGAAGATGACAACGTACATTCTAAAGTAGAGTCTAAACCAGACTTGAGTAAAGATGAGAAATTTCTCCAAGAAGAGTAAAATGAAAAGAACCAACATGGTTCTAATTATGAAATTCTTTTGTTATAGCATCTTTTGTCACACTTGTCCCATGGATGTTCAAGATGGTATGATATTATCCTTTTTCCTATTTTGTAGACTTCCCTGATCCCTTATGATCTATTAACAATACCTCATTTGGAAAGATTATTCAAAACTAAGTTTTTAAAGTTGTACACACCCTATTACACTGCTAGACTGTGTATATGTGATTTCCCTTTCTCTAGCATGCATACATGTTTGTTAGAGGGTAAAAAATAAAACTAAGTTCTTTTATAGGAAAAGTTTCAGTTTCGACCATTCCAATGTGTTTGAATCTTGTAAGTAACTATCTACAACTCCCCTAACTACCTCCCCATCAGTATAAAAGAGGCATAGGTGAAGGAAAAACAAGCACCGAGTATTGGAGATTATGTCCTCATGCTGTTTAATTAAAATCAAGATCTAAATTCGTCTTTATCCCGGGCTACAAATCCCCTTTCCCATATCTAGAACGTAGACTTTCCATTCATTCTTGAGATTTTTTATTGTGCTAGAGTATTCTAGGGATTCTCTTGAGCATATTTCCCCAGGAAGAAACTAGATTGGATGTTTTGTGTGCAAGGACTCGGGTGGAATTACTCAGACATTAATTTCAGATTGGTGCCTTGACGAGATTAGGTGACATCTTTACATCTGTATCTTGCTATTATTTATATATAAAATATCTCTTCAATCCATTTCAAGTGTCTAAATACAATTTATTATTGTTGAAATTTGGATGTGTCATTCTACAAATATTTTTGTAATTTCAATCTCTGCAACAACAATTTCTCTCTATTAGATATTTGTTCACTTTCGGGTTACCTCCTTGTAAGGACCCTCTCGGGATCCATGCTAACTACCCAATAAACATACACATATGCATAAGAAATATCGAAACCATAAGAAAGATAATTTTTTATCTTAATCAGACTATAGATCCATGATCCAGACAAGCAACATATTACACAAGTAGAAGATCTATACGACTATAATCCATATATTTAAGCAAATCACACTACGAAATTTAATAATATACATAATTAACTGTAAAATACCTTTCAAATCGCGTTGTTTATGAAGGTTGAATCAGATTCCAAAGATTGATGCATTTATCGAAGATCCTCTGCAAGATCCATAGTCGATTTTACAATCACAATAGGTCCACCAAAATCCACCCTAATGTACCCAATGGGTACACTTCTTCCCTAGGGACTCCCGAGCTGTGACAGGGCTGATGATACACTACTAGCAATGAATTTTGATACGTAGACTATTTATACGAGGCTCCCAACTGCTCTCATATTGAAGTGAACCACACCCTCCAACATACGCCAACATAAGATCTACGACCGAAGATGTTCTCTGAAACTATGGTGGATAAAGATAAGAGCTTCATGCTCTTTTTCCCTCTAAATAACCTACGTAAATCCATGCATCCACGTGCATAACTATTTGAATTAATTTATTTGTATTTAATTTTTATTCACTCGCCCAGTCTTAGTTATCTTAGCTTTTCTTATTCTTTTACTTTTAACTAACATTTGATTTTGTTAAGTTTCCTTAATTTTCTCTTTTAAAAATATTTACTCTATCTTTTCATTTTCAGTTTTAATTGAATGGAGTTGTTCTAGTTTCTATTTATAAATTTCATAATTAACTCAGTAGATATTTTCTAACTCTCATTTGAATACTTTTAATTAACTCCCCCAATTTATAATTAACGTAATTAACTGTCACATTTTCGTCGTGACCAATGATATCAAGGCGCCATGCTTCCCACATGCCCTTCAGATATTTCCCTTAGGTGGGGATATGGTATGACGATTGAGGCCATGTTGACTCAATCCGCCTACCCTATTGAGGGGTTGGTGGTTCCAGGGGAATAAGTCTGAGTACTTAATACATACCCTCCAATAAATGTCTCATGAGTGATTGACCTATCGCCTACCCTCACGGCACGCACATCTGGTGAGATGGAGCTTCTCTTTCTCTATTCAAATATCATTGCATCGACAACTTTCTAGTCTTACATTGTATACTTGTTCAGCTCCATTACCTGATGTGGACCGATTGGAATTCACAATTCAACACTTACACGTTAAACATCATGCACATTAAATTGTTTAAAACAAGATTTCAATATAACATGTGAATGATACCTGACTCATCCCAAGTCCATGGGGTATCGACATCATATTTCATCACATGTACTTGTATTTCCTATCACACTTGATAACCCATAAGATTTCATGATAGATATAATCATATGCATTTATCAACATTTGATCATTATTGACTTCATTTTCACATTGCAAATACATTTGATCACTATCGAATCATGATAAAATAATATAAGAATTTCAATCACTATCGAAATCATAACATAATCACATAAACATTTCGATCAACATGAAAATCATATCATAAGCACATCAACTTTAAATAACATCAAATACCAGTATAATCAGATGAACTTTCAATCAACATCAAAATCATAGCATAATGACATGAAATTTTGATCATAATCGAAATCATAACATAATCACTTGAAATCGTCATTAACAACACACGAGATAGTTTCCAAGCAATGATATTTAATAAGCAAATAGTAGTTACACACAGAGCAGGGTCATTTGAAACATAATTCCCTCAAATAATAAGTTGACACATAATCTAGGTCTAAATCCACACATAACCAAGTCATTCGCAATCGAATACCCTCAAATAATAAAATTGTAATCAAATTCAATAGTCAATAAAAAAACAGGGCACTACACACTTGGATATTTGGGTGATAAGATTGGAGCAACTACAATCGAAGGGATTCTTCATCAAACGTTTTGGATCCGGGTGAGTTAGTTATTAACCTACTTATCCATTTAAATCTTGTGTGTAAAGATTGTGAATTTATTTGTGCATGAACGTTTGGGTTTTCTTTTATGGTATCACTCTCTGGTGATCCTGCCCAAAGGTCACCAGGGTTGTAAATACTCCTAAAACATAAATGGTGATTCCACTGGGGAGTATTTCCATTTTTGGGTAGTTTTAGGCTTTTGTGTTTTCAATTGTTTTCTGTTTTTTTTTGTTTATTATGTTTGTTTTTCTGAATCTTTTGTCATAGAGTAGTATTTGCTCAACTTATGACCCTTTTGGGAATTAATTCTTGGTTCTAGGGATTAAATTTTTAGTGTTTTTCCTTCCCCCACAGTTATACATGGGTTACAGTTCACACAGTTGTGTATAAGTATTATAACTATCTCCATTTTCAAACAACTCTCTTTTTCTCCCTGTACATGACCTAAAATCTAGACAGTTGCGTATACACGGTTTTACTTTACAATGCCCTCATAAAACCCATTGTGCTTCTTTTTTCAGTTATGCTCCCTTTCATAACTAGAAAAGTGGATCTTTCTGTGTCTAAGTTGACTATGAATGCATATGATTTTTCTTTGATTTCAAAAACAAGTACTTTTTTTACAAAAAACAAATCTTATTTATTTATTTATTTAGGTCTTAGCCAAAGTATTTTCTTTGGGATGTTTGTACAAGTTTTAAGCATACTAATTTTTATAAAGATTTTTGTTTTTTATATTTATTTTGTTTTCTCTTGATATCATTGAAGACAAACAATACATGAGTACTACTTTGCTAGTTTTTCTTTCAATTTTTTTATTGCAATTTGAAGAAGAAGTTGTTTGCACCTAATTGTTTCTTTATTTGCATCAAACGAAACAATTGGTTTACAATATTTTCACACTCTTTTATTTTATTGCAATTGACAAAACAAAAAAGAATTTTTTATCTTTCTTTTTCCAAAAATAATTTTTTTCATTCTTTTGAAAATTTGAAGTTAATTTTTATTTTTTTCTAAAATTTAGAAAAGAAAAAGAAAAGTTTTTTGTTTGGTTTTGACTATTTGTTTTTCAGTATTTGAAAAAGGAAAAATAGTTGTGTTTTATTTTCTTTACTAACTAGTTTATTTTATAAGAAAACAAGAAAAAAAAAGAAAATTTTGGATTTGTTTTTCCATTTTAACTTGTGTTGCATAGCACTAAAAACAATGAAAGATTTTCTTTGCTTTATACACATATAATATCTTTAAAGTATATATTTATATGGATATCAAACCCAAAATATATGGAGATCAAACCCAAAATATATATTTATATATGCTTATAAAAACCATATATTATATATGGTAATTTGTTGTTTGGATCCAATGGAGGTGCACCCTTTTGTGTTTTAAATCCAGGTCTTAGACTTAAAATAATATTTTATGGCTACCCTTCGAAACAATTAGGCATAGCCCATTAGAAACATGTTGTAATGGTGGAGAGGAGGCCCTGGAGTCAAACCTGTGGGCTCCGCCCCTTTTGTTGTGTGGTGGCATATAATATATATGGTATAATATTATGTTGGACATTGGATATGTTCTAAGTCTTGTAGAATTAGTATAGTGTTCCAAGAGCTAAACAAACATTACAATATATTACATGGGATTGGGTTAAATATAATGGACCCTCAATTTCCAGTGATAAGTTTTGAAAAGTTTAAATACAAGTATTGTTGTTATACATAGTAAGAACCACCCATTTCCTAGTGGTAGGACATATATATTACATGCGACAAGTTAGGAGTTTGATCTGTTGGGAACACCTTCTTTTTTATAGAATGAACCTTTCAAAGGGCCAGGCGGATTACCACATGGCAACATCGAGTTGATCCACCCATCAACAAACTGTATTGTCCAATGCCCCATGTCAAAATATGATTTGACCAAACAAGCACCGCATCACCACTGCAACTTTCCAACTCGACAAGCTATCTTCCATGTGGAACCTTAGGGTTCTACCATGTTAGTACCATATAGGCCACATGGCATACTGTGGGTGTTCCATGTGGCACCCTTTTTTACCATTCTTTATTTGTTTGGAAGAAACTTTAGAACACATTTGAGATGAAACCATTGGAATGCTCTCAACGAGCTCTATGCAATGGTGTACATCTGTTCAACATTTAAAGACTTCATTCTAGATCGATAAAAAATATCCTCCTAGATCAAACCTCCCCACTAGAAATATTTTGGACTACTAAAAGAAATATTTACTTAAAAAAAGAGTGAGGACACCATGGCCCCACTTGCCATGTGTCCACCATCCAACCTGCTCAATTTAGGTTCACCTAACTCATCATAACAAAGATGAAAACAACCATCATATTATTGACAAACTTAATCATTCTATCACCTTTACATAGATATATATTTAATTTCTTGAAGATACTACCCAAACACAACTAAACAGTAGCAAAACAAGATATAAAACTGAACACACAGATGCTAAATAGAATGAAACCATAAAAAAAAATTATTTCTTTATAGAAGCAGTAAGAACCAATGGATCTTCTTCCTTGCAATCCAAGATTTTTTCATGATATAACCCCTCATGTTGTACCTATAGTGTATCCTGTAACATATGATTAGTATCAACATTTACTATATCATTTCCAAGCCCCAAATATTTTACAGTCTTAAGAGATAAATCCTTGCTTGCATTTACTAACATCTTCATCTGCCCTGTAGCAACCATATAAAAATTAGTCTTCAACTGATGAGCTCTTACATTGTATTTGATCCCATCCTTAAAGAAATGGTACTTTTTGTGCTCCTTGAAGAAAATATATTTTCTATCATACAAGTATGGAATCCCTAACACAATCCCACAAATGTCTAAAGGGACTACATCCAATTCAACCTCATCTAAAAAACTGGATATGATGGAAAAATTCAATTTATATTGATGAGACACATTCAATTTTGAATCTTCACAAACCCAGCCCAAACGGTATGGTTTAAGATGAGGTTTCATTTCTAATCCCAAATTTTTAACCACCTGTTCAGAAATGAGATTTACTCAAGTCCCTCTATCAATAAGTGTGTTTATTTTGGTATGCTTGCATATCATTTGTATGTGAAATAATTTAGTCATATTTCTTTCATCAGGGATCGTAACAAATTTTGAAGAAGAAGCAAATGAAAAACAATTAGCAACAAAAATATTACCTTTAAGACCCATAGCTATCACCTTGGATTCATCTCCAGATTCATATCCAAGATCTTGAACTATGGTTGTGTTATTTCTCTTAGCTATCTATTGCTTATCCCATTTTGGTTTCAATTCTAGATGTAGCTTCCAACAATGTTCTTCATCATGCCAATATCTTTGGAAATGTGAACAAAAAGGCTTCAAATCCTCTTTCTTTACTATAGAAACTCTGTTTAGTTTATTTTTCCCTTTACCTATCACATCCCCTCCCATCATACCAGCTAGATGGAGAGGATCGTGAGGTTAAACCGGGCATCTAGCCCATGAACTTATTAAGTAAGCATTCAGCTAACATATGGAAATGTATAATTACAAGAAAACACAGCGGAAGTAATATTAATTACACATTCATCATACATGCCAGATTTTCATGTCATTAATCAATTAAGCAATATCAAATTGTCAAATGAGAATACTTATCTTAAACCAAGTAGTCCCTGAGCAACCAGCCACGCTTCTGCAACGTTCCACCCAACCATAGGCCAGTGTGCTCCTCAATCTCTCAGCACCAATGCCACCCCCGAGCTGGGCATGATCTCCACAAGGAAAAGGGGAAAGCAGGCTCTCACATAGCCAAAGGTATACCAGAATCAGCCAAGCCAATCAGGAATTGGGTTTCTCAGGCTGTTAAGAGATGGATGCATATAACATCAAAAGCATAAGTGTTGGGCATGAGAAAAATGCTTATACAGTGAAGTTCCCAACAGTGGGTTTCTACCAGTTCCAGAAAAACGTGGGCAACCAAAAACGAAAAGGAGGAAATGGGAAATCAACCCCAGGAGAGCAGAATCGTTTTCAGAAAAATGCTCATGGGCATTTCGTGGGCAGAAATAGCCTCCATAACCCCAAAAATCGTGGCTCTCTTCTCCCAGCCACTGAGCTAACCCAAAACGAGTTTGCAAACATGAAATAATGCAAGAAATGGTAAAAAACGTGAAGGATAAAACCCCAACAAGCTCAAACTACGTGGGAGGATGAATGCCCTGGGTGAAGAATGCTTTGGGCACAATTTCGTGGGGGTTTTCTTGCCCAGCCAACCAAAACTCGATTCCCCAGGTTGTTGTCTTTCCCATACACGAAAATTGACAGCCATACCTCTCCCATCCCAAGGCATTAATTGTCTCAACCAATTCTTGGAAGAATTAAATGATGGGGTGCATGAGACCAAATGGGTAGTTGAGAGTTCATGGGTTTCCTCAATGAAAGGGCTTAACACCATGGCTCAAGGGTTTGGTTATTTTCCCTCCCTATTCCTTGTAAAGATCATGCCCCCATCTCTTTGTTGCATTGCGTTGCTGGTTGTGGGTTTTTCATTAAAATTGCATATTTACATGATGTCCGATTTTACATTGTGCACCGCTAGCACAAGAAATCTATACATCTATTCTAGTTGCCAATACATAGAACGATAAATCAATGGCAGGGCCTTGGCCTTGAGCTCCTCACCATGACTAAATACAATATTTACATCATTTACAATATTTTCGTCATTTACATCATTTACTTAGTATATCATTCCAGGTGCTAAAAAAAATACAATATATTACTTGGGATCAAGGATTAAATATATTAGACCCTTGATCATCTATGATAAGGTTTGAAAAGTTTAAATACAAGTATTGTTTCTATACATAGTAACAACCATCAATGACTAGTGGTAGGACATAAAGATTACATGCGGAAGGTCAGGTGTTTGATCCGTCGAGCACGTCATTTTCTTTGTAGAATGAACCTATTAAAGGGCTAACCTGACTACCATGTGGAATACTCTGGTTTGTCCACCCATCAACCAATTGTACTATCGAATGCCACATATCAAAATATGATTCAACCAACCAAGTGTCGGATCACCACTGCGACCTACCAACTCAACAAGCTATCTTCCATGTGGCACCTTAAGTGCTGCCATGTCAGTCGCATATAGGCCATATGGCACACTATGGGTGTTCCATGTGGCACCCTTTTTTCATTTCTTTCCATGTTTGGAAGAATCTCCAGCACACGATATCTCGAGCATATGGTGTTTGTTTGAGATGAAACGTGCATTGTTGGAAATCTCTCGATGACCTCTACGTGATGGTGTACTTCTATTTAGCCTTTAAATAATTTATTTTGGATCGATAAGAAATATCGTCCTGGATCACCCCACTTATGTAAACTCCAGGACTAACTAGTATATTTCTATTTTGGTGTCATGTCTAATTTATAACACTTAAATATTTCTAGTTTAGGACTATTTATGGCCAATTTGGCCTTTGTAGCCACGAGATCACTATGGAAACTAATATCCTAACAACCTCCCCATTTCTTCTCCTCAACCAAATAACATCCTTAAAGCCTCCCCATTTCATCATCTCAACCAAATAATATCCTAATAGCCTCCCCATTTCTTCACCTCAAACACGATCATGTGGCATCATGGCTCTTCTTTTGAAATAAGGACTATTAGCCACATTTTTGTTTCTTTCTATGGCATCACCTTTCACCTTACCACTCGCTATAGCCACTGCAATAGTAAAACAATATATAAATGATATAGACAATAGCCATTTCCTTGGTGTGGTTTAATTGTATATAATGAAAGACCATTACCAAACTTATATCCATTATCATTATTGTAAATAATTTGGTGTGAGTATGAGTGATATTGAAAATTTATGGCAAAGTGTAAGTCACCAAATATGATATTTATGGCATGAGAGAAAGAAACAACACATAGTTTGTTATGTTCTTTTTATAGTTTTATCATGTAAATTAAATGCAACTAAATTAGATAATTATCTTCTCAAGGCTTCAAACCGTAAAGGTTCAAACATCTAATTTTCATTGTTAGCGACACTTGAAAGAAAGATCGGAGTTTCAAAACTAAAATCAATACATTAATGTTGGGACAATTAGTTTTGTTATTTTTATTTCATCCTATTGTTATAAGAAAAATCTGTCTGTGAGGATGGATCCAACCTATCCGGCGGTTGTTCCGGTTACAAGCCTCATTGGTAGCTATGCACAAGGAAAATCTACCCACACCTAAGATGATCCTATGTCAAAGGTGGTAAAAGGGAAAAGAAAGAGAGGTGAGGGAATTTCTAAATAATCTCTCTTTGGATCACCCTTAATGGGTTTTAACCTCTAACAATTTTCAGGATGGCCCAGAGGCCAGAAAAAGGTGAAAATGGGTAAGATAACTGGAAAAATAGCTTGTTGGTTTTCTGGACCAGCGAAAAAAATAGTAAACAACAATTGTAAAACCCACTTTAAGCGCAAGAAAGTAAGCAAGGTTTGACTACCGGGTCAACCGAGGTCTAGGGAACTTACCCAGATGAATATTTGAGTAATATACTTATCAGAAAATGCCTAGAACTACCTATAACAAATACATAGTTATGCATTTTAAAGGATGTTTTATGCATACAACGAGCTAGAATATCAAAATTTATCAGTGTTTTACCTTGAAAATAGTTCCTAGTAAGTTTAACAACTACCGGGAAGTGGGCCAAATGAAATGGAAATGAGGTTGGTCATGGAATGTGTTTCAAGAATTTAATTTTCAGCCTTACAAGAAGTTCCTACAACCATGAAAAAAATATTAATTCAGCTGTATAAAACCATTGGGATGGCCATTTTGCTATGCAAGTTAATTGCTGAAAATTTAGGCATCTTTAACAATTTAAAATGGTTGAAAGTTTGTGGAAGTGAGGACTGAAAAAAGGCTGACTCGATTAATGTATTTGATCAGGATTTTAGTTTGTTATTAAAGAATGCAAAAGCTTGACCATACCATTCTGAAGGTCCTCCCGAGTAGGCTCACACCCTTTTTATCGCCAAGGTCACCTTAGGTGTAGGAGAGTGAGTGGGAAATTAGTTGGATGAAAATGAAATACCTCATGTAGTTCATTGGAAAAGGGGTTCTCCCTTCATCATCGCTAGCGTATTATCCCACCAATACTCATGCAGTTCATAAGGAGATGGGGTGACCCTTCCTTGTCACTAGCGTAGTATTTGTTGTTTCAAGAAAATAAAAATACTCACTAACCGACACTTAAGAGACAAAAAACGAGGGGCCCCTAACTGAGGATTCCCTGGTTTTGACACTTAGAGTTCTAGAAAAATTGAAATGAAAGGACTGGGCCATCCACGTGGTGATTTCACCATTTGCTTTCACAAGAGAGTCTCCTAGTCTAAACTACAAAATTGAAATATAAACTAAATACATATAATAATACACCCTTTAATGGGCTCCAAGCATACATATATATACATAGTAATTTGTTTTTGTGAATGGGGTGGACCCCTACTTGGTTTTCATATATTTTTTATTTGTTTCATGGGGTGGACCCCTTCTTTTTGTTTCATTTTACATTTTTTGCTTTTGTTGTTTTGCTTTTGCGAATTAACCCTCTTGTGGTGAGAGCTGTAAGAGAACATGTCAGTAAATAAAATGCATCAAACAACAATGAAAAAGAAAGCAAGTATGTAAAAAAACTAAATTATCCAACCCAAGGAATAGGACTGGTTTGCCTCACTAACGGTAAAGATGCCATGGGAGAGGAAAGAGCTAGTTGGTTCCTCGGTTAGTGGGTTGGTTTTCTAGTGAAAAATGTAAATTTAAAATTATGAAAATGGTGGAAATTAATCAAAGTAGTGTGTGAAATATTTTAATCTCGTGGGTTATGTGCAGTTTGATAAAAATAATCGAAAATTACTGAGAATTCTAAGGCTGACCTATAATTTTTGTTTGCTACCCTATTTTTCCTAATGCCTCAAATAGGCCTTGGGATGGTTCCCTAATGCTTAGGAAGAGCATCTAGGGAAACTGAGTAAAGGGGATTAAACTGGAAATAAACAAGTGAAAGAGAAATAGGATGACCACTCAAACCAGCAATGAGAGGTGACTTAAGGGATATCCTAAACTTCCAGCACCAAGCGGACAAGTGCTCCTCCTCATTTAGAAAACCTGCACAAAGATCCATTAAAACAAAGACAATAATTGTTAAGAGTTGATAAATAACAAATAAACCTAAGGAAACAACAAATAGCACCTAGTTTACCAATGAACGCCAATTTCATTAAACTTTGACATATTCTAGTCCAAGTCACTTTGATGACGGGTCAAAAACAACCTTTTTAAACCCCAAAATCAAGCAAAATCCAGTTCCAAAAGTGCCAAATCCGAGTTCCAAAAGAGCCAAACTGGTACCAAAAGTGCCAAAACCGGTTCCAAAAGTGCCAAATACGGTTCCGAAAGTGCCAAAACCGGTTCCAAAAGTGCCAAACCTAGGTTCCAAAAGTGACATAACTGGTTACAAAAGTGCCAAATCTGGTTCCAAAAGTGCGCAAACTAGTTCTGAAAGTGCCAAATCCGTTTCCAAAAGTTTCAAATCCAGGTTTCAAAAGCATACTTTTTCTTTTGATCTCGCCACTTTTGAAATTGGTTTTGTGCTTTTCCGATATGATAAATATGATAATGGCACTTTTAGAACCTGATTTGTCCCTTTTGGAAGGATATTTTTCTATGTTATAATGACACACACACAACACAGTAAATAAAATGTTATGTTTCTATGTTTCTAAGTATATTGCTTTCATGTTTTGCAATTTTTGAAACAATGTTTGAAACACATCACCAGATACATGATATTATGAACATAAATAATATGAGAATTGTCCAATAAAATTTACATCAATTGAATGTAGAAGTTGTCAAAAATATACAAATCACTAAATGAATTGTTTTTTGTATAATATGACGATCATTTGAACTTGAATGTCATTAATCAACGCCCCATTTTTGAATGAGTCCCGAGATCAATGAATGAAGGGGTGGCCAACCCTTCTTCTGCCCGACATTATTTTCATAATAGTTCTGGACTACAAGAAGGGGTAGCCGATCCTTCTTGTTGGAAGTTGAAATTTAGGATAAATATTGTTTATATGTTATAACTTAGCCAATGTCCCGATCCCTACCATTTACTTCGGAATTCGGTAGTCAGGAATTGTCGTCCCAGCCTTTGTAGATTAAATATTTTTACATTTCCCTATTAAATGAAGGGTTGGTCAACCCTTCTATTGCTTAGTATTTTTCCAGTCTTCACAATTTAGGATATACATGAATTAATAGCCTAGCCTTCGTAGGTTGAATATTTGCACAATTCCTTCATAAATGAAGAGGTGGCCGACCCTTCTTCTACCCAGTATTATTTTCATACTAGTTCTAGATTGCAAGAAGGGTCTTTCGATCCTTCTTGTATTCACCATTATGGATAGAAGTGAATTGCTGGATATTGGTGTTCACAACTATCTACTAAAATAAGGATCAATTGACCCTTATTATGCTTAGTATTTTTCCAGTCTTCACCATTTTGGTTATACATGAATTGATGGAATAGCCTTCGTAGGTTGAATATTTGCACAATTCCCTTATAAAAGAAGGAGCGACCGACCCTTCTTCTTCCTAGAATTATTTTCATAATAGTTCTAGACTGCAAGAAGGGTCGGTCGATTCTTCTTGTGTTCATCATTCTGGATACAGGTGAATTGTTGGATATTGATGTTCACAACTATCTTCTAAACGAAGGGGCAACCGATCCTTCTTGTCGGAAGTCATAAGTCGGGATAAATATTGTTTATATGTTTATATGTTATAAATTGTGTAACATTCCTCAAAGAGAAATCAAAAGCTTTTGAGAAGTTTAAATTTTTTAAAGCAATGGTTGAAAATGATACAAATATGAAAATCAAATGTTTAAGGTCAGATAATGGAGGAGAGTTTACCTCAAATGAAATCAATGAATTTTTTGAAACTTGTTGACACAATATTTTTCAATTTTGAATGGGAAAACGATTGATAAAAATAAGTCTTGATATAATGTAAAAATGGTGAGAATAGCCCCACGTCCTAAAAAAAGTGGTTCATATGACCATTGGATATACCAAAAAGGAGCTAAAGAACCGATCAAAGTCCTTTGCAAGTCATGCGGAATGATCAATGGTCACGATTGCATTGGATAAGATTGACGGTGGAATATGAGTTTCACCGGAAAAGAAGAGAGATGCATAGTGGAAGCGAAATCACCTGGAAAATTAAAGGATGACGCTAAAGGATAGAAATGATTGATGATTGTTGGCGGGGAAATGGATAGAACGACGATAGGGGAAAGGTTTCACTGGGGAAGAAGCGAGGAGAATAATGAAGATAAAGTGTGCCGAAAATTCAAGTCAGGCAGTGTTAAAGGAACACCAAGATCAACGACTATTCGATAAAGGAGTGGTTAGATCGACAAGCCATAATTTTTTCACGTTGCCAACATGAATGACGAAATGGAGGTCGGAGTGGTTGTGAAATACCATACCATTGTACATGTGTTGTCTCCATATCATTTCGGAATCAGAGAAAGTGGTAAGGAAAACCACCTTCCCCCCCGCGTTGCGAAACCACCTTGAGGGGTGTATAAAAGACAAGGTCACGTCAAAAGTTGACTTTTGTCTTTTCAACGATGGATGATTGGAACATATCCACGCTATAGGAAAAAGAAAGAGCATAGTTTTTTCAACCTGCCTGTGCTAGGTGTGTCCTCCGAAACTCGTGAAAGTAACTAGAACTATTTACATAATGGAAGGAAATTGTGAAACAATGTGAAGAACTTGCAATAATTAATTAATGCAAATACACAAGATATCTGAAATACTAGAACTTAGAATCACTTTTATATTGATCACCGGGCCACTTCAAGGGGGGCAACCTCCTTTGAGCAAGCTCAATACAATTAACTTCACAGTGCCTTCAATGACCTCAACACACACTTATATACTAATTCTATGCCCAATACTATGAGTCAAAACCATGGGACATATAATACTACGGGACGACTTACAAAGCATATGCGTCAAAAAACTATGGGTCAATACTATGGGCTAATATAAACTATGGATCAACAAATACTACAGGACGAATTACAAAGCATATGCATCCAACAAAAATATACTAACATATTAAAGAGAAGGGTTGAGATGGGTTCCTAACATCCCCTCTCCCTTAGAAAAAGCTTTGTCCTCAAAGCTTTGGTTGGAGAAATTGCTGCAAAATCTGAAGAAGTGGTTCCCCGGTAGCATCCTCGGGTTGCATTTAGGGCCACTAACGCCTTTGGAGTGTCAGGGAGGATTGCTTGGAAGGATATAGATGAAGAAGAACCCCATCAGCTGCGTGGAAAATGTGCTCAGAATGTTGTTGATCGGCTTGTTGTTTCAGGAAAATTCTGGCCATGTGAAGATTGTCCTACAGAATGAGAAGAATCTGATCGCGATTTCGAAGAACCGAGTCAATTTCCTGAACTGGGGAGCTACTAAGGGTGTATGGAAGAAAAATTGGCAGTGTCTGTCCATAGACTGCTTCATATGGTGTCCTTTGAGATGTGGTATTGTACCACCAGAGCATTGCTATGAGATCCATATAAATAGTTGGCCAAAGCTGTGTAGGGATGGGCAAGGGTTTGAGCAATCTCGAAAGGAGTGTCGTTTCACCCTTGTTGACCTGGAAAGTATCACAGTCAGCCACCATCTATTGAATTGTCATTTTCAGTCCCTGCCAAAAGAAGTTACATTGTTCCCGGTCATAGATTTTGAAGAACCCAGAGTGCCTTGCTGATGAAGAAGCATGGAGTTCATAGAAGAGATAGCCCTGTTGAACATATTGCAACCAATTTGGAACAAGCAAAGAAAGAGCTGTAAGAGAAACTGGGTCATTAATTGTGTGAGAAGGAGCATTTGCCACCATATTGTCCTTACCCTTCTTGTAAGTGATCGCATAGGGATAACCCATGAGTTGGATAACCCATTTCAGGTGTGTTGGGGAGGAGACCCATTGTTCCTGAAAATTTTCCAGACTCTGGAGATCAGTCTTGATGCAGAAATAATTCCCTAATAGGTATGGCTGCCACTTCTGTACTGCATGCAAAATAGCCATCAGTTCCTGCTGAGAGGTAGATGTGACTAAATTCTTACCGGAAAGGTCTCTTGAAGGTGGAAAGATCATTGGTTCAACAAAGACACCTACATATCTATCCAAGGAAGTAGTGGAGACCGTTGATTGGTGCATTTGAAGGGAATGGAGTTGAGCAATGATACCATGTGAATTCTTCTTAAGGATTTTTTCCAGGCGATGTGAACTGATGATGTAGAGAGACCTTGGTTGTAAGCCCATTAATTTGTGTTGTGCCCCATTTATTGAAAACTGCATCCAAAGTTCCAAAAAATCCCATAAGATGGGGCCAAGTGTGCGTAACCATTGAACGCCCAAAACCACATCACATCCGCCTAAGGACAAGGAAAACATGTTAGAGCGCAGGTTATAATCTTCCATAGAGATACGCACATTGTGACACTTCCCCTTGAAACGTAAGGTGCCCCCATTGGCAACCATGAATTCAAAGTTGGAGTAAGGATGGACAAAACAATCAGCCTGATTGGCAATCTGAGGGTCAATGAAGTTATGAGTGCTACCAAAATCAATGAGTATGGTAAGAGGGAGCTTCTTGAAGTATCCCCTAACTCGCATTGTTTGTGGGGTGGTGATGCCGGTTACAGCATGGAGATAGATCTCGGGTGGGTCGTCCTGAGATGAGGTGTCAACAGGCGGGTGTTGAATGTTGACTTGATCATCTACTATATCTGGATCTTCTTCATCAAGTTCTGAGGTAGGTGGAGAATCCACATCCAAGAGATAGAGCTTTTGTTGAACACATCTATGTCCCCGAGTGAATTTCTCATCACAATTATAACAAAGCCCTTTTTCTCGGCGTGCCTGCATCTCTGTTTCAGACAAATGCTTGATAGGAGTTGGTTGCAGGGCGGGCGTGATGGGAGGTCATTGGGAACCTATATTTATGAAGGGAACAAAGGTGGGTTTGGAGCATTGTTGAGCTGCGATCTTGTCCTCTGCCAACTTAGCCAACCCTAGGACTTCCATCATTGTGTTGGGACAGAACATTTTGACCTCTGAGCGGATTTCATCCTTGAGACCACTGATAAAACAACTCTTGTAGAATTCATCAGACAATCATTCTGTGTGATTGGCAAGTTTCTCAAATTCTGTCTTATACTCTCTCACTGTGCCAATTTGGTGAAGTTTAGTGAGTGCTCCTGTGAAGTCATCAAAAGCACTAGGACCAAATCGTGGCAAAAGGAGTTGGCAAAAATCTGTCGAGTTTGGCTCAGGATGGGCTTTGATGTAACAACGGTACCATTGAAGGGCTTCTTGTTCCACATGAAAGGATGCAAGTGGAACTTTCTGGACATCAAAAGTATTATGCAGACTGAAATATTGTTCTGCTCGGTATATCCATCCAATCAGGTCAACACCATTGAATCGAGGAAAATCAAGCTTCGGCCTGCGAAAATTGCTGGAAGAGGAGAACTCGGTGGCTGCAAAAGATTCTGGCTGTTGGTTATTATTCATGGCCGAATGCCGAAGATGGAGGCTAAGAAATTTTTCATCGAGATCTTGGAGTTTGGTTTGGATGGCTAGCCGTAAGTGCTTCGTCCATGGTTTTTTTTTTTTGGAAATGGATAGAAAAACACAAACAAAAGCATATTTAGTAAATGAAGATTGGGATTTGGGAAAAACTCGGATGGGTAATTGGGGTTTGACTAGGTTTTGGACACTTTCTGATGGATAGGAAAGCAAAAAATGGAGATTTCAGAAGCGGGGTGAAAGAATGAGAAAATTTGGTAGAGAGGGACAAAGAAGCATAATTAGGAAAGGAACACGGTGGCAAAATTTGACGATGTTTGGGTGAAAATTGAAGGAGTTATGGCAAACCCTAAAAATAGACAAATGTGAGATTTCTGGTCTTGGGAAGTGAAATTTGGGATAAGGTCTTCAAGAATGAAATATGCAGAATGGGATTGCAGGGATGTCAGTGAAGTTTCAGGGAAAACAAAGTTGAAACAAGGGAGATATGGCCAAAAAATAGGTTTTTTTTTTCCAGAAATGGATTGGCAATAGTGGCGTGGAAGGGATCCGCAACAGATGGATATGCAACAGCGCAAAAATGATCGAAAATGACTGGATCTGGAACGACTTTCAGAATAGATCTGAAACGGCTGGATCTGGAGTGGAAGTGATTGGCAACAGTTCAGCTGAAAATAGATATAGACCCCAAGTATGTGTGGCTTCCTATCGGTTTAGGGGATTCACTCGGCCACCAATGCTATCTGACAGCTTGCGTATTAGGGAAGTACCCCTCACTCCATGGCTCAGTTAAAACTGATAACAGCTTTGCCACACACGACAGCTCTTGGTTTACCTCATGGGTGGGAACTAGTCAATCAGGTAGGGGTCGTTGCCCTTTTCACTAGCAGGTCCTCTCAATGGGCCAGCTACTTTGGGGTTCCTGTGGTACTCCTCACAATAAGTTTTAGGGCTTATGCCCAAGTACTTCCCAAAGTTAAGCAGATAGGGGTTATCCCCAGATCCGAACATGCAACAGACGCAAAAAAAAATTTGGCAGAAATTCCACCCAACGAGCCCAAGAAAGTGCTCTGATACCAGATGTGAAGAACCTGCAATAATTAATTAATGAAAATACACAAGATATCATAAATAATAGAACTCAGAATCACTTTTATATTGATCACAGGCCACTTAGAGGGGGCAACCTCCTTTGAGCAAGCTCAATACAATTAACTTAACAGTTCCTTCAATGACCTCAACACACAGTTATATACTAATTCTATGCCCAATACTATGAGTCAACACCATGGGACATATAATACTACGGGACGACTTACAAAGAATATGCGTCCAATACTATGGGTGAATACTATGGGCTAATATAAACTATGGATCAACAAATACTACAGGACGACTTACAAAGCATATGCGTCCAACAACAATATACTGATCTGGATTTTATGAGCAGAACGAAATGAATACAGATTATTATCAGATGCTTAACACAAAATAACAGAGATACAGTAAAACTGGTTTTCTATTCAATAAGGAAATAAGCTAGAACTGTAAAATGCAGCGGAAAATAAGCTTGCTGGAATGGTGGTGGCTTATCTCTGAGAAGAGATGTGACAGCTGCGCTCATTTCGCAAGAAGATGGTTACAATGAGGCTCTCCAGGCCTTTTACAATAAACAGGAATGTCAAAAACCCTAGACATCCAAAAACCTAACCCTAGGAGATGAAGCGCCAAAAGTCATGTGGGCCCTGTTTGGGTAAGTTAGTACATCAACATCCCGGGGTCGTAACTTTTGCATACGATCTTTGTTTGGGGTGCTCGGTAGCCCGTTGGAAAGGTCTATCCGAGATTTACAACTTTCGGTTGGGGCCAAATGCATGCCAAAGGCATCCATTTGGCCCCCCAAATTGCCAAAAAAGGTCGTTTAGGGCCTCAAAACGGCCCCAGAAGTTCAGGACCCGCAAAACTGCTAAAAATAGTACAATACCAAAATTGCCATAAAACTGTTGTGAGCCAGTTGGAAAGGTGGGTGGCCACCAATATCCACCTGGATCAATCATCCCTCCTTAGGAAGCAATGGTCTCCATTGCATTGAGTTCCCCCATCAGATGAGAAAATTTCTGCTGAATTTGGCCTCAGGTGAGCCACTTGCCTTGGTGCAGGAGCTGCCCTGCTTTGACAACTCGATAAAGCTGGATCCTTTGATGTCGAGTGCCCTTGATCTGTGTGTCAGCAATATGATCACTGGGTGCTTGTTGTAGGCAGTCAGGGTTGAGCTCTATTGGTGTCAACTTCTCTGCTATCTCTGAGGTGTCTAATAGTGGTGGGAAATATGGCCGAAGGAGAGCCACGTTGAAGACTGGATGCAGACCAAGGAAGGGGGGAATGTTGAGCTCAAAAGCGTTGTCACCCACCACCTTGTTGATGGTGTACAGCCCACAACGGAGTGGGAAAATCCTTCGATTGGGCCCTGTAAGGCGTTCTTTCTGCAAATGCAACCAAACTTTGTCGCCCACCTGAAACTTATGTGGCACCCGATGTTGATCATGGCGCTGCTTGTACTTGGCATTAGACGTCTGTAGAATATCCTGAACCTGTTGGCGGATATGCTGGATCCGTTCAATGAACCGGGCGGCTTTGTCAGCTTCTGGGGACGAGTCGGCGGAGGTGGTCGCAAGGGGAAGTGCAACATCCATGGGGCCCAATGGTTGGAATCCCAACCCCACCTGAAAGGGGTTGTGGCCAGTTGAGCTATGCAGGGCTCGGTTGTAGCTATGTTGGACATAGGGGAGAGTCTCATCCCATGTGCGGGGGTGTGTTGAATTGTACATGCGCAGGATATCTACGACCATCCGGTTGACGACCTCCGTTTGTCCATCGGTCTGGGGGTGGAAGGCAGTGGATTTGGTGAGCTTGGTATCCAATAGTGACCAGAGGCTTGACAAGAATGAGCTGAGGAACAGACTGTCACGGTCTGAGATAATGGTCTGTGGGATCCCAAAATGTACCCATACTCGTTCAAAGAAGAACTTGGCAGTGGCTTCTGCTGTGATGTTCTTCTTGCAAGCGGCTACAATCGCCATCTTGGAAAAGCGATCAACAACCACGAAAACACAGTCATTTCCCCTCTTGGTGGACGGGAGGCCCGACATGTAGTCCATTGAGATGGATTCCCACGGCCTGTCAGGAGTAGGCAGAGGGGTGTATAGGCCCTGTTTTTTAGTGGTCGGTTTGGCAATAGCGCAAGCGGTGCAGGATCTGATATACTTGCCGACATCTTGTCGAAGTTTCGGCCAGTAGAAATGTTTATGCAACACTGCAACTGTCTTTTCGATGCCAAAGTGTCCTGCCACCCGACTATAGTGAGCTTCCCAAATCAGCTTCGCGCGCTCGCTTGATGGAATACAGATATGTCCCAGACAACACAACAACACGCATTGAAGATGGAAATTAGCAACCACTAAGTTGGTGCCCAACATTTGATAGGTGGCGGAGAAGTCAGGGTCTGTCTCGTAGAGGTGGGGCCATCCGGAGGTCTCGTGGCCACAAGAGTCTAGCACCGTGGTAAGTGCTGCGACTGGAGGTCGACTGAGGCAGTCAGCAACTCGGTTGGTACTCCCTGTTTTATATTTGATGTTGAGGTGGAACTGCTGTAAATATGTTGACCACTTCTGATGGCGGTCATTCTGCAACTTTCCTTGGGTCTGCATGAACTATAGTGGCTTGTGATCAGTGTGGATGACTGTCTCCTTCCCAAGAATGTAATGTCTCCACTAGCGGCAGGCTTGTACAATGGAGTACATTTCTTTGTCGTAGGTAGGGTACTTGTGGACAGCATCTGAGAGTGTCTCACTATGATATGCCACGGGGTGGCCGTGTTGAGTGAGAACGGCGCCCACAGCATAATCTGAAGCATCTGTCTCGATCTCAAAGGGATGTTGCAGGTTCGATAATGAGAGTACCGGTGATGAGCACAAACGCTTCTTCAAGTCATCGAAGGCTTGTTGTTGGGACAGGCCCCACACAAATTTTGCCTTACCACCACCCCTAGTCACTTGGCTGAGGGCCCATGCGATATGAGAGAATCCCAGCACGAATCGGCGATAGAAATTGGCGAGGCCGAAGAAGCTCCGAAGTTCAGTGAGTGTGGTTGGGGCTGGCCAATCACGGATGACCTGGATCTTGGCTGGATCCACATGCACACCATGTCGATCAACGATGTAGCCTAAGTAATGGACCCTGTCCATGCCGAAGGAGCATTTTTCCAAGTTTGCATATAGTTTGTGCTTCCGCAGGGTGTGCAGAACCTGCTGAATATGCTGCAAGTGTTCCTCCCAAGTCTTGCTGTAGATGAGGATGTCATCTAGATACACCACTACAAAATTGTTGGTGAAAGTTCGTAGGATATCATCCATCATCCTCATAAAAGTTGCTGGAGCATTTGTCAAACCAAAAGGCATGACTAGCCATTCAAAAAGAACTTCTTTTGACTTGAAGGCAGTCTTCCATACATCTGTCTGTTCTATTGGGACCTGGTGGTAGCCAGAATTCAGATCAATCTTACTGAAGTATTTGGCCCCTCTGAGCTGATCAAGAAGGTCGTCGATTCGGGGAATCGAGTACTGGTTGCGGACTATGATTTTATTCAGGGCCCAGTAATCAATGCAGAGTCGCCAGGTCCCATCTTTCTTCTGCACCAGCACGATTGGGCTCCCACAAGGTGATGAACTGGGACGGATGTGCCCTTTGTGGAGCAATTCTTGGATCTGCCTCTTGATCTCCTCGTTTTCTAACAGAGAGCAGCGATAGAATGGCCCATTGGGTAGCGGTGTGCCTGGGGTCAGATCGATGGGATGCTTGACCTGGCAGTGCAGAGGTACCCCGATCGGAGAGGAGAAGATATCTGAGTATCCTTCCACCACCTTATCCACTTGCTTCTGTTGTGTGGAAAGATCGGTCGTGGAGGCCCGGGATGTGTCTGCGATATTTCTTTCACTCTGAGAGCGAATCACGAAGAAGACAAATTTCCCGGTCTGAGAGATGACCTTCCTGCATTGCTTGGCATAGATCAAGGAAATAGCAATAGGAGGGACTGCCTCGGGTATCCTGTACAATTTCCTGTTCAAAGAAATAATAACACTACGAGGCCTAGACTCATATACAACATGACGTTTCCATAAATAAGGTTGCCCCAAAAGAACATCTGAATCTTCGAGAGGAGAAACATCACACAATACCTAGTCCTTGAAGGGCTTGATGCCGTATGGCAGTCGGCACTGTTGGCTAACGCGGAGATCGCTTCCCTTGCGGAGCCATCCAATGGTGTAGGGTTGTGGGTGTGGCGTTGTCGGCAGGGCCAGGCGCTTGACGACCTCTGCTGAGATGAGATTCTTTTGGCTACCACTATCAACGATGAAGTGCAGCGGGGTGCCTTTTACCCACATCGGTGAATGGAAGAGGTGTTCTCCTTCTTCTGGCTCGTCTGGTTCATCAGGATGGAGCTTGGTGGTAGCAATGGTGGCACTGGGTTCCGCGTCAATGATCCTACTTCCCCTTTATGGTTCGGACTCAGAGTCAGAACCCGTATCTGATTCAGATGCTTTCACTTCGGCCACCAGCGACTGCTTTGAGCGGCAATCAGCATTGTTATGCCAAGGGCTCTTATGGAAGTCGCACCACTTCCCGGTATCTTTCTTTGTTTTTCCGGTGTCCTTCTTTGCTTGTGGCTTGGACTGGTTGTCCTGATGCTGTCCATCTTTGCTCTGTCCTTTATTTTGTGGGTTGGGGCCGCCCTTTCCTGTCTTTTGCTGTGAAGGGTTCCCAGGCCCAAATTGTCGCGTCTTTTGTTTGAGCTTCTGCTCGATTTTGACAGCATATCGGTAGGCCGCGCCCAAGGAAGAGATGTCTAGAAATTCCATTTCGGTCTGGATGTATCTATGCAAACCACCGCGATACTTGAGCGCCAGATGTCGCTCTGAATCTTTGATACCAAGCTTGGTGCGCAAGGTATGGAAGATATTTGTGAACTCTGGCACTGCTTGGTCTCTTTCTTGTCACAGTGTGGTCCATTTGGTATACAAGTCATCATAACTTCCAACAGGGTAGTATTGTTCCTTAATAGCATCCCTAAAGGATTCCCAGGTGGCTGTGACTGAAAATAATGAGGCTTCTTCTGTGTCCTTTTGCTCGCAGAATGTTTCCCACCAATCTTTGACATGGGGAACGGCTTTGAGGAGCGCAAAAGTAATCTTTTCTTTATTCGAAAAGTTATGGACAGAAAAATACCCTTCTAGTAGATTCAACCACTTATCTACAGCATCTGCGTCTATCTGTCCTTCAAATATAGGGATATTGAAGTTGATTTGTACCTTGAAGGGGGCGGCGCCCCCGCTTGAGGAAGATGCGTCGCTTGTTGGTAGTCACCAAAGGATTTGCATGAAATTATCCATCATCTCGTTCCTCTGCTGCGTGAGGGCTTCCTCAAGCAACATTTTGATAGGATCTCCTGCCCCGTCATCTTTCTTTTCTCCTGCCATGAGAGGTCGCTTGGGTGTGCGAGAGCTTTTGTCCTCAAGAGAAACAAGCTCAAGACCCAATTCTTTGTACCCTGACCTCATTGGGGACATGCATTAAGACGACAAGGAGAAGACCGCTCTGATACCACTGATCTGGATTTTATGAGCAGAACGAAATGAATACAGATTATTATCAGATGCTTAACACAAAATAACAGAGATACAGTAAAACTGGTTTTCTATTCAATAAGGAAATAAGCTAGAGCTGTAAAATGCAGCGGAAAACAAGCTTGCTGGAATGGTGGCAGCTTATCTCTGAGAAGAGATGTGACAGCTGCGCTCATTTCGCAAGAAGATGGTTACAATGAGGCTCTCCAGGCCTTTTACAATAAAAAGGAATGTCAAAAACCCTAGACATCCAAAAACCTAACCCTAGGAGATGAAGCGCCAAAAGTCATGTGGGCCCCGTTTGGATAAGTTAGTACATCAACTTCCCGGGGTCGTAACTTTTGCATACGATCTCTGTTTGGGGCGCTCGGTAGCCCGTTGGAAAGGTCTATCCGAGATTTACAACTTTCGATTGGGGCCAAATGAAAGCCAAAGGCATCCATTTGGCCTCCAAAATTGCCAAAAAAGGTCGTTTAGGGCCTCAAAACGGCCCCGGAAGTTCAAGACCCGAAAAACTGCTAAAAATAGTACAATACCAAAATTGCCATAAAACTGTTGTGAGCCAGTTGGAAAGGTGGGTGGCCTCCAATATCCACCTAGATCATATACTAACATAGTAAAGAGAAGGGTTGACACGGGTTCCTAACAAACAGCCCCTCAAAACATTGAAACTGTGAGGATAGAAGAAACCCTAGAGTGAAGAGATAGTGACATTCATGACCCCATAATGGTTAAATTCTCACTTTCAGAAATCAAAATCAAGTTGGAGGGTTTCTATAAACAAAATTTTGATGTGTATAATGTTTACAAGTCTGGTTTTATCCATTTCTGTCCAGAACAAGCTTTAGGCTTTCCAGATTTTGTTTCGTGGTGTGCAGTAAATTATTCTCAGAGTGAAAGATTCATTATGAATTCATCAAGAACAAAAATTATTTTCCCTGTAAATGCGTCTACTGTTAGGAAAGATCTAGAAGTACCCATGTTTTACTCCCATGACTAGGAATATTTTGCTGAAGAATCCCTAGTTAGCCAGTATAGAGAGTCATCCCCTAAGACCAAACAAACCTTCATGACCAATTGTCTGAAACCTGACCTTGCCATTGATAACACCCCCTATCCACTTGACATTAATTTCATTGATGAAAATTCATAGTTATTTTTGTCACTCATTTCATAGTTTTTAGGGTTTGATGATGATTCCATGGTCATAGAGGTCCAGTGAAGTTTTCTTTTTAGATTAAGTGTTGGTAAACCATAAATAGATTACAGTCAAGTGCCTTGCCTTAAATTTGATGAATTCTTGGTTGGGAACATCCACTCTTAGTTAGTGAATTTCCACACTTCTAGAAATTTTAGATTCCAGACACACCTGATGAAAATGCTCTTGTTTTTAAGTGAAAAAGATTTACATTTCCCACAAGCAGTGTTTTCAGAAATAGTGGAAAACAATATGTTTAATTTTATGAATTTTATTTTATCAAAAGTATACAAATTCATGTTTGGAGAAAATTTGCCTAGTTATCAGAGATGAATACCCTAATGCAATTAAGCCCAAAAAAAGCAATTGGAGATTGGTTTTTACTGAAGTAGCATACAGTAATCAGACTTTATGGATTTGTTAAGGAGCCCTATATTCTACCAACCTTTTTTACTGTGAGAGTTTTTTCTTTGGAGATTATCAGACAAAAATTGACAGTAGAAAATGACCATTTTCTAGCTTTCAGGAAATCTTCACATATAAAGCTCCCTTTAAAAATTGGTCCTTTTATCATCAAGAACATGAATGCTCTCCCTTTTGTAGAAAACATTTAGAAGAATTGAGATTTAGGAAAGCCATTTCTATATATTATGATCCTTGTCATGTTATTTCTCAAAGAAGGAAACATAAGAAAAGTAAATCCTTTGATCACCAAGAGGTTGAAGGATTGGTAGAGATGGCAAATTTACTACAATATGAATTAGACATAGAATTTTTAGGAATTTCACATGCTAATCCTTCTACCTTGGATAAATTTTTAGCTGAGTTGGTACCTAACCCAGGAAAGATTGAAGCAACACGTAAAATAATTTTTTATGAAAGTACTGATATGCAAATGGAGGAAGAAAGAGAAACCAAAATATTAAAATCAAGCTACCAAGATGAAATAGTTGTATTTGGAAAAGAAAAGGGAAAGAATAAATAAAAATACAAAGGGCCATAAATTCAAGTACAGGAATACAAATTTGATGATGCAAGAGCTACAGGTGATTCTAGCAAATTTCAATCAAGATCTGAAATATATGTAAAATATGGGAAATACAAACACACAATAACCGAAGAAATGCATAAGTTGTTTTCAAAAGTCAAGAATGTTGTTGATTCAGAAATTACTCTGATGACTAGTAGAGATCCAACCAAAAATACTTTGAATTTGGGTGTATCGTTTGATGATAAGGTAACAACATAAATGAAATTGAATTTGCAGAATATACCAGTCCCTGATCAAATTCAACTACATAGACAGATTGGAGAGGTGATTTATACTGATTTGATGAAAGATACTTTAAAAGTGCAAAAAATATAGAATACAGTGAACATGCTAGAAATCTAGTTGAAGCAAGAGAAAATAGAGAACAAATCTCATCAGCAACAAATAAAAAGGTTTTAAGATGACCTGGTGGAGAGCAATGATGAACCAAATAGAGGGGACGCAAGTAAAAATATTTTAGCTAAGAAAGAAAACACTATCCAATTAGTTAAGAAAAAGCTTAAAATTCCAGCAACTGAGTTAGTTCAAGCCTATGAATTAACTGTGTTAGAAAAAGAAAAATAAACTTTATCTCAAGAATTGGATGACTGTAGAGCTAAATTGCTCAAGTTTGAGGAAAACGAGGTAAGTTGGAAGAAAGATAGATTGAGTCTTAAGACTCAAATTGAAGATCTAAAGGCCCATTTTTCAAATATAGCACAAGAGAAGCAAGGAACAGATCAAGGAAACAAAAAAACAAGCACATATGATATAATTCAAGCTATGTCCCAAGTTAGCTTGAAAGAGGTGGAGATCAAAGTGTTAATGTAATTGTAACTTCGAAAGATATTCACTTGTATATTTTATGTTGTATTTGTAATTTATCATTGTACCTTCGATGGATATGTTTGTTCCTATGGTAGGAGAAGTCATTATTGTATTTGGGTCATGTAAAGTCATTGAGGTTAACCCTCCATTGTATGTCGGGGAATTAGGCCCTAGAGTTGAGTTATCAATGGGTTATTAGACTCTCCTAGAGAAGTCGGCCCAATCAAGTACAAATAGGGGCTGACCAAGTTGGGTAAAAGGTCAAGTGAAAGTTAAAGTATAAAGAGAGACATTGCCTCTCTCATTTGCATCACTCACACACTCACTCACTTCGCATTAGTGAGAGAGAGGAGAAGTTTGCACAAGTGAAGAATAGAGAAGTTGTTGAGGACCATCTCGATTTTTGGGTTTTACTTTTGTGACATTGTATTGGTGATCATTCTATATCTGAGGAAGTTGCAGGGTTTTTCTCCTTTATGGTTTCCTTGAGGAAAATATTTGTGTCTCTTGTGTTTATGTTGTGCTTTTTATTCTCTCAGTAATATCCTAGAACAATATTGATTAAATTGTGAAAAACTAACATGGTATCAAATCTAACCTGAGAAGAAGACACTGTGTAGATGCAGAAACTAGGGATTCTTAATTTTTGGGTTTATCTCCAGAGATCATCAGCAAAAGGAGTCTAGGATAACTTGCCTAAGGAAGGCAGATATTGCTATCAAAGCAGAAATTACGACTTTTCACATAAGTTGAATTTTGGAGTGCAATCAGCATAAGGAAGTGCTCATCCTCAGAATCAAAATTTAGAGACCAAGGTCGAATGTTTTGGTTGGGTAAAACTCCCAGAAAGTGAAACCCTAACTTGACTTTGGACCATAAAAAAATAGAAAACTAGAAATAGCCAAAAATTATAGATCTGAAATTTGCAATTCAATTTTCAAGGGTGATTTTTTGGAATTTTCAAAAACCAAGTGTACTAGCATACTCGCCTCATCTAGGCACATCTTCCTATGAAAACGGAATTCAATTCCGAGAATTTTCACTTTTTGGCCCGTCACTACTGTTGGAGGAAAACTAGGGCATCATATATTTGGGTTTTTGTTCACTGAATTAGGAAAGTGACTACATTAGAAAACTCACCTTGAGGAGGTGCATCTATCTGTCCATTCAGAATTTCCAAATTCCAACTCTGAAAAATTAGGGTTTCTCTAACAAACCCTAGCGAGCTCCAGAACTAGTTTCAGTAAATCAAAGTGGTAAGACCTAAAAGATTTTCTATTTCCATTTGAAGTTATCATTAAAGATGTCTCACCACACCAAGCTTGAGGATAATCTTAAAGGGGTTGATAACCTCTGAGCATGGAAGTATAAGATTGGGATTGTCCTAGAAGAGAATGAATTGGACACCTATGTGAATGAAGAGGTTCCAGTTCTAGAGGGAGATGAGGCTAAATCCTTACACAAGAAGAACTTGGTTAAGGCCAAGAGGATAATTGTTGATTCTAGTAAGGATCATCTCATGCCACATGTGTCATCCTTGAAGAAACCTAAATATATGTTTGAATCCTTGACCAATCTATTTGAAGGAAAGAATATAAATCGAAAGATGACCTTGTGAAACCAATTGAAGAATGTGAAGATACAAAATGCAGAGACCATGCAGTCCTACTTTACAAGGGTCTCTCAAAAGAAGGAGAAACTTGAAGCTGTGGAAGAAAGTGTAGAAGATGGATAAATTGTGATGAACACCTTGAATGGTCTCCCTAGATCATGGGCTTCGTTCATTCAAGGGGTTTATGCTAGAAAGAAGTTAATCACATTCAGTAGGTTGTGGAGGAATGCTCAAAAGAAGAAACTCGACTTGTATCTCGAGAAGAGAAGATGGGAGAAAATGACGATCAATATCTCACAACACACTCCAGGAGGAATAACAACAAGAGGGAGCACCACCATAGTAAGAAGGAGAAACAACACTACTAGAATCAGAGGGATAACTTTAGAAGATCTAGGAAAGATCTATCTAACATTAGATGTTATACATGTAATGAGAAGGGACACTACTCCATAGATTGTCCTAGAAATAGAAGTGGCTCCAACAAGAAGAAGACCAACGAAAAAAGACACCATGCTCACATCGCGCAAGATGATGAACCTGCAAGAAAGAGAACCATAGAAGAAAGTGAAGAATATTCAAGTGATGAAGAATATGTATTGTAATGAAGGTAACCAGTTACATGGGTTCATTCAGAAGGTTCCACCTTATAAGGTGAAATTAGATATGACTTTCAGTATTACATGAAAGGAGTAGAAGAAGCTACTGCAGAGTTGGACTCCGGAAAACAAACAAAGATCAATAATCTATGGAAGAATCTCTCATCCATTTTCAGCATTGGTTAAGGAAGCAAAAGATCAAGAGGGAGCACACTCCAGTAGTTCCTGCAAGGAAGCAAAGATTGAGAGGGAGTCCACCCAACAACCAAACAAAGATAAGTATTTGGATTGTCATGTCTTGTATACCTGATTACTTAAATAATATTGTTCAGTCATGTACATACTTATGCTCCTATATTTAGGATGTATATCATGCATGTTAGAAAAGTTGCATTAATGAAGAAGATACTACTAATATGCAAGTAATGGGTAAGTGGACTATGGTACTGTACAACATCCCATTGCTACTTATCTATAATGAAACCTATTTTGTAACATGTTGGGAGTAGTACAGACTCTTGACAATGTTTTGGTAGAGATGGAAGGCATCTAGGAAGTCGCTGTATGAATACTGGATATGGATGAATGTTGTGTTGAATCATTGGCTAAGATAATTGCATGACTGTATGACCTATGTCCTTATGCATAAGATTTTGCTCTGAAAACTATGAGATGTTTCTAATCATGCAATTGAACTTGACTTGTAGGAAAGATCGTGTACCATCACCTACAAGAGAGACTTGTTTCAGAGAACAAGCAATGAAGATCAAGAAAACTACCTATTGAAGATATTGAAGAACCTGAAGTTCCCAGGATCAGAAATACAGTAATGGAAGAAGCGATTCCAGAAGAATATGAAGACCATGAGATGGAAGATCCACAGGAACCTGTAGATCCAACCCACAAGAGGAAACCAACATGGGTATGAGAGGTAATTCAAGATGTAGAGATATATGGCGCTCTAGAAGGAATGCACAGATAAAGCAAGAGACTGAGGCCATACTCCAGTTATGTAGCCTTATTGTGTGACATCATTAAAGAACCTTCCAACTATGAAGAAGCGAGATAAAGGAAGGAATGGAAGGATTCCATGATTGAGGAGTACGATTCAATCATGAAGAATGATTTTTGGATGTGGTCCCGAGACCAGTAGGGAAGTTTGTTGTGACTTCCAAGTGGATATACAAGATCAAGTATGCCGTAGATGGCAGCATAGAGAAACACAAGGCAAGGTTCGGGGCACGTGGCTTCTCCCAGGAGGAAGGGATAGATTATGAGGAGACATTTGCACCTATATCCAGATACACTTCTATCAGATCAATACTTTCTTTGGCTGCAGTGATGAAATGGAAGGTACACCAGATGGATGTCAAGACAACTTTCTTGAATGGTGTAGTGGAAGAGGAAGTGTGTGGAAAAGCCACTCAGATTTGAGACACATGACAGGGAGACTCATGTGTGCAAATTGAAGAAGGCCTTGTATGGATTGAAACTAGCATCCATGATGTTGTACGACAGTATATACAACTTCCTGACTAGTTTGGGATTTACCAAGATTAAAGCGGATTTCAACCTTTACTACAAGCTTAAGGAAGGGAACCTAGTGATACTTATACTTTATGTAGATAACTTGTTTATCACAGGTGAGCATGGGATTATTGTAGAAATGAAGAGGAATATTGCTGTCAAGTTCGAGATGGAGGACTTGGGTATGATGCACTATTTTCTAGGTACGGAGGTGTGGGGGAGTGTTGATGGAATCTTCCTTTTACAAGGGAAGTATGCAGTAGAGATCCTAAAGAGGTTTGGGATGATGGACTACAAGGTCATGGACCCACCTATTGAGTCGAACCTGAAGCTATTGAGTGACGCTTCATCAGATTAAGTTGATACCATGATGTATCGTCAGATGATTGGATCTTTGATGTACATGACGAATATGAGACTAGATAATTGCTTTGCTGTGAATACATTGAGCTAGTTCCTGACAGATATGAGACATGTTCACTTGATTGTTGCAAAGCATATTATGAGGTACCTAAAGGGTACGGTTGATTATGGGCTCATGTATGATGTGAATTAGAAGATTAACCTGGAGGGTTATGTTGATTCAGATTGGGAAGGTAGTGCCACTGATAGGAAGAGCACTTCAGGGTGCTGCTTCAGTATGGGATTAGGTGTGATCTCTTGCTTTAGCAGGAAGAAGTTCTTCATGGCACTAAGTAAAGCCGAATTAGAGTATATCACAGCTTGTTCGGCTAGTTGTGAGGCAATATGGTTTAGGAAGCTATTGTCTGATTTGTTTGATCTCCAGTTGGATGCAACTTGTATACTTTGCGACAACTAGAGTTGTGTGAAGTTGTCTGAGAACCCAGTGTACCATGACAAGTCGAAACACATTGATATCAAGTACCACTATATAAGGGATATGGTCCAGAGAGGATCAGTGAAGCTCTAGTATGTTGAGACAGATGAGAAGATAACCGATGTGTTGACCAAGCCACTAGCCAGAGTGAAGTTCGAGTACTTTAGAGAGAAGCTTGGTGTAGTCCAGATCGAGGTTCCCTCCAAGGGGAAGTGATGAGTCTGAAAGAGGTAGATGCACATGATCCTTTCTGACATGGTGGCAGGATGGTCCTCCCATGTGCGTTTATGTAAGTGTTGTGCCTTTCCGACATGGTGGCAGGATGGTCCTCCCATGTGCATTGTTGTAAGTGCAGTTCCTTTCCAACATGGTGGTAGGATGGTCCTCCCATGTGCGTTGGTGTAAGTGCAGAGCCATTCCTACATGGTGGTCAGTTGATCCTCCCATACACATTGATGTGAGTGCTGAGCCTTTCCCGAATGGTGGTAGGTTTGTCCTTCCATGTCAGTTGATGTAAGCGTTGTGTGATGGGAATCTGGGATGTGCTCCATTGACGATGAGATGATCTGGACATGATGAGGCAATAGTAGGAGAGAAAGGTTTTTGCAGAGGAAATATAATTATTCCTGAGATTTGAACAGGTTTTTGCAGAGGCAATATAACCAGTCCTAAGATCTACACAGGTTTTTCTAGAGGCAATATAATAAGTCCTAGGATGTACACAGTTTTTTGCAGAAGCAATATAATCAGTCCTAGGATGCACACATGTTTTTGCAGAGGCAATATAATGAGTCGAGGGTTGTACCTACTTGATGGATTGCTCACAGAGATGATGAATACCTACATGGATTCTAGGCCTACATCCGACATGAAAAAGGGTTGGCTATGTATAACTTCCTATGATGAGAAGAACTGTGAGATAGCACCAATCGATGGTCGAGATGACAAGGATTGCAGCAGTAGTGATGACAAGGATCCAATGTTGATGATGATGTTCCAGTGTTGTTGATCCAGTGACGAAGACTTGTGATGATGAATGTGTCAAGAGAATACCTTCCTACTTAAGAGGGAGTGTTAATGTAATTGTAACTTCGGAATATATTCACTTGTATATTTTATGTTGTACTTGTATTTTATCATTGTACCTTCGACGAAGATGTTTATTCCTCCAGTTGGAGAAGTCATTACTGTATTTGGGTCATGTAAAGTCATTAAGGTTAACCCTCCATTGTATGTCGGGGAATTAGACCCCAAAGTTGAGTCATCAATGGGTTATTAGACTCTCCTAGAGAAGTCGGCCCAGTCAAGTACAACCAGGGGCTGACCTATTGGGTAAAAGGTCAAGTGAAATTTAAATTATAAATAGAGAGGGTGCCTCTCTCATATTCATCATTCACACACTCAATCACTTCGCATTAGTGTGAGAGAGGAGAAGTTTGCACAAGTGGAGAAGAGAAAAGATGCTGAATACCATCTCTATCTTTGGGTTTTACTTTTGTGACATTGTATTGGTGATCATTCTATCTCTAAGGAATTTGTGGGGTTTTTCTCCTTTATGGTTTTCCAGAGAAAAATCTTTGTGTCTCTTGTGTTTATGTTTTGCTTGTTATTATCTCACTAAGATCCTAGAATAATAATGATTAAACTGTGAAAAAATAACAAAAAGAACTAAAAGAAGAAAAAACAAAGACTAGAAGAGGAAAATCAGAAAAATAAATAAATAAAAATAAAATAAAAATAAAAAATAAAAAATTGACAAATAAGAGTAAAGAATTGGTAGACATAATTCAAAGGTTCATAAGTCAAGTGACGGGACAACTACCATTGCAAGGTGCAAAGCATTTGATTTGGGATTCAATCATCAATGAGACTGCAAAATTCAAGCCCTATTTAAATTTTATGAAGACAAAGGAATCCATAGCAAATAATAGCTTACAAAGTTGTACAACAATGAGAGAAGATTTAGATAAGAAACCAAAAGATACAACCCAGAATACCATAAGTTTCTTAAATACTCTGACAAAAATTTATCTGAAAGCAATGGCTATCAAAAACAGGGTAAAAATCATAACTTGGGCTAGGAGAGTCCTTGGAAAACATTCTGACATTGAGAATGTTCAGGCTAGAGCAGAAAAAATGAAGAAACAGGTTGAAGCCTTCAAAAAGGGATTTGAAAAGCTAATACAAAAGGGACTTCCTTATTTTAGGATGAAAATAATGAGTTAATTTCACAGAACAATTGTAAGTATTTACTATTTAACATCAGGATGAACCATGAGAAATTTGAATATTTGACTCATGTTCTAATAGGGAAAATTCTACTGGAGAAACTCTCAGATGATTTTGAAATTCTAATCCACCTTGCCATGATAGCTGAAAAGATTGCTCCAATTTCCAATGCAAAGCACATACAGATGAAAGTTATGGTAAAGGAGATGACTAGTTATGAGATACCTTCTACAGAGCAATGGAAGACAGTGGAGAGATATGGGAAATTGAAGTACAACTTGCACACTTGAAGACTACTGTTTGAGAAAGAATCCCTGTCAGCAACTACAACCAATAGAAAGACATCAAATGTTATATTCTGAGAAATTTTGGAAATTGTATAAATTTTGACCAAAATAGAATGTAATAGTTAGTTTATAATTTGCTATTTTTAGTTATAAAGCAGTTAAGGTTTTACCTCGCGAAGTTTTACAATGTTTAAAAGACATTTTTTGACAATGTATTAAGGGTTGGAACCCATGAAGAGATACTCGTTTTGTATTGAGCCCTTCAATTTTGAATAAAGATGACCGAGCAAAGTTGATGCATATTTTCAAGAGTAACGATTTCTATGTTATTTTATTCAAAGGATTAGAGGTTTTACAATGTATAAAAGACAATTTCGGGCAATGTATTAAGGGTTGGAACCCATGAAGAGACACTCGTTTTGTATTGAGCCCTTCAATTTTGAATAAAGATGACCGAGAAGAGTTGATGCATATTTTCAAGAGTAAATATTCCTATGTTATTTTATTCAAAGGATTAAAAATAATATGATTGTCCTGTCAATGATAATCTAAATATTAACAAATTAACTTATGATGATAATGACTGTTATGTAATTGCAGAATGTGAAACAATATGAATCAAGTAAAGAAATTGACTGATGCATAACCTGCATATAAATCATATGAATGATAAATCAAGCACACAAATTTATATGTTTTATCATTTAACAATACAAAACAAAGTTATTAGATGTATGTATGAAAAACCAAAATGAATAAAGGAAACTTGATACACATAACAAAACAAAGTAAAGGAGAAACTAACTGAAATTCTTTAAAGATTGTAAAACATTACAATTCTACAAGTACAAAGTGTCTCCATTTCTCTCCTTCGATGGTTCCGCCTCCGTTCATGCGATTTTCCAAGGGCAGATTGCCACTTGGAAAATACATCCAAAAGATCATCAAAATCTCAATGATTTGCATGCTCAAGTTGTAATTGTGCCTCAAAATCTCCCTCTTCTTAGCAATTGACCATTTTGGATCTCCCCCTTCACAATCCTCGGTTAATATCTCGACCTCCTCTTCAGCGTATTGCTCACCACGTAGACAACTGAAATTTTTTTATTAAAATAATAAACATGCTATGTACATAATTCTTATAAAAAATGTTTAGAACTTGATTTTTCCCTTTTGGAAGGTTACTTTTGACACTTCCAATAGTTAATTTTGAAATTTTAAAACATATTTTAGCACTTTCAAACTCTGATTTTGCATTTTCGAAAACGAAACTCGACACTTTAAAGGAATTATAATCACAATGAAATTGAATGTACTACTACAAAAAACAAAAGTGTACTATTTAAAAAAAATACTTTCATTTTCATTTTATTCACAATTGGACTCATATCACTCACGTCATTCAAGTACATCAAGCAAGGGCATAATCGATCTAACAAGAATGTGTCATTGACATCTTGACGAGTATAAGTTTTTTTTATAATACAGTTCCCTTCATCATTACAAACTTGTTTTGCTTTTGAGTAATCTACAATCATTGTATTTGTAGCATCCCAACCATGGATCAAAATGTCCCAAACTTTATTTAACATACTAGTACAAAAAACCATAAGTGTGATATTTAACAAAATAATTTCATTTTCATTTTAGTCAAAATTGACAATGTGTCATTGACATATTGGAAAGTATAAGTTTTTGTTATAATACAGTTCCCTTCCTTGTTACAAACATGTTTCTATTTTGAGTCATCTACAATAACCGTATTTGTAGCATCCCAACCATGGATCAAAATGTCCCAATCTTTGTTTAACACACTAGTACAAAAAACCATAAGTGTATTATTTAACAAAATACTTTCATTTTCATTTTATTCACAATTGGCCTCACATCACTCACGCCATTCAGGTGCAGCAAGCAAGTTCATAATCGATATAACAAGAATGTGTCATTGACATCTTGTCAAGTATAAGTTTTTGTTATAATACAGTGCCCTTCCTCGTTACAAACATGTTTTTATTTCGAGTCATCTACAATCACTGTATTTGTATAATCCAAACCATGGACCAAATGTCCCAAAGTTTATTTAAAGGCTTGCCAAATACATAACGATTTCCATCACCCTTATAACCCTCTCTGGATATGCAAGAACAATATTCTTGTGTTAAAATTACTCTAAATTGTTCTCTTTGCAATCCCATTCTTTGTAATAATTTTGGAAAAAAATCATTAATGTTTTTGTTGTTGTGCAGATGTCCATACCCCAACTTCAAATATATTAAAGAATTTTCAAAAAATTCCCTTAATCCTAGACGTATAAAATAATATTTTGTGGTTGATTCAATATTTGGTGTTTGTGGCAATCTGAATTTCTTTTTTTTATGAAATGCGTGTAACAAAACTCCATTGAAATAGAAAATAATCAATGGTTTTTACTAGAAAGAAATCTTCTAGTACTATCTGCAAACAAAAAAAACACGCACAATCCAGTCAATAAAATATTATGGTTCAATGTTTCTAAGTATATTGCTTTCATGTTCAACAATTTTTTAAACACATTTTCAGATACATGGTACGATGTCCATAAATAATATGAGAATTGTGCAATAAAACTTACATCAATTAAATGTAGAAGTTGTAAAAAATATACAAATCACTAAATGAATTTTTTTGTATAATATGACAGTCATTTGAAATTGAATATCTTTAACCAACGCCCCATTTTTTAGTGAGGCCCAAGATATTTCAACAGAGAACACAACATTGTTTTTATAGTTGTTTCTCTCTCTTGTGAACCGTCAAATGTCCAACTAGTTGGCATTTTCAAGCATTTTTCCTTGCTATTATCTGCTAATTGATATTGCCTTTCATCTATAAACAACATGTATGTTTTTTTATATATATCTCCATATTGGATAAGTACATCCTTGAACGACTTTTTTTATATGTTCGGTACTTCGCCAAAATTATAGTATGCAGACATTGGGTAATTATAAATAGTACTAAGTTTACATTGATCTCGACCTCAAATAAATACAAAGTCTTCACTCTTCAACCATTCAAATATACCAAGGAATTTTTTAGTTTCCATGTCAAGTGAGGAAAACCACAAAGCAACGTTGAAATGTTCTCTGGAAACACTGATAATATCGTGGATGAACATCCGTGCATAATAACGATAGCAATTATGGACAAAATGAGGCTATTTGGAAGAATCTTCAATGTTGGCTAACATCCAAACTACAAAGAGAAATCCCTCTACTCCCAAGACCATTAGTTTCTTTTGCGGTGATATCTGAATTGCATACAAGAACCGTGACTATATATATAACAACAACAACAACACTTTGTTCATGAATTTAATGATCATAAACATGCAACTGTATACGAAGATGTTGATTTCCAAATATTAATACAAAAATCACAAAAATTTTTACAGATTCAAATAATTTAATAAAAGCATCACAATGAACTAATAATATATTCGATTCAGCTGAAAATAGAAACATCACCGAAGAAAAAAGAAAACACATTTAATTATTTAAAATAGGAAATGATAGGTTACATCTAAAAATAGGCAATGACAGGTTACATTTGATGGTTGTCACTCAACCAGGAGAAGGCATTGAAGGTTCTGATATTAGTTGATTCAATCATTTTACTAAAACCCTGCCAAAGTCGATGTACCAATTCACTATCTGTCCTAGCGGACTATGCAATAAATGGCTTACTCAAAATATAGTTTTCACATGGATGTGCTTTCACATCATCACCTTCCAAAACAATCATTGATGTATTACTTTATGAATATTGCACTAGGAAATCCTCCCACACACTCTCCAAAGTTTTTTGTGTATTTCCTTCTTCATCATTGGTACATCTCTCTCAAAACCATAAAAATCAAAATTGTCCCCCACATGATTTTTCTGCACTGCATGCCCTCAAAAGTTTTGTAAACAATGAATTCCCCTCATTGAACCCACATTTAGATGACCAAATCCCAACATTGAATTTGCAAAGACATAATCCAAAAAATTGCATGGCATGTGTTCGTGACTCATATGAAGTTTCTTTTTGTTTAAATTCAAAATCACCAAAAGTACTTTCTTCCCCTTTTTTTCCCTTTTTCCTCCAACAATATTTTTTGATTTCCCTTTTTTTTTTCTTTTGGAGTAATTTTCTGTGACTTTCTTGCAAAAAAGAAAACCTTCTATTTCTAATATCAATAACATTTTTGTATGGGGAGCTGCACATAACTATTGATTGTCATTATATATTTCGGAATAATTTTTTTTTTATCAATTTAAGTAGAAAATATTCTTTGTCTTTTATTTGCAGATTTTAGGCCAACATTTGAGCTCTCTCTTGGTTCATTATTGTACAAGGTCTCACCTGGTTCATTATTGTCCAAGCTCTCGCTTGGATCATTATTATCCAATGTGATTTGTTGGCTAATATCCACGCACATTGTCGATGCCAGCTCTGGTTGTGGATCATCCACATGTTTAATACAAATACAATCATCTTGACCTGGAAATTTGCAAGTATATATTTTTTATAATTTTTTGCAAGTATTCAAGTTCACTATCCCCTTTCATAATTTAGTTAATTTAACCACGATCTTTGAAAAATAAAATTTTACCAAGTCTTGTCCATCTTGTTCTCCAGTTTGATAGTTCTTTGCGAATTCTCTATCACATTCAATGTCGTCCTCGGATACTATAATTTGATTGGACGATATCTAAGTGTGCTCTTTATTTGAAGCTATAGTAGAATATGAATTTGAAGAAGTTATTGAACATAACCGACCGAGAAAAGTAAAATACAATGAAAGAAGACATCTGAAAATGTTAATACAAATACCTTGTTTTATGCCTAATTCATGATATAAACTGTTCATAAACAACTCTTGTTGTACTGGCTCCACAATAGAAATAACTATTCTATCTGGAAACCTAACCAACGAACGAAGAACTCTACCTCTTGCGTACAATGAAAGAAATGTACCTCGAGAAGTGACCAGTATGGAAACTATAGAATACCAGAATTCCTATGTCCTTTCTTTTGCAAAAAAATGGTTTCTCGAACTATCATTCTTAACCTTGGGAAAAGGTAAATCAATCATTGGTAGGCCCTCATCCTTCCAATCCGTATCCATTTGAAAAGTGGACAAACTATCCTCATCCCTTCCAATGCTCCAACTCTGTATAATAGAGAATCCTATAAACAAGTCCTTGGAGAAATCTCTATAAGCTCCCTTGGTAGGATTCTGTGTTACCTTTTTTCATTTATTGTGGAAAAGTGTGAAATCTTTGGAAACCATACAAGAGTTGTTCATATCAGCTAAAAAAAATAAAGTACATGCTGCTTCATTTGATTCTAAGTAGTATAACAACGCAAGCATATCTTCTTCTATCCAGGGACTATTGCAATTACACATATAAACAACAACCAATTCACAGTTGATTGTCGCACCAAATAATGCAATGGATCTTAGCGTGTTGACCAAAGATTCAGGATAACAACATTGACAAGTAAACCGTGAACTGTCTTTGACGTCGTCAATGGACATACCCATCCCATCTTTATTCATATATATATTCAATATTTTCTTAGCATCATTTGGTAGTTTGGTACCATTATCCTCTTCAAATTATTTCTTTCTCTTTTTACTCAGAGATTTTTCTCAAGCTTTTCGGAGCCTAAAAAACTGCACAGTTGCTGGAGATGAATTGGTGCAATTTTATAGATTTCAATGACATTATGGTCAGTGATAATCTATGATCGATCATTTTGAACATCATGAACTTTGAAATATTCAACGATCGAATGCTTGGTTTACCTCTCGTCCTTGATTCACTTACAATATTGATATAAAGTCTCCGTGCAAATGTTTTTATCGACTGATGTGCTCATCCAAATTGATCCATTGATTATATTGTCCTCCACAGTGGTCAATTCATCTTCATCAATGTCACACAATGGTCTAAAAAATTAGATCCATGATTCTTTATTTTATTTTGAACAAAATCAACCTAATTGATGCGCTTAACTGAGCATGGCAAGGAACCAATTTTGTAAAGCTCGAACACAGACATCCATTTTCTCCATAGTCGATCCGATGTCAAAACAAGAGTTGGCTTGTCTTTAAGGCTGTCCTTTGTTTGAACAACAAATATATCCATACATTCATCATGGAAGTTCTGCAAACATATAAAATTGAAGATAATATTTAATTTTCTAATTTCATAACACATGCAACAATCTAACGACTTTGATTGATAAGAATAAAAATTCTATACCTGCCAAGCATCATTGGAAACGTTTCCCTTTCCTGGGTGGGATTGCCTACCACAGGATATCCATTTCTCCCTTGCTTTTTCAACTTGATAAATGAATGGAGTGTCTGCAAATTCCTTGTTTCATAAATTTTTTTGTTGGCATAATTTGTTGATAATGTGCTAGGGAACATCTTTATGTAGACAACGAGCTGTTTGATGCCGATACCTTGAATGGAACGATTCATATCTATCATTTTCAATGATTTTTTTCTACGCGGAAATAGTATGTTTCCCATCCAATATATAAAAATTTAGTGAAGGAAAATTAATTTTGTATTCATTTCCAGGAAGAAATCCCAATGTGGTCTCGTTATTGAAAGGCAATAGAATAACATCTCTCAATGTTGTTGTAAATGGTGAGAGAAGAGATACAACCATCTTTTGCACGACCTCCTAATCAACTTTTCAATATTGTAACTGCATAGGTGCAACAACACATCGTGTTGCGTCAATAGAAAAAAATTTCTCATTGAACAAAAAGTATTTGATCTACTCTTGTTGAACTTCTTTTGAACTTTCGAAGATCTTAGTTGGTTTCCGCATCAATGCTTTAGAAGGACTTGATTTGAGTGGTTTGAAGGAATATTTGTCCACATCTTTTACAATATGATGGAGAAATGTTCTTCTAAGGTAGATAAGAATCCTTTCATGGCCTACGTTTGTCAACTTCTTTTCAATATTCATGTAATGTAATATAGACGAAGTTTTCACAGCCAAGATTCTTTTCTTCCATACTGACAAAATTGCTTTCTTCAAAGATGACGCGGTATTAATTCTGGACCTATTAGAAACATCATACGAGGGAAAAATACACCCTTGATTCGCACATGAAACCGTATCTGAATCAGGACCACTTTTCATTATATCTGGTCGAAAATTACAAACCATAAGATAAGCCTATAGAATGGAACACAAGTCTCTCTCAAACACTTCAACTTGAACATGCAATAAACTGTGAGAAATGGGATCTGTAAATGTCAATATTCCAGCTCGAGCTGGAGCTCCTTCCTCATCCAAGCAGAATAGATATAAATCCGGGTACAAATTATCTGGTTCATCCATCTCAAAATACCATCCATGCTTGAATAAACCAAGGTTGTGATCTTTTAACAATTCAAGGAAAGAGATTTCCTGGTACTAACTAAGGCTCAACAACAAAAACATGTTTTATTTGCAAAACAATAAATATAAAGTAGTTAATATAAGAATGCACACAATGTTTATAATTATAAATTAGTGTTTTAATATTAGATGTATACTTTCAAATTTTCATGCTAACGATCGATGGACAAGGAACAACTGCTTATTTTCAAAATCAATTGATTGATTAAGAACAAATCTGCTATCATTATCCATGAGAGATCGAATGCACATTTTATATAGTCATTTGAGATAGGATCTATCATAGAAGGAAAAATCATCATAGAAGGGGCAGTCGATCCTCTTTGTGTGAAGTCATCTGTTATTATAGTCCCTTCACCATGGTTGGAGAAGCTTGATTATGTAACCCCCCATATTCTCTTCGGGTGAGACTTCAACCTATTTACAAGGTGATGGCAAAGGGGCCAGTGAAAGGTGTTTTGTTGTGCCTACATTTATCTCATGAATGAAAGGTCGACCAACCCTTAATGTGCTCAGTATTCTTTCAGTGTTTACCATTCTACAAATACATGAATTGGCATCCTAGCCTTTGGAGGTTGAATATTTTTACAATTCCCTCATAAATGAAGTGTAGGCTGACACTTCTTGTGCTCAATATTCTGTTCATAATAGTTCTAGACTACAAGAAGGGTCGGCCGATCCTTCTTGTGTTCAATATTTTGGATATAGGTGAATTCACAATTCTCTATTGAACAAAGGGGCAGTCGATCCTTCTTGTCAGATGTCGGAAGTTGGGATAATTGTTTTATTATATGTTATAACTTACCCAATTTTCTGATTGCCACAATTACATAAGCTTGATTCTCTAACCCCCCATATTCGCTTTGAGTGACACTTCAACCTATTTATAGAGTGATGCAGGAAGGGCGAGTGAAATATTTCTCTAGTAAATTCAATCTTCCCGCAATCCTCCTTGCGGGTTACGGGATTGCGGAATTGCGGGAACATATTTAAGCAATTTAGGTATCCGCAATCCACAATATCTTTGCGAGTTCAGAAAAGGTGATGAAATTTTATTTTTTTAAGATTGGTTTCCGCTTTCCGCAATCCGCTTTGCAGAATGCAGAAAGAAGGAATCAAAATATGATTTTTATTGATCAAACGCTTTCCAACTTTCGCAATCTGCATTACAGGTTGCGGAAATGCAGAAGCAAGAAATTCAAACTCATAAAAAATGTGGATTACGTAAATGATGTATTTCCAAGAAAAACAAGGCCTCCCGCAAATCATGAAAATACATAAAAACAAGCGTTATTTAAATTTTTTTATTGAGATCAAAGCATGCAAGGTGAGAATGAAAAACATCAATCATAAAACCCCACTTCGAGATATTTTTACAATTCCCTCATAAATGAAGGGTAGCCCGACACTTCTTATGCCCAATATTCTATTCATAATAGTTCTAGACTGCAAGAAGGGTCGATCGATCCTTCTTGTGTTCACCATTCTGGATAAAGGGGAATCACAATTCTCTACTAAATGAAGTGGCGACCGATACTTCTGTCAGATGTTGGTAGTCGGGATAATTTTTTTTTATGTTATAACTTAGCCAATGTCCCGATCGCACGATGATAGAAGCTTGATTCTCTAACCCCCCATATTCGCTTCGGGTGAGACTTCAACCTATTTACAGGGTGATTCCGGAAGGGCCAGTGAAATGTTTTGCTTGTAAATTCGATCTCCCCGCAATCCGCATTGCGTGTTGTGGGATTGTGGAATTGTGGGAACGTTCCTAAAAAATTTAGGTATCCACAATCCACAGTATATTTGTGGGTTTGGAAAAGGCGATGAAATTTTATTTTTTAAAGTTTGGTTTCTGCTTTCCATAATCCGCATTCCAGAATGTGGAAAGAAAGAACTGGAAATATGATTTTTATTGATCAAACACTTTTCAACTTCCGCAATCCGCATTGCAAGTTGTGGAAATGCAGAAGCAAGAAATTCAAACTCATAAAAAATGTGTATTGTGGGATTGCAGAAACGATGTATTTCCAAGAAAAACAAGGCCTCCCGCAAATCATGAAAATATATAAAAACAAGCATTATTTAAAAGTTTTTAAAACCCCACTTCGAGATATTTGCAAAATCCACTCATAAATGAAGGGGCAACCGACCCTTCTTCTTCCCATTATTGTTTCCATAATATTTCTAGACTACAAAAAGGGTCAGTCAATCCTTCTTGTGTTCACCATTCTGGATACAGGTGAATTTTTGAATATAGGTGTTCACACTTCTCTACTAAACGGAGGGGAGGTTGATCCTTCTTGTCACAAGTCGGGATAAATATTGTTTATATGTTATAACTTAGCCAATTTACCGATCCGTACTATTTACTAAGGAAGTCGAAAGTCGGGAATTGTCGTCCCAGCCTTCGCAGATTAAATATGTTTACATTTCTCTCTTAAATGAAGTGTCAACTGATCCTTCCTATGCTCAATATTTTTTGTTAATTTTTCAGAATTTACTTCAATCTGATCTAGGATCTTAACTGAGAGAACAACATGTACAGCATATCAATCATGGAGACAATAATGCAAGCACACAAGAGACACAAAGATTTACTTGGGGAAAACCATAAAGGTGAAAAACCCCAATAACTTCCTCAGAGATAGATAGAGCAATGATACAACCAACCATGAGAGATAGACATAAACTAGCAGTAGATCCTCCTCCTCCATAAGTGCGCCACTCCTCCTTGAGTGCATGAGTGAGAAGTGAGTGAACAAATAGAGTGCCTCCCGCACTCTATTTATACTTGACTTGACTTGCCTTTTTACCTAACTCATGTAGGCTCGAACTTAACCACATAACATAATGCTGAGTGGGCCGACCCCCAAAGGGTGGCCTAATAACCCTTTGACCCACACGACTTATACAGGGCCGACCCCAACAAGGTGGTCTAATAACCCATCAAGAATAAGTTACGACATTTACAATATAAATGACAACACTTCCTTATAGAGTAATAATACCATCTCTATAGGAATACAATATACATATATGTGAAATACATTCCGAAGTTACATATACATCAACACTCCCTCTTAACTAGGAAGGTATTTCTCAGCACAGTTCTTCTAGCACAAGTCATCTTCTCTAGATCATCGTCACTGGATAATCGTCATCGAGTCATCATCATCGTCACTGCTGCTGCTATCTCAATCAATCTCTGAATCTACTTGTCATAGGAAGTTCTACAGAGCCAGTCCTTTTTCATACTGGATGTAGGCCCACCACCTGCAGGTCTTCATCATCACTGGCCATACTGTGGAAACCTCAGGACTTATTACGTGCGTCACAAAACCTCGAAAGAGCATCCCAGGCTGTTACGAGCACACAACTCTACCTATAGGATCTCCCAGGGCACTGAATTACATGTGACCTCACCACAAAACGTCGCAAGAGCATCCCATGCTGTTACGAGCACACAGCTCTACCTATAGGATCTCCCAGGGAAACGAATTACATGTGGTCATGGAAAAACCTCGCAAGAGCATCCCAGGAATGATTACGGGCACACAGCCCAACCTATCGGATCTCCCAGGGAACCGAATTACATGCCATAGGACAAAACCTCGAAAGAGCATCTGCCAGATATCCCAGGGAACCGAATTACATGCCATAGGCAAAACCTTGAAAGAATATCTGCAGATCTCCCAGGGCACCGAATTACATGTCCTCCCAGAGCAAAACCTCAAAAGAGAATTTGCCAGATGTCCCAGGGCACCGAATTACATGCCATAGGCAAAACCTCGAAAGACCATCTGCAAATCTCCCAGGGCACTGGATTACATTCTCATCTTCACAACCTGATCCACGGCCATAGAGTATCAACCTGATACTCACCATACATCATCCTGATGTACTCATGATCATCCTGATCATCATCACTACAACATCCTGCTGCATATCATCTAGAGAAACATCCTGAAGCTCGTCATCTATGATCATCCTGATCATCAATGCATCTACCTGATGCATACCAAGTATCTACCTGAGACATATCATCATACATGATCCTCCTGATCATACAATGTATCCACCTGATACAAATACAAATACATGATACATATCACCATACATGATCCACCTGATCATACAATGTATCCACCTGATACATATACAGATACATGGTCCAAGCATCCAACATGATGCATATACAAAATACATACACATGATCCAACTGATCATATACAGCATCCAACATGATGCGTACATATAAGTGATCCAACTGATCATATCCAGCATCAACATGATGCGTACATATAAGTGATCCAACTGATCATATCCAGCATCAACATGATGCGTACATACATACAAAAAATGATCCAACTGATCATATCCAAGCATCCAACATGATGCGTACATACATACATAAAAATGATCCAACAGATCATATCCAGCAGAAGCCAGAACATCAACCTGATGCTCATCATCCAGCGCTTACATCCACAGCCATGTGAAGGATCCTCCTTCCAACATGCTTGGAATGGCTTCAGCAAATGTGTCCATCACTTCTTCCTCGAAGTGTCCTCGATCTGAAGAACGCCAAGCCTCTCTCTGAAGTACTTGAACTTCACTCTGGCTAGTGGCTTCGTCAGCACATCTGCAATCTTCTCGTCCGTCGCAACATACAGAAGCTTCACAACTCCTCTCTGCACCATATCCCTGATATAGTGATATTTGATCTCTATGTGTTTCAACCTGTCATGAAACACTGGGTTCTCGGACAGCTTCACACAACTCTGGTTATCACAGAAGATACCAGTAGCCTCCAACGGGAGATCAAATAACTCAGACAGTAGCTTCCGTAGCCATACTTCCTCACAACTAGCTGAACAGGTTACAACATACTCTGCCTCAGCTGTACTCAGTGCTACATAGGACTGCTTCCTGCTAAACCAAGAGATCACACCTGATCCCATACTGAAGCAACACCCATATGTGCTCTTCCTATCTGCAGCACTGTCAGCCCAATCTGAATCAACATAACCCTACAGGTTAAACTTTTGATTCACCTCATACTTGAGCCCATAATCCACTGTACCCTTCAGGTACCTCGGAACATGCTTTACAGCAACCAGGTGAACACTCCTCGGATCCGTCAGGAACTGGCTCAATTTGTTCACAGCAAAGCAAATGTCTGGTCTCGTGTTCGTCAGGTACATCAATGACCCAATCATCTGACGATACATAGAGACATCAACCAGCTCAGATGAAGCATCACATAGAAGCTTCAGATTTGATGCCATAGGTGTGGCCATGGCCTTGCAATCCATCATTCCGAACCTCTTCAGGATCTCTACTGCATACTTCCCTTGTCCAAGGAAGATTCCATCTTCACTTTGCCACACCTCCATGCCAAAAACAAATAGTGCATCATCTCCAAGTTCTTCATCTCAAACTCGGTAATAAGATTCCGCTGCGTGTCGACAATCAATCTATTTTCACCTGTAACAAACAGATTATCTGCATACAAAATTAGTATAACTGGATTTCCTTCCTCAACCTTGAAGTAAAGGTTGGAATCCGCTTTACTCTTGGTAAATCCCAAACTGGATAGAAAGCTGTCTATCCTACCATACCAAGTTCTGCACACATATCTGACTACACCATGCTGTCTTGAAATCCATCTGGTGCATCTTCTATTTCATCACTTTTATATTTCTCAATGCTGCCATCTGCAATATGATTGATCTGATAGTTCCAGTTGGAAGTCATAACAAACTTCCCTTCACGTCTTGGGATTACATCCCAAACATCATTATTCATGATCGACGGATCATGGCATTTCATTTCTTCATCCCAGATCCTGGGAACTTCAATATCTTCAATATCTTCAATAGATATCTTTGTTGCTGGAAGAAATGTTGTAGTTCTTCTTTTGTAGGTGAAGATATACGGTCTTTCCTACAAAACAAGTTAAATTGCATGATTAGAAACATCTCATAATTTCAGAACAAATTCTTTACACATAAAGAAATATGTCATGCAACCATGCAGTTATCTTAGCCAATGCTTCAATACAACATTTATCCATGTTCCGTAACTTTCTAGATGCCTTCCAATCTCTACCGGAACATTGTTCAGAGTGTGCACAACTACCAACATGTCAGCAAAGAGGTTTCATTCTAGATAAGTAGCAATGGAATGTTGTACAGTGCCATAGGCCACTTACCCATGTATATTAGTAGTATACTGTTCATCAATGCAACTATTCTAATATGCACAATACATATCCTAAGTCTAGGAACATGAGCATATACATCATTGAACAATTTTATTTAAACAAACAAATATGCAAGAAATTAAAATACTTATCTTTGTTTGTTCGTTGGGTGGACTACCTCTGAGTCTTTGCTTCCTTGCAGGAGCTGCTGGAGTCCTAATCTGAAGTAGCTTCTTCTACACCTTTCTGTTGTGGAATGTAGAGAGAGATGGTCAACTCCCTCTGAATATCTGCATCCTTGCATAAACCACTGGAGTGTACTCCCTCTTGATCTTTGCTTCCTGGATTACCTGTTCTTGAACTCATATTCATCCTTGGTCCCTACACATGCTTATTAGTATCATGATTGTGTTATCCTTGTGAACTCATATAAAATCATACATTCATTAGTATATTATTAAAACACAATAATCTCAAGCATGTATAGTCATGATCATTTCAAACAGAAATAATAAGCATTAGAATTCAAGGTTTATGTAGGATTCTTATGGTTAGTCAAATCATAAGAAGCACAACATGTCTAAACCTGTAATTACTCAAACCTATGACTCTTCAGGTTAGTTGAATCATCAATCAAGATAAGAGATATAATATGCATAAAACCTGTGATTATTCAAACCTATACCTTCATGGTTCTTCTGATTAGTCATATCATCAATTATTGTAAGAAACATAATATGCATACAAGCATGATTATTCAAACCTATGACTCTTCAGGAATAATCATTATCAACAACAGTATAAGATCCTAACCCGAGGTAGGATTCTATCTTGATATAGGAAAAACATACCTGGATTAGCATGCTAGTTAGTTATGTCTAACATACTCACATGATGTCTTCTTGTTCTTCTTTAATGACTTGTGCTAGTAACCTGTATATCTCATAGGTTAGCCATTATAAAACCAATTTATACATACCTCGTAAATGGATCTTCTATGAGATCCATGACAATGGATGAATCTTTGTCCTCATGTTATCATGATCATATGTTCTTGGACCAGAACATGATTTGTCTTTCTTGGTGCACCTTTCATGTTAGTAGACAACATAAACCTCATACAACACCATAATGCATTAGTACAATTATAAGTGTTAACACCCTAACCAATGAATATCTTCTATCATGCATTCATAATTTTGTTAAGGTGATACGACAAGTCTAAAATCAAGATTGTACTAACCGTAATAACATGAAGACAAGCATACCATGAACTTAATCATGAACAAATATCAAAACATACCTCAATGAGTCGTACCTATCGAGATTGCTTGTAATATTCTTATGTAAGGCCTTAGCCTCATCTCCCTCTGAAATGGGAACTTCTTCACTTATGCAGGTGACCAATCCATCTTCTTCTAGGATTAACCCAATCCACTTGATTTGCAAGAACTGGACCTGGAGCTGGATATGGGTTTGTCAGAGAAACCCCAAAAATTCAAACTTTGAATTTCAAACTTCTGAAAGGATAGAAATATGCGCCTTGATGGGCTGATCAAGCTAGTATATTTAGAATTTGAAAACTTCAAAGTTTCACTCCTCAATTTTGCCTTTGAAACTTCCAGATTCACTGGACGTGACCCTGAACTGGGGTTTGATAAAGCCCACTCTTTTTCCCCATCAAAAATTTTGATCCAAAGCTCTAAGCTTCTATTTTTCTGAGGAGCTTCCAGCCGTGGTCACAGATTTCAAATATTCCCATTTATACAGAAGCCCTAATTTTCCACTTTTCTGATCAAAGTCCCAAACTAGGGTTTGATCAAGCCCGGCCTTCTTCCCAACCAAAAATTCTGATTTTGGTCTCTAAATTTCTATTTTGATGAGTAGCATCCAGTCGTGGTCTCCGATTACAAAAATTCCAACTTTCTCCAAAGCCCTAAATTTCGGAAGCCATGAATGAGGGTACTCAAAAATAATTCTGTTTTGACAGAAATATGTACCTGATTGTTTCTGGTGTAACTCTAAACTTTTCGATCCACAGGGTCTGAAAACGTTTTCTGAGATAGCCTGACCTGTTATCTTTCCATCCTGATAGGTTTGACCTCAATTGGATTCTCTGAGAGAGAGTTATGCCAAATGTCGCAACGTGACCTGTTTTGGGATAATACAGGAGAGCGAACTTGTATGGTGTGCCACGTGTCACTGTTTCAACTTAGGCCTCTGAAAACTTTTCCTGAGATATCTTGGTCTGTTATATTTCCATCCTGATAGGTATGACCTCAATTGGATTCTCTGAGAGAGAGTTATGCCAAGTGTCGCAACGTGACCTGTTTATGGGATAATACAGGAGAGCGAACTTGTACGGCGTGCCACGTGTCACTGGTTCAACTTCGGCCTCTGAAAAAATTTTCTGAGACAGTAAAGTCTGTGTACTACCTGTCACTTTTTACAAAATTTTATTTGGAGATTCCTAGCCCAAGTTATGACCTTTTTCCCAAGGTCACCTGATTTTGACTCAGATCTGGAAGAGGCAGAAACCCTATATTGAACAGATAATATATCACAAAGTACAACGAATTAGAGGTTTTTCTTTGGACACAAGGTACCTGGAGATTTAATCTTCGTCCTGTAACAATTTCAGATCCGAAAACATCACCAAAATGGATTTATAGCGAAAGTGCTACGATGACTGGTTTTTGCTATATCAAGCCCTAGCATTGTAAGTGCAACAAGTGTCATACATGCCATATCATGCCTTCTTTCAGGCGAGCTCTGATACCATGTTAATTTTTCAGAATTTACTTCAATCTGATCTAGGATCTTAACTGAGAGAACAACATGTACAGCATATCTACAGCATATCAATCATGGAGACAATAATGCAAGCACACAAGAGACACAAAGATTTACTTGGGGAAAACCATAAAGGTGAAAAACCCCAATAACTTTCTCAGAGATAGATAGAGCAATGATACAACCAACCATGAGAGATAGACATAACCTAGCAGTAGATCCTCCTCCTCCATAAGTGCGCCACTCCTCCTTGAGTGCATGAGTGAGAATTGAGTGAACAAATAGAGTGCCTCCCGCACTCTATTTATACTTGACTTGACTTGCCTTTTTACCTAACTCATGTAGGCTCGAACTTAACCACATAACATAATGCTGAGTGGGCCGACCCCCAATAGGGTGGTCTAATAACCCTTTGACCCACATGGCCGACCCCCAATAGGGTGGTCTAATAACCCTTTGACCCACATGGCCGACCCCCAATAGGGTGGTCTAATAACCCTTTGACCCACATGACTTATACAGGGCCAACCCCAACAAGGTGGTCTAATAACCCATCAAGAATAAGTTACGACATTTACAATATAAATGACGACACTTCCTTATAGAGTAATAATACCATCTCTATAGGAATACAATATACATATATGTGAAATACATTCCGAAGCTACATATACATCAACATTTTTCTAGTGTTCACCATTCCGGATATAGATGAATTGATGGCCTAGCCTTCGTAGGTTGAGTATTGTTACAATTCCCTGATAAATGAAGGGGCGACCGTACCTTCTTCTGCCCAATATTATTTTCATAATAGTTCTAGACTGCAAGAAGGGTCAGATGATCTTTCTTGCATTGAGCATTTTGGATACACGTGAATTGCTGGATATAGGTGTTCACAGTTATCTACTAAATGAAGAGGTGACCGATCCTTCTTGGAGGAAGTCAAAAGTCAGGAAATCTCACTCAGCAATAGTGTCCATTTAGGAAAAAATTATGTTTCACATGCAACAATTGATTATCATGATCATTGAATTTTATGGAAAAGAATATGTGTAGTTTATTTGATTCATTATATGAATAGCAAGAGGATCTTTTTCTTATGGGAAAACAAAAAAAGCATCTAACTAGGATGAATTCTGCATTAATTTGGAAGAAAGAACATTGAAAATATTTAAATGTGTGAATCAAAGCATATAAAATGAATTCTAACTCACATATTACAGTGAAATATGAGGCAAAGCGATGAGATGGTGTAACATGAAATACATTCACAAAAGAGAAATTAAAAGACTAAAGAAAGTGACAACATATGAATCTCTGTTTTCCATAGACTTGTACTTATGCTTTTCATTAAAGTCTTCAAAAAATATTACATCACTATATTTTTTTCTCTTAGATCCAACCCCTATTACTTTTTAAAATCAAAATTTATACAAAATGTTCTTTGAATTGTTCGATAAAAAAAGAAATTTCAAATAAATCTCTAAAATTCAAGAGCATTTGTTTTTTTGTTGACCAAGCTGGTATAGTGTTGCTTTCATTTGGGCTACTGTAACACTCTGGAAGTTAACAAAGGAACCACAACCTCATTTAAAATTAAGACACCTGGATATTCATTCTTGATATAACCTGTATTTTGTTTTCCCAAAATTTTCAACAATTTTCCATTTCTCTTGAGTTGGGATTTCATAATCCATCATTTCTTTCAACATCACCTCCAATTCTATACATTCCATGTAACATGCATCTGGCATATCCTTCTTAATCATTATAAATTGTTCAATTATTTCAAAATCATCGGTCAATTTATCAATTATTGTCTTTCCAGTTAATCCTTTGACAAAACCTTCAAATTTCGAGTGATCCATACGAGCTTGTACTATCCAACTATGATAATTTTCTCTAGTCATTAATTTTCCATCATCACTCCAGAAAGAAGGTAGATCACTTTCAAAAGGCCCTAGAAATAATTCCTTAAACTTTTGAAATTCAAGGACCATCTATTGCGCTAGGTCTTCTACTTCTTTAACATGATCATGCTTGTCAATAATTCTTCTTTCCCAAATGATGATTGATGTTTTGTCTTTGATTCCAAGACTCTTCATATCTAATTGGGTTAGAGTGTTTAAAAATATGATTGTATTTTGAGTTGTTTCTGAAGGCCTTTTGCATAATGTCTCGTTTGCCACTTTACACCTCTGGAGAGCTATGTTTGCTATAGTATCTTTATATGCTATAAAATTCAAATGTGACCAGAATTTGGTTACTTCCACTGATATCGCATCCCATATAATGTGTTTATCTCCTTGTAATGGAATCCGACCTATCAATTTATCTTTTAATTCATCAACTTTATTTTGCAGTTGATTTGTATCACTCAAAGCCTTTTTCTTTTCTCGAGAATTTTGAATTACTTCCTGTTTCAACTTCTAGTTTTCCGCTTTCAAATATTCTATCTCTACATCTTTTAGACTAATTTATGACATAGCACTAGTTAGTTCCTTAGTAGAGGACTTTTCCATGTGTCCTTCATCCGTACATAGAGATTGATCTCTTGGCTTCTCTAGCACTTGCACAGTTTCAATCTGATTTGTATTTAATAATGAAATTTGTGATAGCAATTCAATCCTTTCTTTTTCCCAAGCATGATTTTCATCTTGTAACTTTAACATTTTACCTTTGTGATCCATCTGTAAATTCTGGAGATTGCACATGTTGATTATTTGGCACCTTCAATTTTTTCTTGAGCATTTGAATGGTATTTTCTTTTTCATCAAGGATCCTTTTCGTACACTAGTTGTTCCCTGGCTTGGCTCGCATGATCACAAGGTCCATTTGTAGTCTTTTAATCTAGATCGAATTTGCTTTGTTTTCTACCTTCTCTTTCCTCAATTGACTCTCTAGATTTGCTATCACAGACTGCAATTTATAAATTTTTAAAGTGGATTGTAATAAATCAGAATACAAGACATCTCCTGTTTGTTTATGGAATTGAATCTTATCAGGTATATTAATCGCATCAAGCTTAACTTCCATTTCAGAAAATTTGTCATCGTTCACCACTGCAAACCTTATAGTGTTTCTTCCTAGATCCATAACTATAAGAAGGGAAACTTTTTTTTCTACCAACATTCTTACTTGAGGGTACTCAACCACCTCTAGCCACATGGTAAGCGGTTTAATTTCTGCTCCACCTTTCCAAGTTCAACCACCATGCACTTTCTAGCACCGAAACCCATTTCCACTGTCGATTTCCTTCTGGGTGGGTCTGCATCATTATTATGCCACATTTTTACATTTTTGAAACTTTTGGTGTGAGTCGTTCAATTATTTAGCACCTTTTTCGTATCCTCCCTTGGTCATTTGAATCCCCTCCATGCATTAGAAGACCCTGCATGAAATCATGAAGGCAATGATGTTTACTTGCAAAGAATATTGTCGACCTCAGAGGAATCAAATACAACAGATCACACGCATTTCATTGGTTTAACATGCACAAAGTTCATGCATAGGATGAAACACAACCAAAACGCCCCGATATGGTGACATTACGAGTCAGAGACCTTATATAGAGACCTTAATATAGTGACAATATTTGCATTGTTCCTTTCTATAAACTTTAAAAATCAATGTTATATTAATGTTAAATAACCGAAGAATCCATATAGAATAAATTTAAAAAACATAAAGAAAAAAAGATAACAATATGAAGAAATCACTTGTTTGATCAATTATACCAATTCTATACGTTGTTCATAGAAGATCTAGTGTAACATGGGAAAAATTCGACGAAGAAGAGGGAGAGATGACCATAAGAGATAAGAGAATTCTAAACAACAAGATCGATCTTCCAAGATGGCATTGAGATGAAACATTAAATAAGGAAAAGGAGAGATCAAATGTCGTAGCAATAACATCTAAGGTTGGTGTTATTTTTTCACACAACCCATTTCATATTATCTGCGTAATTCTATCATTGAAGCCATGGAAATTGTGAAAAAATGGCAGTGAGGTTGTACAATCTAGGAAGTGTGATTTTTTGTTTGTTCATTAGTGTGGGTCATTCGAGACTTTGCCTCCATAGACTAGTCGCATAATGCATTACAAATTTCAAACAATTTGGTTGTGGAAAGTTAAAACCATACATCTAAGTCTGTTCTCCACGTACAAAATGCTACCATGTTTGAAACTCCAATCCATAGTGAAACATTTTGCACATACCTGTAATGGAAACTTGAAAGTGTACAACAAAGTGCAAAGGTAACATTAACAAAAGCTAAAGCTATAGCCAATTCGTGAGCCTTTAGACAACTTTGGAAAGTGCTTTTGACACCTATGGGGTTTTATGCTTTTAGTAAGCCTTACTTTTTGTGCTTTTCAACATTCCTTTAAGGAATTCTATTTTCTCTCTTGAGATGTATAATATATTGTATTCATATCGAGGAATAATACATGAGATGATATTTCCATCAATTGAGTTACTTCTTTGATTCAAGATTCTTGGCTATTAGAATTCTTTCATGGTATTGATCCTATATAGAATTATCACAAGATGAAGTTAAGAAGGCCAAAATTATAGTGGAAGATGACATCTTGTGATGATTTCCACTTGGTCTTTTTTGTTTTAGGTCATCTTGGAATTTTTAGTATATCTTTTTTTCTGGGATTTTCAGACCGTGAAATGTTTATGGGATGGAGACATGTCAAGACTTGTGAGTTCCTACGGTAAATATCTCAGATGCCAATTTGCTATAGTTAAGAAGATATGACCTCAGAAAGTTAAGGTTTTTGAATAACCTTCAAACATGTCAATTTGGCATTTTCCATATAAGTTTTGAAGAAGAATGTTCCAAATAGTGCCCTCTGGAGGACATGCAAAATAGATCTTTAAGAAAACATGTTTAAAATTTCAGATCTTGGTTCACTATATTTTTCGAAGTTATGAACTTGGGAAGACTGGGGTTTTAAATGACTCAAAAATCATCTCTAAACAAGTTAGTTTGGAATTTTCACTATAACGTTTGATCCATGACATTCCAGAGAATGACCCTTAGAGGAAATGTCATAGAGATATTGAAGAATATGTGGTAAAATTTTCATACCTTTATTCGTTACATGTTAAGAGTTATTGTTGATGAATGTTAGAGTTTGTGACAATGAAAATTCAAGAGAAGATGATTGACAAAATCTTGCATAACATTCTCCTACGGTATCCGAATCACGAACATGTTGGCACATTGGATCCTCATTCTTAATGATGATCTTGGTGATTATCTTAGCAAATTCTATGATGATATTGGCATAGATATTATTGGTGATTGTATTGAAATATTCCATGGTAATGTTATTGGCATGAGATCTCTCTAAGCTTTTGGAATATACTATGAGGTCTATGATGTAAGGCCCGTTTGAAGGTGCAAAAAAGATGAAGTCTATTGGTGATTATTTATAGTATTTGATTACACTATTTGGAGGAATATTTATGGTCTTGCTATACATATGAAGTATATCTTGGAAAAAGTTATTGGCATTCTTGGAGGACAGATTTGAGGCACGTACATGTTGACATTGTGACAGAGATAGTTTTTGTGGCATTGTGACAGGACAATGATTGTGTCATTGTGACGAACATGGATTGTGATAGTGACATCAATACAATGATTGTGGAAATGATAGATATAAGTACAGGGACAATTATATAGGTACAACCTGGCATAAATACAGGTATAGGTTGATGGAAATTGTGATACAATGGCAGTGGAATATTGTTCATCTTATTCATATCATGGTGGCAGGATCGAGAAAGGATAAGAGATTGAAGTCTCATTTAGGTTGGTGCTTGTGATATCAGAGAGTTGGGGATTCCTTCCAGTTGGTGCTAGTAAAAATATTGAGTTGGAATTTACTGAGGACTGGAGTCCTACCTATAGGTTAAAAATTATGAAAACCAAGGGGTTGTAGCCTCCTTCTAGATGGAGCGAGTAAACCGAGGAGTTGGAGCTTCCTTAAGGTTGGAGACTATAAATTAGGGGGTTTTAGCCTTGTTCTAGATGGATCTAGTAAACCAAGGATTTGGAGCTTCCTTCAGTTTAGATCCTATAAATTAGGTTGTTGGAGCCTCCTTCCAGTTGGTTTTGTTAAATCCGCGAGTCAATTCCTTCAGGAGAGTCTGATAGTTGGAACGAAGATCTCTAGAGAACATGGATGAACATGAAAGTCTCTACTCTGCAGATGGGGTTCAACTTTTCTGTGGATCAAATTTTGATCTGATTGGATTATAAGAATGAGACTCCTTTTAAATGCACAAGGTTTTGATATCTGGAAATCTGTTCTAAATAATAATAATGCAATGGAAATGGATATCATCTTGCATGGAATATATGATCACGTGAAAGATAAATTTGGAAGGTGTTCATCAGCTAAAGTGCTATGGGACAAGGTACAAAATTTTTGCACGAAGGGACCCCATTCTTAGCATTAGTTTTGTCCCATGTACCTAAAAAGATTGGGTAAATAGTTCTTGAGGTTTGGAGTCCAAAGATGGTTTAAAAAGTATAAGGGAAGTAAGCTTACCCCAGGGGGGCTACAAACTTATTCCAATAGGCTCAAGTGCTTAAAATATTAAGCAGAGGCACTAGGGAATCAACTACACAGGACCTTAGCCGATGATGAGGGCGCTATGAGACAGGTGTTGGTTTATCCAACAATTCTAAGAGGTGGGGAGGGGGGAATCAGTATTTCCCTTTTCAAACCTTTTATATACAATTAGTAATACTTGCACAAGTTAAATAATCATAAGTAACATGAATAAGACAATTAACAATTTGAACACACCGATTTATCATGGAAACCTCAAACGTAAAACCAACAAAGCTTTCATATTAATGAGCTAATTGTATAATACAATTGTTTTTTACAAGAACCAACTTGATGGAGAACTTAATCTCATGGATTCTTCTTCCACTATAGAAAGGATGCTCCTACACTCCTGGTTTTCTACCTTCTCAACAGACAAGGATGCCCCACCACCCTAATTCTCCAACCACGACTTGAAGGAGGCAACAATTCCCTTATAAGTCCTCAACCTGCCTCAAGCACCACCCAACAAACCTCTAATTTATAATAGTTTTAACTTTAGTTTTTCAGATCTTTAGTGGTAGCTCGAACTTTTGTAATGCTTCATCTATCTCACTGGCCTCTTTCTTGCTCCTGATATGCAATTACCAAAACTTCAGAGACACCTCTGGTCCTTTTCATACATTTGACTTATATGGTTATATATCTTTTCAAAGAACTTTATTATTTGAAACATTGTGCTTTTAGGAAAATCATTCCTATTCATAAAAAATATTGGATCCTTATAATGGTATCGATTCATCATTGATCTTCATATTCTTTCAATGTTGTTTTAATTAGTAAGGAATTACTAATTCGCAGAGTTAACCAATTTTGGAAATTCTCCAAAGTTGGAAATTTGACCAAATTGTTCTCCAAATATACCATTGCCAAACGTATCTTCAACAGAGTGGATGTCAAACCGACGGTCAACTGAGATTTACAAATATTTCATGTACGGTCCTTTTAAATAACCCTCCAACATATCTCAACAATGAAATTATTCAAAACCATTGGATATTCATCAATCCACATCGATGATGGACTTCAACATGCACTTAGCCAGATTTCATAAAGATTTTGCATCACATTCTGAGCTTTAAACACTGCACAACTTAACCCAGTGAAATTGTCCTCTACTGTTGGATCACCCCATCCAAGATCAATGGTGGACTTGAAATTTTTTTGAGCCCAATTATGAACCCTAGTCAACAATATGTCCCATCAATTAAATCAAAGGTCGGTCAGGGTAAGGTATTCAAGTTCTTGGGTAACGTCTTTGAATCTTAATGTCCTATACACGCTATAACACTCTTTCAATTACTTTGATCTTTAATTCTGACGACTGTGGAGATTTATTTTGATTTGTGTTTTATTTTTTTTTATCATTTTCACTCGTTTAAATAGGATCTACCCATGTTCCATCGTGTTTGCCAAAAATGTTGTCTAAATTAGCTCTGTCTTCAACTCTTTCTCCCTTGACTATCCCTCCTCAATGTCTGGTTGTTAAATTAAGAGAAAAGGGGAGTCTCTCAATTCCAACCACTGTTATGCTTAGTGGCTGTAAGCTCCTTTACAGGAATATTTGTTACAAGATTTCTTTAGGCCTACCTCCTTGGTTTATAATGGAGGAAGGTAGTAGTTGTGGAAGAACCAATGCCATAGATGCAAACATCCGCAGCAGAGTCGACAAGTTGGAAAAAGAGATAGAAGAGATTCAGCAGAAGCTAAGCTTGAATGCGACAAAGAGGACTTGGATTCCTTGAAGATGCAAATCGAGGATACCATCAACTACAAGATGGAAAGTAAAAAAAAACAATTGATCGAGCAAATGCGAGGGCTCCTTCTTCAACGCGATGAAGCCATTTGAAATGAATCCCTCTGAGCTCAAGGCAATGCCGAGGGGAGCACCGTGACTTCAATAGGTTTTGGATAGTCCCTTCCAGCTGCCAGAACTCTCTCAACTCCCTAAGAGGCAAGATCACCATGGGTCAAATCAATGGATATTGACTACTGAGGGAACCATGCGGCCTCTCCCACCACAGTCTCTTGTTAGTTTCATGACAACTTTAACATTGTTAGGAACCCATGTCTTTACTTTGTTAGTATGTTGTTGTTGGACGCATATGCTTTGTAAGTCGTCCCGTAGTATTTGTTTGTGTTATTGTTGTTGGCCCATATGCTTTGTAAGTCGCCCGTAGTATTGTTGATCCTTAGTTTGTAACGGCCCATGGTTTTGACCCATAGTATTGGCACCTAGATTTAGTATATAAGTGTGTGTTGAGACCTATGAAGGCACCGTGAAGTTATTTGTATTGAGCTTGCTCATAGGAGGTTGCCCCCTCGAAGTGGCCTGTGATCAATAGAAAAGTGATTCTGAGTTCTGTCATTTCTGCTATTTCGCATATTTGTATTAATTAATTGTTGCAGGTGCCTCACATCTAATATCAGAGCACTTTCTTGGGCTCGCTGGGTGAAATTTCTGCCAAAATTATTTTTCGCATCTGTTGCAGGTTCGGATTTGGGAATAATCCCTATCCACTTAACTGTGGGAAGTACTTGGGCATAAGCCCTAAAACTCATTGTGAGGAGTACGGCAGGAACCCTGAAGTAGTTGGCCCATTGAGAGGACCTGCCAGTGAAAATGGCAACGACCCCTACCTGATTGACTAGTTCCCACCCGTGAGGTAAACCAAGAGCTGTCGTTTGTGGCAAAGCGGTTATCAGTTTTACCTGAGCCGTGGAGTGAGGGGTACTACCCCAATACGCAAGCCGTCAGATAGCATTGGTGGCCGAGTGAAACCCTTGAACTGTTAGGAAGCCGCACATACCTGGGGTCCATATCTAATTTCAGCTGAACTGTCGTCGATCGTTGCTGCACCATTTTACATCCAGTCGTTCAGATCCATTTTGCAAGCTGTTCCAGATCCATCCATTTTCAATCCATTCGGCACTGTTTCATATCCCTTTTGAGCCGTAGCCGCTCCAGTCTAAATAATAATAATAAAAAATCAGTTTTCACTTTTTTCTCCATATCTCCCTTGTTTTCACTCTGTTTCCCTTGAAATTTTTGGGGAACCCCTGTCACCCCATTCTGCATATTTCATTCTTGAGGACCCTATCCATAATTCTCCTTCCGAAAGCCCGAAATCCCACATTTGTCTATTTTTAGGGTTTGCCATAAATTCCTCAGATTTCACCCAATCACCGTCAAATTTTACCACAGAGTTCATTTCTGAATTCCTCTTCCCATAACTTCCTCAGATTTCACCCAATCACCCTCAAATTTTACCACAGAGTTCATTTCTGAATTCTGCTTCTTTGTTCCCCTCTGCCAAATTTTCCCATTCTTTCACCCCGTTCTGGAATCCTCATTTTTGTTTCCCTATCTATTCAATAGTGTCCAAAACCTAGTCAAACCCCAATTACCCTTGATATTTTTTTGCTAGTCCAGATTTTCCCTTACTGAAGTAGTTTCAATTTTTGTTTTCCTACCCCGTCAACCGAAAAAACCATGGAAGAAGCACTTGCATCCATCTTGGTTATGGTTGTCACCCGTGCATGAGAAAAAACCATGGAGGAAGCACTTGCATCCATCCAAGCCAAACTCCAGGATCTGGATGAAAAATTTCTCGGCCTCCATCTTGAACATTCAGCTATGAACAACAAACGGCAGTCCGAGTCTTCATCAGACAATGGGTTCTCCTCTTCCAGCAATTTCTGTGATCCGAAGCTTGATTTTCCTCACTTCAATGGTACTGATCCAACTGGATGGATCTATCGTGCAGAACAGTATTTCAGTCTGCATAATACTTTTGATGTCAACAAAGTTCCGCTGGCATCCTTTCACTTGGAACAGGAAGCTCTTCAATGGTACCGTTGGTACATCAAGGATCATCCAGAGCCCAAATGGCCAGACTTTTGCCAGCTCCTTTTGCAACGATTTGGTCCTAGTTCTTTTGATGACTTCACAGGAGCCCTCACTAAACTTCGGCAAATTGGCACGGTGAAAGAGTATCAAACCGAATGTGAGAATCTAGCCAACCACACCGAAGGATTGTCTGATGACTTTTACCGGATTTGTTTTATCAGTGGTCTCAAGGATGCCATCCGCTGTGACGTCAAAATGTTCTGTCTCAACACAATGATGGAAGCCCTAGGGTTGGCTAAGTTGGCAGAAGACAAGATTGCAGCCCAACAACGCTCCAAGCCCGCTTTTGTTCCCTTCCGAAATATGAGTTCCCAGCGACCACCTATACCGCAGGCTCCTCGACCGACTCCTATCAAGCATTTGTCTGAAACAGAGATGCAAGCACACAGAGAAAAGGGGCTTTGCTATAATTGTGATGAGAAATTCACTCAGAGACATAGATGTGTTCAACAAAAGCTCTATCTCTTGGATGTGGAGTCTCCGCCTGCCTCTGAAATTGGTGACGAAGATCCAGAAACACTGGATGCTCCGGTCGACATTCAGGAACCGCCTATTGACCCTCCGTCTCAGGATGACCAGCCAAAGATATCTCTCCATGCTTTAGCTGGAATCACCACCCCCCAAATAATGCGGGTCAGGGGTTACTTCAAGAAGCTTCCTCTTACAATACTCATTGATTCTGGTAGCACTCATAATTTCATTGACCCTCGGATCGCCAAACAAGCTGATTGTTTTATCCATCCTTGCTCCAACTTTGAAGTCATGATTGCCAATGGGGGCACCTTACCTTGCAAAGGGAAGTGTCGAAATGTGCGTATCTCTATGGGAGATTATACCTTGCGCTCTGACATGTTTGCCTTTCCCTTAGGCGGATGTGATGTGGTTTTGGGCTCTCAATGGCTACACACACTTGGCCCTGTCTTATGGGATTTTGCTAAACTTTGGATGCAGTTTTCCCTCAATGGACAAAAAAACACATTGACAGGATTACAACCAGGTTCTCTCAGCCTCATCAGTTCACATCGCATGGAAAAAATCCTTAAGAAGAATTCACATGGTGTCATCGCTCAGATCCATTCCATCCAGATGCAACCATCAGCGGTCTCCACTACTCCTTTGGATCTACAACAAATTCTGGATCGATATACAGGTGTCTTTGCTGAACCAGTGGGATTTCCACCTTCTAGGCCATAAGACCATCGTATTCAGCTCCTTCCTGGCGGCGTTCCTCCCAACATCAGGCGCTATCGCTACCCATTTCACCAAAAAATGGAGATTGAAATGCTCATTCGGGACTTATTGAAGCAAGGTATTATTCGCCCAAGCACTAGTTCCTTTTCTTCTCCAGTTATTCTTGTCGACAAAAAAGATGGGTCATGGCGCCTCTGCATTGACTTCCGAGCACTTAATCACCTCACCATCAAGGATAAGTTTCCAATTCCTGTTGTTGATGAGCTTCTTGATGAGCTTCATGGGGCTCACTTTTTCTCCAAGTTGGATCTTTGTTCTGGGTATCATCAAATTCGGGTTCATGAGGATGATATTCCTAAAACAGCTTTCCGCAGACATGATGGCCATTATGAGTTTTTGGTCATGCCCTTTGGCCTCACTAATGCTCCTTCCACATTCGAGGCCTTAATGAATAAAATATTTCAACCCAACTTGCGGAAATTCATTCTGGTATTCTTTGATGATATCCTCATCTACAGTAAATCATGGGATGAACATCTCCAGCATCTTGATCTTGTCATGCAACTTTTCTCTGACCATCATCTCCATGCCAAGTAGTCTAAATGTGTTTCTGGAAAAAAGGAAGTTGAGTATCTCGGGCACATTATCTCAGCACAAGGGGTTCGCGTGGATCCTGCCAAAATCGATGCCATGAACAATTGGCCGCATCCTCAGACACTCAAGAGCCTTCGTGGTTTTTTGGGGTTGATTGGCTACTACCACAAGTTTGTCAAGGATTATGGGAAGATTGCAGCTCCATTAACTGCTCTATTGAAAAATGATGCTTTTACATGGACACCTGCTGCTCAGTGTGCATTTGACAAACTAAAACAAGCTATGTGTACTACACCTGTGCTAGCTATGCCCGATTTTTCCAAGCCCTTCACTATTGAGAGTGATGCTTGTGGCAATGGACTTGGTGTTGTTCTCCTTCAAGATGAACACCCCATTGCGTTCACTAGCAAAGCCCTTTCAGGTGAGAATTTAGCTGCCTCTACCTATGAGAAGGAAATGATGGCTATTTTGCATGCAGTACAGAAGTGGCGCCCATACCTATTAGGGAATCATTTCTGCATCAAGACTGATCACCAAAGTCTGAAATATTTCTTGGACCAACGTGTCTCCTCCCCGGCACAACAGAAATGGGTTAGCAAACTCATGGGTTATGACTATGAGATCACTTACAAGAAGGGTAAAGACAATATTGTGGCAGATGCTCTTTCTCGCACATTTGATGCCCAAGGTTCTCTTTCAGCTATTTCTATGCCTGTTCCAAATTGGTTGCAATCTGTTCAACAAGGTTATGTCAATGACTCTTCCTTATCTCAAATCATCCAATGCTTGACCAACAAACCTTCTGCTGTACCACATTACTCTTGGGATGGTGCTTCTCTACGATACAAGGGTCGTTTGGTGCTTCCCCAGAGCACAGATCTTCAACAGGCTGTCTTCTATGAACTCCATGCTTCTCCATCGGTAGGGCACTCTGGGTTCCTCAAAACGTATGAACGAGCACGACGTAACTTCTTTTGGAAGGGCATGAAAAGGACAATTCAACAGATGGTGGCCGAATGTGATACCTGCCAGCGCAATAAGGGTGAAACAACACTCCTTCCAGGATTGCTTGAACCCTTTCCCATACCTACACGGATTTGGACAGATATTTCTATGGATTTCATTGAAGGGCTCCCTAAATCTGGCGGGAAGACAGTGATTCTCATTGTGGTTGATCGCCTCTCCAAATATAGTCATTTTTGTGCTCTCAGCCATCCCTATACAGCCTCCTCCGTCGCTCAAAATTTTCTGGACCAGATCTTTCGTCTTCATGGCATCCCTTCTTCCATTGTCTCGGATCGTGATGCGACTTTCACCAGCCATTTTTGGACAGAACTATTTCGCCACACTAGCACCAAACTGAAGATGCGTTTAGGGTATCACCTACAAATAGATGGTCAGACTGAAATTGTCAATAAATGCTGGGAAACTTATCTTTGTTGCTTCACCTCGGAACAACAACATCAGTGGGCAAAGTAGCTCCCTCTCGCTGAATGGTGGTACAATACCTCTTACCACACTGCCTCTCAAATGACCCCATATGAAGCAGTCTATGGTTAGGCACCTCCATCTCTTCTTCCATACACCCCCACCAATTCACTAGTTCAGGAAGTTAACACTGTCCTTCGAAACCGCGATCAGATTCTTCGCATTTTGTGGGACAATCTTTACATGGCAAGAAATCGCATGAAGCAACAAGCTGATCAGCACCATTCGGAGTGCACTTTTCAAGTCGGCGATATGGTTTTTCTTCGTCTCCAGCCGTACAAACAATCCTCCTTGAAACTCAAAGGGCGTCATAAGCTCGCTCCAAAGTTCTATGGGCCATATCGGATTCTTCAGAAGATTGGGTCCGTTGCTTATAAATTGGAACTTCCTCCTTCTTCCCGCATTCATCCAGTCTTTCATGTCTCTTGTCTGAAGAAATTTCTTGGCACCAACATCAGTGGACAAACGATTTTACCCGAACTGGATAATGAAGGATCCATCCTTTTCGAGCCAGAGGCCATCCTCAATCGGCACATGCGTCAGCTTCTCTCTCACTCTATCACAGAGGTCTTAATTTAGTGGCACGACATGCAACCAGAGGATGCTACATGGGAACCACTCCTTCAGATTCAACAACAATTTCCACATCTAAAGCTTTGAGGACAAAGCTTTTTTTAAGGGGGAGGGGATGTTAGGAACCCATGTCTTTACTTTGTTAGTATGTTGTTGTTGGACGCATATGCTTTGTAAGTTGTCCCATAGTATTTGTTTGTGTTATTGTTGTTGCCGCATATGCTTTGTAAGTCGCCCGTAGTATTGTTGATCCATAGTTTGTAACGGCCCATGGTTTTGACCCATAGTATTGGCGCCTAGAATTAGTATATAAGTGTGTGTTGAGACCTATGAAGGCACTGTGAAGTTATTTGTATTGAGCTTGCTCATATGAGGTTGCCCCCTCGAAGTGGCCTGTGATCAATATAAAAGTGATTCTGAGTTCTGTCATTTCTGTTATTTCGCATATTCGTATTAATTAATTCTTGCAGGTGCCTCACAAATATTTTAGGTTTACTTTTTTGTTAGTTTATGGGAGGGATTTTGTCCAAGGCCCTTATGTTCAGTTTGTATCGGCATGTATTTTGAAGGGTTGTACTTTTGGTACTCTGTATTTGGAAAGGATTTAAACTTTCTGTTTTGAATAATTTAACTCTGTATTTGAAAGAATTTAAAATTTACGTTTTGAAGAATTTAAATTGGTTATTCTGGAAGAATTTGAACTTTACATTCTGAAAAATTTAAACTCTGTGATGATGTCCAGATCACTACTATTTGAATAAAATATATGCAGTTTTTTTAATATTAATTTTAATTAATTTTCTTAATTCTTTGTTCTTCTCTAAATTCTTAAACTCGCTTATTTATCGATTATGTCTGGATTTATGTATTCTATTTCAATTTAGATAAAGTTTTGAATTTCTTTTGGATGAGAGTTTAAATAACGGAAAACAAAAAATCCAGGCCATCAATTCAACATAGTGATTATTTACTGGAGAAAAACTCTTTGAATGTAGAAAAAATCCAGGAGACACATTAATGAAGATAAACTAATTTAAAGATATTGGCAAGAAGAATTACATGTCTTGTTGGGTGTACAATGGCCTCTCTCCTCATACTGTTGTCGTTTCCAAAAATTGTTCTTTCCAACTACGTTTGGTGAAACTACTGCTAACAAGCATCAATTCCCACATGGATTTCATTTTACATGATTTAATAATTATTTTATTTCGTTTTTCAGATTGAGCGAGGAACCATATTTTTGTTGGAAGTGCATTTTAGCTATTTGGTATAGATTTGAAAATGGAGTTGTGTTGCTTTTCCAAGTAATGTTTGTAAATTACCTTTCTTTACTTTGGATAATATACATGGTTATCTAAATATGGCTTAATTTTTATGTTTGAAAACAATAGTTTTTAATAAAACATTATCAATAGGATTATTATAAAAAGAGTATTATTGAAGGTCATGTATTTCTAGGTTTTTCCCTCGATGTTTCTACTCTTGCATTGGATATACTATAACTTAAATCCATAGGTTTATATTGAAATGGTATCTTTAGTATCCATAATATTATTTTAAACAATAGCTAAACTGATTGTAAAAATCAAATATGCCATGTGTTACAATATGATTGTTCCATGTGTCACCCTGGAAGCTAGATATCGACATTTTAACAACAAAATTTTAGAAAGATTCCTTGAAAGAGTTTGCTGGAAAGTTGAAACTTGTGTTTAGAGAAAGGGTGTTGGAAGTAGATGCTAAGGAGAAAGAGCGTCTGATCCTTCCTCTAGGGATTTTTTTAGCAGTGGCGAAAGTAGATATCGACACTCTAAACACAAATTTCAAACAAAAAATTCATAGAAACATTGCTTCGCACAATTTTCTTGCAAGTGAAAATATTCTCAGAGAAAGGGCCGCTGCTCTTTCTCCAAGTTGTCTATTTTTACAATTCCCTCATCAAGGAAGGGGCGGCCGACCCTTATTCTACCCAGTACTCTATTCATAATAGTTCTAGAATGCAAGAAGGGTCGATTGATCCTTCTTGTGTTCGCCATTCTGGATATAGGTGAATTGCTGGATATGGGTGTTCACAATTATCTACTAAACGAAGGGGAAGATCCATACTATTTACAATGGAAGTTGAAAGTCTAGAATTCTTTCCTAGCCTTCGTAGATTAAATATTTTCACACTTCTCTCATAAATGAAGGGTTGGTCGACCCTTGTTGTGGTCAGTATTCATCTAGTGTTCACCATTTTGGATATAAATGAATTGACGGTCAAGACTTCGTAGGTTGAATAATTTTACAATTCCCTCATAAATGAAGGGGTGAGAAACCATTCTTCTGCCCCGTATTCTTTTCATAATAGTTCTCGACTGAAAGAAGGGTCATTCGATCCTTCTTCCATTCTCCATTCTGGATATATGGAATTATTGGATAAACGTGTTCACAATGTTGACTATTGTAACTTCTAAGAATATTATATTTGTATATTATTTATTCCGGAGATGTTCCATCCCTCCGATGTGATTATACTATGAATCCGAAGATGTTTATTCCTCCGAATTGGTTGTGGTAACTAGGGTTATTAGACCCACCATGTGGGGGTCGGCCCAGTCAGTTATAATAGGGTATTTAACCTAATGGTTAAATACGAGCCTACATGTACTTGTGTAAAATACATGTCAGTGTAGTGTATAAATAGAGGAGGTATGTTCCTCATTTGACACACTCACTCACTTGAGAGAGGCGCACTTGTGGAGGAGAGGTCTGCTATGGTGGAGAAGGAGATCATGTATTTGGTTTGCATCTTTGTATATTGCTGGTCATCTATATTGAGGAAGCTTTACTGGGTTTTCTACCCCATGAGGGTTTCCCAGGATAAATTTGTGTCTCTTGTGTTTATGTTGTGCGTGTTGTTTCTTCAGTGATCCTATATATGCTATTATTGTGAAATGGAATGTAATGCTACTATTTTTTGTCTTAGCATATTAAATTTTAACATGGTATCAGAGCTAAACTGAAGCAAGGCAAGGTATGGCACTTACGACACTTGCTTTACTTACGACAATTTGAAGGATAGGGTTTTATATAGCAAAAACCAGTCATCGTGGAACTTTCGCTATAAATACATTTTGGCGAAGGTTCAAGATCTGAAACCTTTACAGGTCGTAGATAACATCTCCAGGTATCTTGTGTCCAAAGGGAACCCTCATATTCGTTGTACTTTGTAAGTTATGATCAGTACACGTTAGGGTTTCTGCCTCTTCCAGATCTCAGTCAAAATCAGGTGACCTAGGAAAAAAGGTCATAACTTGGGCTAGGAAGCTCCAAATGAAATTTAGTAAAAAGTGACAGGTAGTACACAGACTGTACTATCTCAAGAAATGTTTTTAGAGGCCGAATCTGAACAAGTGACACGTGGCATGCCGTACAAGTTCTCTCTCCTATTTTATCCCATAAACAGGTCACGTTGCGACACGTGGCATAAATATCTCTCAGAGAGTCCAATTGAGGTTAGAACTATCAGGATGGAAAGATAACAGGGCGAGATATCTCAAGAAAATTTTTTAGAGGCCGAAGTTCAAATAGTGACACGTGGCATGCCGTACAAGTTCGCTCTCCTGTATTATCCCAAAACAGGTCACGTTACGACATTTGGCATAACTCTCTCTCAGAAAATCCAATTGAGGTCAGACCTGTTAGGATGGAAAGATGACAGGTCAGGCTACTGCAAAAAACGTTTTCAGACCCTGTGGAGCAAAAATTTCAGAGTTATAGTAGAAACAATCAGGTACATATTTCTGTCAAAACAGAATTATTTTTGGAGCACCTTTATTCATGGCTTCCGGAATTTAGGGTTTCGGAGAAAGTTAGAATTTTTGGAATCGGAATCCACGGATGAATGCTACTCAGGAAAATTGAAATTTAGAGACCAAGATTGAATTTTTTGGTTGGGTAGAAGACCGGGCTTGATCAAACCCTAGCTCGGGATTTTGATCGGAAAGATGGAAAATTAGGGCTTCAGCAAAAGTTGGAATTTTTGAAGTCTGTAACCACGGCTGGAAGCTCCTCAGAAAAATAAGAGTTTAGAGCCTTGGATCAAACCTTTTGATGAGCAGAAGGGTGGACTTCATCAAACCCTAGTTCGGGATCCTGTCCAGAAGATCCAGAAGTTTCAAAGGCAATTTTGAGGGGTCAAATTTTGGAATTGAAGTATGCTAGTTGGATCAGCTCAACAAGACACGTCCTTCCATTCATTCGGAAGTGCGAAAGTCAAAGATTGAATTTTTAGGGTTTCTCTAGCAAACCCTAATCAAGCTCCAGATCAAGTTTCAGGGGGAGTTGAGGCTAAGGCCTTACATAAGAAGACTACAAGAAGTCTCGACAGGTATGACTTAAGGAGGTTCAGGTATGTCTTGAAATTTGATTCTTGATTAAGTTCATGATGTGTTTGTCTTCATATTATTTAGTACAATCTTGATTAATGTTAGAATTGTCTTATCACCCTAGTAACATTATGAATGCATGTGAATGATCGAAGACATTCATTGATTAGGGCTATATGATTGTACTAATGCATTATGGTGTTGTGTGAGGTTCATGTTGTCTGCTAACAAGATACAGGTACATCACAAAAGACAAATCAAGTTCCATGACCATGACAACATGAAGACAAAGATGCACGAGGTATGTATGAATTTGTTATATTATGTTTAACCTATGAGACATGCAGGTTCTAGCTCAGGATCTCTAAATCATTGAAGAGACTGTTTAGGTATGTTGTACATAACTAAGCAGGTATACTAATCCAGGTATGTTTTCCTATGTCATGTTAGAATCTTACCTTGTGTTAGGATCCCTTATGTAAGTATACTTGGTATGATTGGTTAGTAATCAATGGTTTATGCATATTATGTCTCTTATCTTGGTTGATGATTTAACTAACTAGATCAAACAAGAATATGCATGAGTAAAAGAAGACTTCCTTGAAACCCTGAATAGTAATGATCATGACTGTACATATTCAAGATTATTTAGAATTAGAATGTTTTTGATAATATTGAGAATATACTAATGAATGTATGTTTGTGTATGAGATCATGAGGATGACACTAGTGTACACTTGAGCATGCACAGTGGTACAGAATGAATAGAAGTTCAGAAGACATATAGAAGATCAAGCAGGAGGCAACCACACAAACATAAAAGATAAGTATTTGAGTTGTTATTAGAAATAGTAAATGATATCTGTATGCATAATAGGTTATCATGATTTGATGATTATGAAGCATTACTAATCATGTACTTAATTTTGATTTGTAGGAAAGATCATGATGAATGATGAACTCTGAACAAGCGATGGATGTTCAACAAAAGATTTACAAATCAAACACACTATAGAAAGCTTGTGGTTAAGAGATTCTCTTAGAAAGAGGAAGAGAATCACGATGAGATGTTTTGCTCCAAGGGACTAGATAAGACCATTCTCTTAATGATGTAATTAAAGAAGAAGTGTGAATCAGGTTCTGTATGGGTACCCAGGATCGGTAGTCAATTGATGAGCTTAATGATCATCATGGGTGATGTGGATCTCAACCTTTGCTACAAGGTTGAATATGGCTTCTATACACATATGACATGGATGCAAGAAGGAACTCACCACAGAGTTCGAATGATTTTGAGGTTCATATTAGTAGACCCATCTGAGGAGAGATGGCACAGATAGATATGCAGAAGATCATTCAATTCAGAGTGTGAATAATGGACAATTGACAGCTTCATGACAAAGCTTGGGCTTTACCAGAAGTAAAGCTGTTCCTAACCTTTACCTTAAGGTTGTGGTTGATGAACCTTTCATACCATTATTGTATGACGATGATCTCTTTCTGACAAGGAATGAGAAACAGGTCATGAAAATGGCTGCAGAAATGAAAATGAAAGATCTTGGATTAATGCACTACTTCTTAGGTCTAGAAGTATGGCAAGATCCAAAAGGAATCTTTTAAATCAAGGTAAGTATGCTGTGAAGTTTCTAAAAAGATTTGATATGTTGGAGTATAAAGCCATGGCCACTCCCATGGACTCCAACTTGAAGTTATTAGTTAATAACTCATCGGATTTAGTGGACCTGACCCTATATAGACAAATCATTGGGTCATTGATGTATTTAACAAATTCTAGGCCAGATATATGCTTTGCTGTAAATACCCTAAGTCAGTATTTAGTAGAACCTAGAAAGGTTCACTTAATAGCTACAAAGCATGTAGTGAGGTACCTAAAAGGTACTTTAGATTTTTGGTCTATATTATCTTGGAGGTCATGAACTCCGTTTACATGGTTACTCAGATTCTGATTGGGCAGGAAGTGTCTCAGACAGAAAGAGTACATTCAGGTGGATGTTAAAGTCTTGAATCTTCCATGATCTCATGGTTCAGCAAGAAACGATCTAGTGTGGCTCTCAGTACTGCTGAAGCAGAATATATGGTTTTCTGCTCTGCCAGCTGTGAAGCAGTGTGGCTTTAGAAGCTATTATATGGAGTGTTTGACTTAGAAATGGATCCCACTGTGATTATGTGTGACAATCAAGCTGCATTAAGATGACTAAAAATCCTGTGTTCCACGATAAGTCAAAACACATAGAGATCCGATACTTCTATATACGAGATATGGTGCAAAGAGGAGCTATCAAGCTCATATATATAAGCACTGAGGATCAGATTGCTGATATCTTGACTAAACCTCTGTCTCGAGTGAAGTTTGAATACTTTCGAGACAAGCTTGGTATAGTTCAAAAGAACTCTCCTCGAAAGGGGGAGTAGCATAGTATCTAATAACAAGTATGTCTCATCAATGATGAGGTTACCTTTTACTGCACTTAGTTACTTAGAATTATTTTTTTAGGACCCTTATATTTTTACTTTTGATGATAGATGTATTAGTGAGAATACATGCTTTTGATGATAGATGTATACATGCTTTTGATGATAGATGTAGACATGCCTTTAATGATATATGTATTTGATGCTATTGATGAGGATACATGTTTTGATATACATATTTCGTTGATAAATGTTTTGATATACATGTTTTGTTGATACATGTTTTGATATACATGTTTTGTTGATGAGGATGCATGTTTTGATATACATGTTTTGATGATGAGGATACATGATGTCTTGATGTACTTGTATGGATGAAGATACTTGTACCCATGATTGACACTTGAGGGGATTGGATCATCCCTGGACTTCAGTCCTAAAGAGAGCCGTAGACGTATGTCTTCGAGATTGAAGTCCTTGGTGGACTTGAGGGGATTGGATCATCCCTAGACTTCAGTCCTAAAGAGAGCCGTAGACGTATGTCTTCGAGAATGAAGTCCTTGGTGGACTTGAGGGGATTGGATCATCCCTGGACTTCAGTCCTAAAGAGAGCCATAGACGTATGTCTTCGAGAATGAAGTCCTTGGTGGACTTGAGGGGATTGGATCATCCCTGGACTTTAGTCCTAAAGAGAGCCGTAGACGTATGTCTTCAAGAATGAAGTCCTTGGTGGACTTGAGGGGATTGGATCATCCCTGGACTTCAGTCCTAAAGAGAGTCGTAGACGTATGTCTTTGAGAATGAAGTCCTTGGTGGACTTGAGGGGATTGGATCATCCCTGGACTTCAGTCCTAAAGAGAGCCGTAGATGTATGTCTTTGAGAATGAAGTCCTTGGTGGACTTGAGGGGATTGTATCATCCCTGGACTTCAGTCCTAAAGAGAGCCGTAGACGTATGTCTTCGAGAATGAAGTCCTTGGTGGACATGAGGGGATTGGATCATCCCTGGACTTCAGTCCTAAAGAGATTCGTAGACGTATGTCTTCGAGAATGAAGTCCTTGGTGCACTTGAGGGGATTGGATCATCCCTAAACTTCAGTCCTAAAGAGAGCCATAGACGTATGTCTTCGAGAATGAAGTCCTTGGTGGACTTGAGGGGATTGGATCGTCCTCAGACTTTAGTCCTTTGAATTGAGCCGTAGACATGATGTCTCCGAGAACTAAATCCTGAATGAACAGGTAAGGGGATTGGATCATCCTCGGACTATGGTCCTTTGAATTGAGCCGTAGACATGAGGTCTCCGAGAATTGAATTATAGGACTGGATCATCCCTGAACTTCGGTTCAAAAGGTACATGATAGGACTAGATCATCCTTGAACTTGGGTTCAAAAGGTACATGATAGGACTGGATCGTCCCTGAACTTCGGTTCAAAAGGTACATGATAGGACTGGATCATCCCTGGACTTCGGTTCAAAAGGTACATGATAGGACTGGATCATCCCTGGACTTCAGTTCAAAAGGTACATGATAGGACTGGATCGTCCCTGGACTTCGGTTCAAAAGGTACATGATAGGACTGGATCGTCCTTGGACCTCGGTTCAAAATGTACATGACAAATCCTAGAATTGTTCTAGGTTACATCCAGCATGATATAGGGCTGGCTCTGTAGATGTGATACATCCAGCATGAAACAGGGCTGGCTCTGTAGACGTGACACATCCAGTATGAAAGAGGACTGGCTCTGTGGCGGTAAATTTTAGATATGATCCAGGTCACATCCAGTATGAAAAAGGACTGGCACTGTGGTTGGGATTAGATCATCCCTAGACATGAGACTTCTCTTAAAGAGATAAGGATTGATCATCCTGGAACTTGATCTGGATTGTATCATCCATGGACCTATGTCCTAAAGAGAGCAGGATTGATCATCCTGTAATATGATCGTGTGATGACGATGCCGATGATCAATGCTGATGATCGTGTGATGACGATGTTGATCGTGTGATGGCGATGCCGATGATCGTGTGATGATGATGCTGATGATCGTGTGATGACGATGCTGATGATCGTGTGATGACGATGCTGATCATGTGATGTCGATGCTGATGATCGTGTGATGACGATGCTGATGATCGTGTGATGATGATGCTGATCGTGTGATGTCGATGTTGATGATCATGTGATGACGATGATGATCATCGTGTGATGACGATGCTGATGACCGAGTGATGTCGATGTTCCAGTAACTAGTTGAGTTACTGATGATGATGAATTGAAGAAAGCTTCCGATGATATATAGATGTATCATGTATGATGTATGACTCGTTGCTCCTGCGGATGTTGTTATAATATCCTTCTCGTTAAGGCGGAGTGTTGAATATTGTAACTTCTAAGAATATTATATTTGTATATTATTTATTCCGGAGATGTTCCATCCCTCCGATGTGATTATACTATGAATCCGGAGATGTTTATTCCTCCGAATTGGTTGTGGTAACTAGGGTTATTAGACCCACCATGTGGGGGTCGTCCCAGTCAGTTATAATAGGGTATTTAACCTAATGGTTAAATACGAGCCTATATGTACTTGTGTAAAATACATGTCAGTGTAGTGTATAAATAGAGGAGGTATGTTCCTCATTTGACACACTCACTCACTTGAGAGAGGCGCACTTGTGGAGGAGAGGTCTGCTATGGTGGAGGAGGAGATCATGTCTTTGGTTTGCATCTTTGTATATTGCTGGTCATCTATATTGAGGAAGCTTTACTGGGTTTTCTACCCCATGAGGGTTTCCCAGGATAAATTTGTGTCTCTTGTGTTTATGCTGTGCTTGTTGTTTCTTCAGTGATCCTGTATATGCTATTATTGTGAAATGGAATGTAATGCTGCTATTTTTTGTCTTAGCATATTAAATTTTAACACACAATTATCCACTAAACGAAGGTGCAGTCGATCCTTCTTGTTGGGAAATGAAAGTCAGGACAAATTTTTTTTATATCTTAGAACTTAACTTATGCCCAGATCCCTAACATTTTTTATATGTTAGAAATTAGCTTATGTCCAAATACATCATTTCCGCAATCCACAATGCGAATTGTGGAATGCCCTTTTTTTAGTTTTGAAATATTTCCTTCTACATTTCCGCATTCCACAATGCAGATTGTGGAAATCAGAAACCAATTTAAAAAATGGAATCGCATTTTCCTCTTCCGAACCCGCATTTTGCAACCCGCAATGCGAATTGCGGAAATGTCAAATTTTCCCTATAATTTTTCCACTCCGCATTCCCGACTGTGGGCTGCGGAAATAATAAAATGCTCAATTTGAAATCGGTACTTCTGCAATTCTGCAACCCGTAATGCGGATTGCATATTCCATAAACCAATATATATATATATATATTTTTTAAAACACCCCCGCAATTTCTTTTCTGCTTTTTCTTGTTCTAATCGTCTCCATCGATTTCTTTGAGATCTACGATACAGATTGATTTCTCTAGTAATATTTTGTTAAGTATTTCAAAATTAATTATCTTTTTTTACCATTTTCAAACTTTGAATTTCACCCTCTGCGAACGGATTTCACCCTGGAATTCTCATCCTAGCCTTTGTAGATTAAATATTTGTACACTTCTCTCGTAAATAAAGGGTCGACTGACCCTTGTTGTGGTAAGTATTCTACCAGTGTTCACCATTTTGGATATAAATGAATTGACGATTGAGCCTTCATAGGTTGAATAATGTTACAATTCCCTCATTAATGAAGGTGCGAGCAACCCTTCTTTTGCCCTGTATTCTTTTCATAATAGTTCTCGAATGAAAGAAGGGTTGGTCGATCCTTCTTGCATTCTCCATTCTAAAAGTAGGGAATTGATGGATAAACAATATCACAATAATCCACTAAACAAAGGTGTGACCGATCTTTCTTGTCAGGAAACTGAAGTCAGGACAAACATTTTTTATATGTTAGAACTTAGCTTATGCTCAAATCCCTACTATTAATAAAACGGATCCCAAGTTACTAATTTCTGGAGGTAATCTCCAATTCTTTCATCTTGATTGTGGGGTTGATTGATTGATGTCTTCATTCTCACTTTTCCATGCTTTGGATCCAATAAAATTGTTGAATAACTCTTGTTTTTCTGCATTTTGTGAGTTGTGGAAAGCTTTGTTTTTTCCTTTGAAATACATTGTGTTTGCAATCTTTCTTTTTTTTTAGTTTTGAAATCTTTCATTCCGCTTTCCACAACCCGCAATGTGGATTGCAGAAATTAGAAAATTTTATGTTTTGAATTCCTTCTTTCCGCAATCCCGTAATCTGCAATGCAGATTGCAGAAGTCAGAAATTGTTTAATAAACAAAATCACGTTTTTGGTTCTACATTTCCACATTTGGAATGAGAATTGCGGAAATCAGAAACCCAACTAAAAAATGAAATCACATTTGTCTTTTCGAAACCCACATTCCGCAACCTACAATGTGGATTGTGGTAAGGTAAAATTTTCCATATAACTTTCCCACTCCACATTCCCGACTACAGATTGCGGAAAAATAAAATGCTCAATTCGAAATTTGTACTTCCGCAATTCTGCAACCCACAATGCAGATTGCATAAACCATAATAATTTCTTTTCAAAAAAACACCCCCGCAATTTCATTTTCTCTTTTTCTTGTTTTAATCTTGTTCGTCGATTTCTTTGAGATCTATGATCTGGATTGATTTCGCTAGTAATCTTTTGTTAAGTATTTCAAAATTAATTATCTTGTTTTACCATTTTCAAATTTTGAATTTCACCCTTTGCAAATGGATTTCACTACAATTTTTTACCCTATCAATGAATTTTCTTTTCTCCACCGCCCCTTCTTGTGTTCTTCATTCTGGATACAGTTGTTCACAATTATCTACTAAACGAAGGGGTGGATCCCTACTATTTACAGCGGAAGTTGGAATTCTAGAATTCTCATCCTAGCCTTCGTAGATTAAATATTTTTACACTTCTCTCATAAATGAAGGGTCGACCAACCCTTGTTGTGGTCAGTATTGTTCCAGTGTTCACCATTTTGGATTTAAATTAATTGATGTTCTAACCTACATAGGATGAATAATTTTACAAATACCTCATAAATGAAGGGGTGGGAGACCCTTCTTCTGCCCCATATTCTTTCCAGAATAGTTCACAATTATCTGTTGAAATATTGTAACTTCAAAGAATATTATATTTGTATATTATTTATTCCGGAGATGTTCCATACCTCCGATGTGATTATACTATAAATCCGGAGATGTTTATTCCTCCAAGTTGGTTGTGGTAACTAGGGTTATTAGACCCACCATGTGGGGGTCTGCCCAGTCAGTTATAATGGGGTATTTAACCTAATGGTTAAATACGAGCCTACATGTACTTGTGTAAAATACATATCAGAGTAGTGTATAAATAGAGGAGGTGTGTTCCTCATTTGACACACTCACACACTTGAGGATAGCGCACTTGTGGAGGAGAGGTCTGCTATTGTGGAGGAGGAGATCATGTCTCAGGGTTTCATCTTTGTATATTGCTGGTCATCTATATTGAGGAAGCTTTGCTGGGTTTTCTACCCCATGAGGGTTTCCCAGGATAAATCTTTGTCTCTTGTGTTTATGCTGTGCTTGTTGTTTCTTCGGTGATCCTGTATATGCTATTATTGTGAAATGGAATGTAATGCTGCTATTTTCCGTCTTAGCATATTGAATCTTAACATGGTATCAGAGCTAACCTGAAGGAAGACAAGGTATGGCACTAAAGACACTTGCTTTACTTACGACAATTTGAAGGTTAGGGTTTTACATAGCAAAAACTAGTCATCCTAGAACTTTCGCTATAAATCCGTTTTGGCGAATTTTTCGGATCTGAAATTGTTACAAGACGAAGATTAAATCTCCAGGTACCTTGTGTCCTAAGGACAACCTCTAATTCGTTGTACTTTGTGATTTATGATCTGTACAATATAGGGTTTCTGCCTCTTCCAGATCTGAGTCAAAATCCGATGACCTTGGGAAAAAGGTCATATCTTGGGATAGGAAGCTCCAAATGAAATTTCGTAAAAAGTGACAGGTATTACACAGTCTGTAATATCTCAGAAAACTTTTTCATAGGCCGAAGTTGAACCAGTGACACGTGGCACTCCGTACAAGTTCGTTCTCCTGTATTATCCCATAAACAGGTCATGTTGCGACACTTGGCATAACTCCTTATGAGAGAGTCCAATTGAGGTCAGACCTATCAGGATGGAAATATAACAGGCCGAGATACCTCAGGAAATGTTTTCAGAGGCCGAAGTTCAAACAGTGACACGTGGCACGCCGTACAAGTTCGCTCTTCTGTTTTATCCCAAAACAGGTCACGTTGCGACATTTGACATAACCCTCTCTCAGAGAATCCAATTGAGGTCAGACCTGTCAGGATGGAAAGATAACAGGTCAGGTTATCTCAGAAAAAATTTTTAGACCCTGTGGATTGAAAAGTTTGGAGTTACACCAGAAACAATCAGGTACATATTTCTATCAAAACAGAATTATTTTTGAGTACCTTCATTCATGGCTTCCGGAATTTAGGGATTTGAAGAAAGTTGGAATTTTTGTAAACGGATACCACGGCTGAATGCTACTCATCAAAATAGAAATTTAGAGACCAAGATCAGATTTTTTGGTTGGGCAGAAGGCCTGGCTTGATCAAACCCTAGTTCGGGACTTTGATCAGAAAAGTGGAAAATTAGGGCTTCTGTAAAAATGGGAATTTTTGAAATTTGTGACCATGGCTAGAAGTTCCTCAGAAAAAATAGAAGCTTAGAGCTTTGGATCAAACATTTTGATTGGGTAGAAGAGTGGGATTCATCAAACCCCAGTTGAGGGTCATGTCCAGTGAATCCAAAAGTTTCAAAGGCAAAATTGAGGAGTGAAACTTTGCAGCTTTCAAATTCTGAATATATCAGTTTGATCAGCTCATCAAGGAGCATATTTCTATCCTTTCGGAAGTTTGAAATTCAAAGTTTGAATTTTTGGGGTTTCTCTGACAAACGCATATCCAGCTCCAGGTCTAGTTCTTGCAAATCAAGTGGATAGGGTTAATCCTAGAAGAAGATGGATTGGTCACCTGCATAAGTGAAGGAGTTCCTGTTTCAGAGGGAGATGAGGCTAAGGCTTTACATCAGGAGATTACAAGCGATCTCGACAGGTATGACTCATCGAGGTATGTTTTGAGATTTGTTCATGATTAAGTTTATGGTATGTTTGTCTTCATGTTATTACAGTTAGTACAATCTTGATTTTAGATTTGTTGTATCACGTTAACAAAATTATGAATGCATGATAGAAGATATTCATTAGTTAGGGTGTTGACACTTATGATTGTACTAATGCATTATGATGTTGTGTGAGGTTGATGTTGTCTGCTAACAAGATACAGGTACATCACAAAAGACAAATCAGGTTCCATGACCATGAAAACATGAAGACAAAGACTCATCCATAATCTTTGTTCTACTTACGAGGTATGTATGACTTTGTTATATTATGCTTAACCTATGAGACATGCAGGTTCTAGCTCAGGATCTCTAAATCATTGAAGAGATTGTTTAGGTATGTTGTACATAACTAAGTAGGTATACTAACCCAGGAATGTTTCCCATGAATCTTACCTTGTGTTAGGATCCCTTATATAAGTATACTTGGTATGATTGGTTATGCTTATTCATAAAGTTAGTAATCAAGGGATTATGCATATTATGTCTTTTATCTTGAGTGATGATATGCATGAGTAAAAGAAGACTTCCCTGAAATCTTGAATACTAATGTTTATTAACTATAATCATGACTATACATTCTCAAGATTATTTAGAACTATAATGTTTTGATAACATTTAGAACATACTAATGGGTGTATGTTTGTGTATGAGATCATGAGGATGACACTTGAACATGCACAGTGGTACAGAATGAATAGAAGTTCAAAAGACATACAGAAGATCAAGCGGGAGGCAACCACACAAACATAAAAGATAAGTATTTGAGTTGTTATTTGAAATAGTAAATGATATTGCCTGTAATAGGTTGTATGCATATTTGTATTCCTATAATATATCATGCTGAGTGTAAATATTCATAGAACATTGAATAGTATACTACTAATATGCATATGATTGGTAAATTGGACAAACATTCCATTGTTGCTTGTCTAGAATGAAACCTCTTTGCTGACATGCTGAGAGTTGTGCACACTCTCGATAGTATGTTCTGGTAGAGATGGAAGGAATCTAGATAGCCACTGTATGCATACAGGATATGGGAAAGTGTTGTGCCAAAGTATTGGTCAAATTAGTTGCAAAGCATGTGATGAGGTACATAAAGGATACGATAGACTTTGATCTATGCTATCTTGGAGATAATGACTTCAGATGGCTACTCAGATGGTGTTTGGGAAGAAAGTGTATCAGACAGGAAGAACACATCGAGAGGATGTTATAGTCTTGAATCTGCCATGATCTCATGGTTCAGCAAGGAACAATCTAGTGTGGCTCTCAGTACTGCTAAAGCAGAATATATATATAGCTGTCTGCTCTGCCAGGTGTGAAGCAGTGTGGCTTCAGAAGCTATTATATGGAGTGTTTGACTTAGAAATGAATCAAGATAGAAAATCTTGTATTCCACGATAAGTCAATAACACATAGAGATCCGATACTTCTATATACGAGATATGGTGCAGAGAGGAGCTATCAAGCTCGAGTATATAAGCATTGAGGATCAGATTGCTAATATCTTGACTAAACCTCTGTCTCGAGTAAAGTTTAAATACTTTCGAGACAAGCTTGGTATAGTCCAGAAGGACCCTCCTCGAAAGGGGGAGTAGCATAGTATCTGATAACAAGTCTGTCTCATCAATCATGAGGTTACCTATTTACTGCACTTAGCTACTTAGAATTATTTAGATTTAGAACTATTATATATCTTTTATTTTAGATGTATACATGTTTTTGATGTGATGTATACATGTTTTGATGTTAGATGTATTAGTGAGAATACATGCTAGATGTATACATGTTTTTGATGTGATGTATACATGTTTTGATTAGTGATGTATACATGTTTTGATGTAATACATGCTCTTGGATATTTGTACCTGTATAGATGATAATACAGTTGAAGGGATTGGATCATCCCTGGACTTTCAGTCCTAAAAAGAGCCGTAGACGTGAGGTCTCCGAGAATGAAGTCCTTGGTGGACTTGAGGGGATTGGATCATCCCTGGACTTTCAGTCCTAAAGAGAGCCGTAGACGTGAGGTCTCCGAGAATGAAGTCCTTGGTGGACTTGAGGGGATTGGATCATCCCTGGACTTTCAGTCCTAAAGAGAGCCGTAGACGTGAGGTCTCCGAGAATGAAGTCCTTGGTGGACTTGAGGGGATTGGATCATCCCTGGACTTTCAGTCCTAAAGAGAGCCATAGACGTAAGGTCTCCGAGAATGAAGTTCTTGGTGGACTTGAGGGGATTGGATCATCCCTGGACTTTCAGTCCTAAAGAGAGCCGTAGACGTAAGGTCTCCGAGAATGAAGTCCTTGGTGGACTTGAGGGGATTGGATCATCCCTGGACTTTCAGTCCTAAAGAGAGCCGTAGACGTGAGGTCTCCGAGAATGAAGTTCTTAATGGACAGTTAAGGGGATTGGATCATCCCTGGACTTTTAGTCCTAAAGAGAGCCGTATACGTGAGGTCTCCGAGAATGAAGTCCTTAGTGGACTTGAGGGGATTGGATCATCCGTAGACTTTCAGTCCTAAAGAGAGCCGTAGACGTGAGGTCTCCGAGAATGAAGTCCTTGGTGGACTTGAAGGGATTGGATCATTCCTGGACTTCAGTCCGAAAGAAGAGCCGTAGACGTATGTCTTCGAAAATGAAGTTCTTGGTGAACATGTGAAGGGATTGGATCATTCCTGGACTTTAGTCTGAAAGAAGAGCCGTAGACATATGTCTTCGAAAATGAAGTTCTTAGTGAACATGTGAGGGGATTGGATCATTCCCGGACTTCAGTCCTAAAGAAGAGCCATAGACATGAGGTCTCCGATAACAGAACGATAGGACTGGATCGTCCCTGGACCTCGGTTCAAAATGTACGTGACAAATCCTAGAATTGCTCTAGGTTACATCCAACATGAAACAGGGCTGGCTCTGTAGTTGTGACACATCCAGCATGAAACAGGGCTGGCTCTGTAGTTGTGATACATCCAGCATGAAACAGGGCTGGCTCTGTAGTTGTGATACATCTAGCATGAAACAGGGCTGGCTCTGTAGTTGTGATACATCCAGCATGAAACAGGGCTGGCTCTGTAGTTGTGATACATCTAGCATGAAACAGGGCTGGCTCTGTAGTTGTGATACATCCAGCATGAAATAGGGATGGCTCTGTAGTTATGATACATCCAGCATGAAACAGGGCTGGCTCTGTAGATGTGATACATCCAGCATGAAACAGGGCTGGCTCTGTAGTTGTGATACATCCAGCATGAAACAGGGCTGGCTCTGTAGATGTGATACATCCAGCATGAAACAGGGTTGGCTCTGTAGATGTGATACATCCAGCATGAAACAGGGCTGGCTCTGTAGACATGACACATCCAGTATGAAAGAGGACTGGCTCTGTGGCGTTAAATCCTAGATCTGATCTAGGTCACATCCAGTATGAAAAAGGACTGGCACTATGGTTGGGATTAGATCGTCCCTAGACATGAGACTTGTCTTAAAGAGATAAGGATTGATCATCCTGGAACTTGATCTGGATTGTATCATCGATGGACCTATGTCCTAAAGAGAGCAGGATTGATCATCCTGTAATATGATCATGTGATGACGATGCTGATGATCGATGCTGATGATCGTGTGATGACGATGCTATTGATCGTATGATGACGATACTGATCGTGTGATGACGATGCTGTTGATTGTATGATGACGATGCTGATGATTGTGTGATGACGATGCTGATGATCATATGATGACGATGTTGATCGTGTGATGACGATGCTGATGATCGTATGATGACGATGCTGATCGTGTGATGACGATGCTGTTGATCGTATGATGACGATGCTGATCGTGTGCTGACGATGCTGATGATTGTGTGATGACGATGCTGATGATCGTATGATGACGATGCTAATCGTATGATGACGATGCTGATGATCGTGTGATGACGATGCTGCTGATCGTGTGATGACGATGCTGCTAATCGTGATATGACGATGTTGATGATCGTGTGATGACGATGCTGCTGATCGTGTGATGACGATGTTGATGATCGTGAGATGACAATGCTGATGATCGTGTGATGAGGATGTTGATGATCGTGAGGATCCAGACGTTGATGTTGCTATAGTTGTTCGAGTGCTGCAGAAGATAAAGACTCAGTACTGAAGATGTTGATGTTCCAGTAACTGGTTGAGTTACTGATGATGTTAAGAAAGCTTCCAATGATTTATAGATGTATCATGTATGATGTTGATGACTCCTTGCTCGTGTAGATACTGTTATAATATCCTTCTCGTTAAGGGGGAGTGTTGAAATATTGTAACTTCAAAGAATATTATATTTGTATATTATTTATTCCGGAGATGTTCCATACCTCCGATGTGATTATACTATAAATCCGGAGATGTTTATTCCTCCAAGTTGGTTGTGGTAACTAGGGTTATTAGACCCACCATGTGGGGGTCGGCCCAGTCGGTTATAATGGGGTATTTAACCTAATGGTTAAATACGAGCCTACATGTACTTGTGTAAAATACATATCAGAGTAGTGTATAAATAGAGGAGGTGTGTTCCTCATTTGACACACTCACACACTTGAGGATAGCGCACTTGTGGAGGAGAGGTCTGCTATTGTGGAGGAGGAGATCATGTCTCAGGGTTTCATCTTTGTATATTGCTGGTCATCTATATTGAGGAAGCTTTGCTGGGTTTTCTACCCCATGAGGGTTTCCCAGGATAAATCTTTGTCTCTTGTGTTTATGCTGTGCTTGTTGTTTCTTCAGTGATCCTGTATATGCTATTATTGTGAAATGGAATGTAATGCTGCTATTTTCCGTCTTAGCATATTGAATCTTAACATTATCCACTAAACAAAGGTGCAGCCGATCCTTCTTGTCAGAAACGAAATTCAAGACAATTTTTTTTATATGTTAGAACTTAGCTTATGCCCGGATCCTTACTATTAATAAAATGGGAGCCCCAGTTACTAATTTCTGAAGGTAATCTCGAATTATTTCATCTTGTTTATGGGGTTGCTTGATTGATGTATTCATTCTCACTTTTCCATGCTTTGGATCCAATAAAATTGTTGAATAAATATTGTTTTTCTGCATTTTGAGAGTTGTAGAAGGCTTAGTTGTTTCCTTTTTTTAGTTTTGAAATATTTCCTTCAGCATTTCCGCAATGCAGATTGCGGAAATCGGAAACCCAACTAAAAAATGAAATTGCATTTGCCTTTTCCGAACCCGCATTCCACAACACGCAATGCAGATTGCAGAAAGGTCGAATTTTCCCTATAAATTTCCCTCTCCACATTCACGACTATGGATTGTGGAAACAATAAAATTCTCAATTCGAAATCTGTACTTTAGCAATTCTGCAACCAACAATGTGGATTGCAGAAACCATAGTAAAAAATTGTCAAAAAAATACCCACGCAATTTCTTTTCCACTTTTTCTTGTTTTAATCATGTCCGTCGATTAATTAAAATGGGAACCTCAGTTACTTATTACGAAGGGAATCTTGAATTTTCTTATCTTGTTTATGGGTTGTCATGATTGTTGTCTTTATTCCAAGTCAACCAACCTTCAATGCAGGTTGCGGAAAGGTCGATTTTTCTATAATTTTCACCGCTCCGCTTTCCTGACTGCAAATTGTGGATTGCAAAAACATTAAACTGCTCAAGTTGAAATTTTCCCTTCTGCAGTTCTGCAACCCATAATGCGGAATGTGGATTGAAGAAGCCAAAACCAAAATTTTCAAAAAGTCACTCTCGCAATTTTTTTAACGCTTTTCCTCATTTTCATCGTAACTGTCAGATATTTCTTTGAGATCAATGGTACCGATTTATTTCGTAAGTAATCTTTTGTTATATATTTCAAATTTTTACTATCTTTTCACCATTTTCAAACTTTGAATTTTACCCTTAGCAAACACTTTTTACTGCGATTTTTTACTTTGGCGAAATGATTTTATTGCGGATTTTTACTATGTTCATGAATTTACCTCCTTCATCAGTTTACAGGTAGGTTTTTCTAGTATTTTATCGATCATTTGCACAAATTCAAAAACTTAAATCTATTTAATTAATTGTTTTTCTTGTCTCCTTCATCAACAATTTCCAGTTTCTATCTATCATGTCAAAGAACACCAGGTCCAAAGATGCCCTTAATGAAGTAAAGAAAAAAGACCCAAACAGTGACATATTTTGGATACCAATGGGAGGGTGTTCAAAACCTATTACCTAGACTGGTCGCAGGTTTAATCCATTTTTGCTAATGATGATTTCTTAGAAATTGAACGCAACCAACCTGCCTACATAAACATTAGCAAGTCCCAGCTCCACATCATTACAGCTAGACCTAAGCTAATTCCCTACATCGATTCCATTAAATGGATTATAGACCATACCAATCAATTAGACTGCTCCTTTAATGACAAAGATGGAACCCAACTGTGCTCTTTCAAAGCTGAGGTATTCACGAGAGCCTATGCACTCAAGCAACCCCAACAACTACTCAATAAGAAATTCTTGGATGCCACTGCGACCTGGTACAATTTTGATGAAATGTTGAAGTCCCGGATGGAAAACCCTACGTGATTTTCACCTAAAGCTGACAAATTGTACCACATCTCTTGGTTTAGGGAACTTTTCTCGTTGTTGGAAGCCATGCTCTGCAGGTTGTATGGGTTGCCGAATTGTTCAGTTTTTCAAGCAGAATGGGTGCCTCTGGCCCATCATGTTCTTACCACATGGTAATATTTAAATTGGTCTCATATTTTATTAGTGGAATTGAAGGAAACAATAGAAAAATACCAGAAGACTCCTGCCTTGAGGAAGCCTACATTTTACTTCTCTGCCTATGTTATGGATGTTTTATGCTCGGCTTTTTCTTTCCCCGCTATGGGATGGAACTGGACAATAGATGGAACTCCAGTCGATATCTACTGCTCTGCACTATGGGAGGACAGCTTTACACCTCTCATATATGACATATTTAACCATTTCATTTCCTCAATCTATCAAATGATCTTCAATGAGGATGCTCCTACCTTTTTAGACCAAGCTAAGACACTAATTTCTATGATGGGAGATTGGTATGTGGGGGAATATTTCTCCTACATCTGAATTTGTGGTAGCAACATAGCACATTTACTGCCCAGGATTGTCCCAGACAGGATGGTGCTAGAGGAGATTTCTTTCTATACAGTCATTGATGATGTGTTCCCAAAATTGATTGGGGTAAAAGGAGAGGGTGGCCTAAGTCCCCCCTTAATATTAGATCCTTGGTGATTCAAAATTCAACTCATGCTTCCTTGATGGGAAAACACATTACTAATTAGAAGTTTGGGAGGCTCCCAAGAGCATTCATGACCCAAAATCCTTCTTGGCCAACCATTTTACATAAGAACAAATGAAAAGTGCCTATACTCATCAAACCACTCCCGATGATTCTATTTATCAAGGTGTTGGTTCTTTCTCTGAAGTTTTAAACAATACTTCTTCCTTAGAGGAGACGAGCTTCATCTTCCAATATCAACAAGAGCTCAATACCAGAGTGTTGCAGTATAAGAAGCTAGAACTGTCACTTGAAGAAAGAACTCAGAAAGAGTTAGTGGAGAAGGAGGCTCGGAAAGCACATGCTAGCACTCCTTTGATGATAACTTACCCAACAAATGACAAAGGGAAAGCTCTTGTTGAATTTATCATGCAGCCTAAACCTTATGCTACTCTCAACGCTCTCATAAAATCAACTACTGAGATGAAAAAAAGCTTAGCATTGATGGGTTCAGTGGTTAAAACTCAAACCATTACTACAACTACTCCAGTAAAGAAGCAAAAGGTTGAAGGTTCCGCACCAATGGTTTCTTTTCTTCACATTGAAGATAGTTATGTTGAATATGAGATACTCCCTTCCAAATTCTCATGCCCTATTTCCATTCCTTTCAGTCTACATGAAGTTCTTTTAGTCACTCAGAATCCCTCTGATCTACTGGAAAATATAGTAGTTGATGACTCTTTCCCTAAATTTCATTTCCCTAGAATCATCACTTACACTGCTGTGGCATCTTCTACACCCCTGGACATTCTAGCCCGTGTCTCTTATTCCTCATAATTTAATCTTATAGTCCCCTCATCCACATCAGTTGAACCACTTATGGTCCATATTGAAACTACACCTTCAGAAACTCAGACCATTTCTATAGTTACTCCAGTAAAGAAGCAAAAGGTTGAAGGTTCCAGACCAAATGTTACTTTTCTTAATAGTGAATATAGTGATGTGGAATATGAGACACTCCCTTCCAACTTCTCATGTCTGATTGACATTCCTGTCAGTCTACCTGATGTTCTTTTAGTCACTCGGAATCCATTTGATCTACTGGAAAATATAGTACTTGATGACTCTTTCCCTAAATTGCATTTCTCTGTAATCATCACTTCTACTGTTGTAACATATTCTGCACCCATGTACATTCCACCCAGTGTCTCTTCCACCTCATCATTTAATCTTATAGTCCCCCCATCCACATCAATTGAACCACTTTTGGTCCATGTTGAAACTACACCTTCAGATCTAGCTGAAATTCTAGTTTATGTTGCACCTCCTGAACTTATCACCTCAACCACCGCTTTCATCTCAGCACCATTAGTCTCTAATGTTGCAACACCCTTTATATCCACCCCTCATAGAACCTTGTCTATTCCAACTCCTATTGTATCCCAATCTGTGAATCTGGTCACAACTTCGGAAGTGTCTACATCCACTATGGAAGCAATAGCGGACTTTGGAGAAGATGCAGTAGTTTCATTAGGGGAATATTTCTAGAGCAGATTAGAGAAAGATGTGGTAAAAAATGGTCCTAAGAGAGATAGGGAAGGGACTGTAGTGTAGGTCACTATCCACAATCAAGTTATATGGAAAAGAACATGTATTGATTCTAAGCAGGAAGCTCTTGAGACAGTTGCGGCCATGGGAAATGTTGTAGTGGAAAACTATGAGTATGCTGCCTCACTTAATAAAGCGATTTAGGTAAAGGAGAAGGAATTGTAGAAACTCAAGCAAGGGAAGATATATATGGATGCAGCATCAATCCCACTTGTAGGGGTTGAAGGATGATTTTGAGGATCAACTCAAAACCTTGCAAGCAAAGAATGAAGCTCTCCAACAACAACTTCAAGAAGCAGAAGTGTTGAATATAATCTATGTTGAGAAGATAGTAGTTTTTGAGAAGCAGTTAAAAGATTAACAGAATATGGTTGCTACTTCTTCCTTCTTGAAATTTTCTAAGGAAATTTTCATTGAATTGGCCTTAAAAATTCAAGATGATCACAAGAATTTGCTCGTTCGGTTATTTGAAGGGTTAAGTGAAATTCAGGACACCTGCAATGTTTTTGAACATCATTCCGATGTCCTTTATGATCACAATCATAAAAGAAATGATGCAACTAAAGATTTTGAGGATGTGATCGAGTGGCAGATGTATATAAAAGATAGACCTGAGGATATGCCTATCTTGGAAAAATTCAAGCTTAGGAGAATAAAGGTTTCTCTTGAATCTTGGTAGAATGCATGTGACACGGTGGAATCCACAATCCAATAAGGTCAGAATGTTTCCAGTAAAAAATAGTTTTCATCTGATAGCTTGTTGCCACTTTTAAACTTTCCTATCTTAGATCAGATTGAGAACTCTCTTCCACCCAAAATCATGATTGTACAAGTCGAAGAAAATCGCTTGAAGGCCAAGGAACACATAGAGAAACTGGATCAGGCTCACATTACACAGATTAAGGAGTTGATTGAGACACCTATAGCCTCATAAATGAAAATCAATCTCTTCTTTTGTGAATGGGAAAGGCTGAAGAAATGGGAAATCGATTCTCTTACTTGAAAATCCCAGTTATCACTTAAGCATGCCCAATATCAAGACATTGAAGATTTGTTGGATGTATTTTCGAAGTGGAAAACTTCCCTTGGAAAATCTTGAAAACATATTTTGTGATCCCTTTCTTTGTGGGAGATTTTCCCCTTTGTGAATTTGTAATTATTATTTAAAGGGATTAAGATCTCATAGAGTGGGGGGGTTGGAACTAAGGAAAATTGTCGAGGGAAAGACCCGGATACGTGTTGTACTGTGGAAGTTGTAATGTTTTGCTGTCTTTAATTTAATTCAGTCAGTTTCATTTTCCTTTCTTTTGTTACATGTATTAAGTGTCTTTGATGCATTCTGGCTCCTTATTTTAGTCATGCTTTTAACTATCCTTTTTTATATTGTTTATCTCTAACACACATAGATCTTTGTGTTGATTTTTCACCAGAAGACTTATGTGCATGTTATGATCAGTAAATGTTTTTGTTGGATCTATATCACTTAATGTTGAATAATTATGAAAGAGTCATCCTTTTGATAATATTTATATGTTAATTTGTAAATTGACATATCAAGTTACAGAGCATTTGAATAATTTAAAAATTCGCGAATGAAATTCCCGTCGAAGTGAATTCCTTGGTGAAGTAAAAGTTTGTGACAAGACATAATGTCACGAACTTCTATATAATTGTACAATTACTCCATCAAAATCTACAGTTGGTACAATTACTACAACAAAATCTAAGGCATGATGAGATTGTTTTCTTCACACACGTGATACAAGCCATAATTCACCATTAGCACCATCAGGATAATCACCATTTCATAATTTCATTGTATAAACCATTGCCATGTCAGCATACAATCCTTTCTCAAGGCATCGATTGGAGTGATACATGTACAATTACACCATCAAAATCTACAGTTGGTATAGATGATATCTATGACCACCATCCTACCATACTGTGATAATTACCATTCACCATCCATAACATCAAATTCAACTCAACAATTTACTAGCCACTCACTATATAAAGGCTAAACCATACCCCATATCGCAGAAAAATGAAATCTTTGGGAAGTCATGGCACTCTTCTTTACCACCTTTGTTCTGTTTACTTTGTTGTTTTATCATAAATACTTGAGTCTTATGGTCACTCCCCAGTTCTATTCATGATATATGAGAATTTCGACAGTAGTTCCTTGGAAAATCCTTACCACACCATGATATATGGGAATTTCGAGCACTGTCGAAGCCCCAAGACCAGGATTTGTCTCTAATGTGACTCAGTAGCTTCCAGGTGAAGAAAAAATAAAGTCTATGTATATGTAGGAGAAGAGCCTGTGTATATGTAGGAGAAGAGTCTGTGTTTGTGAGGTCAAGCTTGTAGTCATGAAATGTTTTAATATCCCAATATCTGTAAAAAGTGAAAGATCGAAGTAAATTCCATCTCTGTGTAATGCGATGAAGTTGCACTGTTTTAACCCAGAATAACTTCTACTGATTTTTATGCCTTCGTAAGACATTTTTTAATATAAATCCTGTAGTAGAAGAGTCCATGTTCATGAGCTCAAGCTCGTAGTCATTAAATGTATTAAGATCCCAAGCTCTGTAAAAGGTGAAACATTGAAGTAAATTCCATCTCTATGTAATGCGGTGAAGTTGCCCTGTTTTAACCCGAAATAACTTCTACTGAATTTTATGTATTTGTAAGAAATATATTAATATAAATCATGTTTAATAGTGGGCTTGTCGAATTTGAATCTCAATAAATTTAAAAGGTCCAATAAAGAGACCAATAACGAGCACTACTGTTGACATCAAAACGACCAACACAATTACTACCCATTTTTAAAGAAAAACATTCTTTATTTTTGTTTTTTTAAAATAGAATCATTTTACTTTTGAAAGAGAAGCATTCTTTATAAATAGAATCGTTTGACTTTTGTAAGAGAAACATTCTTTCTTTTTGTTTTTTTTTAATAGAAAAATTTTACATTTTAAAGAGGAACATTCTTTCTTTTTGTTTTTTTTTAAATAGAAACATTTTACTTTTTATTGCAATGGCGTAGTTAAAAAATCTTATAAAATTAATGAAATCTCATAAAAAGAATGAACAATATTATATAATATAGTAAATTTCCTTACCCTTCAAATGAAAAAATAGAAAATAACCGTCTCGCCATACTGTGGTAATTATCGTTCCCCATCCCTCCCATCCCAGTCAATCGACCAATTCACTAGCCACTCATTATATATAGGCTAAACCATACCCCATATCACAACAAAATGAAATCTTTGAGAAGTCATGACACTCTTCTTTACCGCCTCTGTTATGTTTCCTTTGTTGTTTTATCTGAAATACTTGAGTCTTGTGGTTGATCCCCAGTTCTGTTCATGATATATGAGAATTTCGATTTATCTTCAGTGACAAATCCTCAACACATCATGATATATGATCATTTCGAGCACTCTCGAAGACCCAAGACCAGGATTTGGCATTCTTTTCCTTGCCACCAATATTGATTGGTGGTCACGATAATTATTTCATGGGACACTTCTCTGAAACAACATGAGCTGCCACTATTGTCAACATTAGGCCTCCATCAGTCATCTCGGAATAGCCTAATCCAAAGAAAAAATACCGATGTTGACAGCAAGAAGAGCCATGTTGACAGCAAGAAGAGCCATGATGACAGGAAGAATGGCCTTGTTGACAAGAATGGCCATGTTGATGGCATGAATATCCATGTTGACAGCAAGAATGGCCATGTTGACAACAAGATTCTACATGTTGACAACAAGAATAGCCATGTTGACAACAAGAAAATCCATGTTGAGAGACGCAGTGAAGTTCATCTGTTTATCCAGCTCCAAGTGGCACTGAGACATTGTATTGTATTGTACTTGGTCGGCACTGAGAGATTGTATTGTAATGTACTTGATTATGAGTAATAGAAGACCTATGGACTTCTTGGCTATTCTATATATCATGTATCATGTATCGCTGGTATCTATATATCATGTATAGCTTGTTTATTATATATCTTGTATCACGGGTGTCTATATATTTGCTTGTTTATAGACTTTTATGTTCATGAAGTATGGAACTTTTGTTTATATATATATAGACTTTTGCATATAGAATTTTTTGTGCATATGTATATATATATAGACTTTTATTTATAGACTTTGCAATGCCTCTCCAATCTTATTGATGAGAAGGCCATCCAATTCTAACAACACCTTCTGGAATATATTATCCTTCTCCTTCTCAGACAAATTTGAAGTCTTGTATCAGAAATAATTGGTCAGTTGGTGTCTGAATCTATAGTACCTCCACCTCCAACTTTATTTCTCCTAAGTCTTGTACGGTAACTACCTGGCCTCAATCTATAATGTTTTCAAATATTTTTGTTGTGTTCTTGGCACCTAATCCCATTAATCCCTCTTAATATTTTTTTTAAAATCACTTTGCTCTGTTTCTGGTCTCGAATCTCATTAATCCTTTATTTATAATGCATCATTTATTTTTTCTCTATTCTTGGCTACATTACCAGAAACGTGACGAAGGAGTGTGTTTTTTTGGAAAAATGGAGTAGAAATGGGAACGGAACGAAAAAGGCCATTTTCTATGCTCGTTCACATTTCTAGAATGAAGAAACCATTTTTAAGGAAACGAATCATTTTGTCAATTCCAGGTATTAATTGTTGGTGGGTAGTGAGTCAATCATCAAGTAACTGCAAAATTTGTTCTTGCAGATGGAGTGTTGTGTAAGGAAGATGGCTTACTGTTCTGGGCAGCCTAATGCCTCCATTGATATGGGATACCTGTCGCCCACTGCCTACATTGAAACTAAAAGTTCAAAATATCTGTGTTTGCCAGTTTGGAGCTCTATTTTCCTTGAGGACCGAGGTACTCTGTGTTTTCCTGTTTGGAGCTCTGTTTTCCTAGAGGACCAAGGTTTTCTTTGGCTGAGGTGGAACCGAGAAGAGTGTTATGTTACTAGAGTAGTAATATTGGTTTTAAGAATCGACTGCTAGTTTTTCAATTGCTAGGTATTTATATTATTCAAACCATAAATCTAAATCTGTAACAGAGCATGCTTATTCAGCCTTTGGGCTAAAAATCCATATCTTCCATGGTTGTCAAAAATCAATCTAATGTCAGTTTCAAGTTCACAGTAATTTAAAGTCTCCGAACGGTTTAGATTCTACTTATCCTTAATCAAATCATCTCCTTTGTAGGATTAAGAAAATACTAAACTTTTATTGGACCTACGACTTGTAGACATCGAAGCAGTAGACTCATCCCCTGCAACTGCAAAAATAATCAATCATTATTCCTAAAACATGTAATCTTTGCATCATAATGTTCTATCATTCCATTTATAATTTAAAAAAAATCAACACATCCATGCCTTTCCAGACACACCATAATGCTATTTAAAATTCAAGCATGATATTCTGTTGGAAAATGAATTTAACAGTAACGACAATATAGATAGTGATGGGATTAGTTGGAATGATTCTAATTGTGATAACTATAAGGTAATAAAACTAAAAGTAAAACCTATTCGTAGGATTATAGAAATGTATTAAAATCACAAAGTCAATTATGGGACGAACTAAGAAGAATTATCGACTGCCAAAGCTGCAATGGGAATTAAAATGGTACCTAAAGTGATGAAGGTAGTTTTCCATGATTGGGTTCAAGATCACATGTTCAAAATGGACAAAATTCATTCTCTATTAAGACTTTAATACTAAGGAATCTAGCTATTAGCTTCATTTATAAATAAACAACACTACAAATGAAGTATTACGTTGTATATTATCAATTCTGGAATAATCAAAGGAACCTATTACTTGAACTTACTTTCTCTTTACTATTTAAGAAAACAAAAAATACAAAATAGGTTTCAAGTCAAATATGCCACATGGCACAATCTGAGTGTTCCATGTGTCACCCTGGGAAAGTAGATATCGACATTTTAACAACAACATTTATAGACTTTTTGCTACAAAGGGTTTGATGGCAAGTCAAAATTTTGTTAAAGAAACAGAGGTCACTCTTTCGTCAGGTTGTTCTATTTCGAGGTGTTGGGTGTAGACGATGAGGAGAAAGAGCGTCGGCTCCTTCCTCCAGGGATGAGTTTTTAGGAGTGGCGAAAGTAGATATCGGCACTATAAACACAAATTTCATAGGAACATTGCTTCACATATTTTTCTGGAAACTGAAAATATCCATAGAGAAAGAGCGATCGCTCTTTCTCCAAGTTCTATTTTTACAATTCGCTTGTAAAAGAAAGGGCGGCCAACCCTTCTTATTCCCAATATTGTTTTCGTTATAGTTCGAGACTGCAAGAAGGGTCAGTTGATCCTTCTTGTGTTCTTCATTCTGGATATCGTTCAATTGCTAGATAAAGGTTTTCACAATTATCTACTAAACGAAGGGGCTTCCGATCCTTCTTGTCAAAAAATGGAAGTCAGGACAAACAATTTGTATATGTTATAACTTAGCTGATGTCCGGTTTTTACACTTCTCTTGTAAATGAAGGGTCGACTAACCCTTCTTATGCTCAGTATTCTTCCAGTTTTCACCATTTTAGATATAGATGAATTGACATCTTATCCTTCGTAGGTTGAATATTTTTACAATTCCCTCATAAATCAAGGGGAGGGTGACCCTTGTTCTGCCCAGTATTCTATTCATAATAGTTCTAGAATGCAAGAAGCCTTCGGTTGATCCTTCTTTCTTTCACCATTCTGGACATAGTTGTTCACAATTATCTACTAAACAAAGGGGCGGTTGATCCTTCTCGTTGGAAAATGGAATTCAGGACAAACATTTTTATATGTTAGAAATTATATGATTTCTAGGTCCCTACTATTTACAGCGAAACTCGGAAGTCGAGAATTGTCGACATAGCCTTCATAGATTAAATATTTTTAAATTTATCTCATAAATGAAGGGTCATCCAACCCTTGTTGTGCTTAGTATTCTTCCCATGTTCACCATTTTGGAAATACATGAATTGACAGCCTAACATTCGTATGTTGAATATTTTTAAAATTCCCTCATAAATTAACGGGCGGGAGACACTTCTTCTGCCTAGTATTCTTTCCGTAATATTTATAGAATGTAAAAAGGTTCAGTTGATCCTTCTTCTATTCACCAATATGGATATATATAAATGTTGGATAAAGGTGTTCACAATTATCCACTAAATGAAGGGGCGACCGATCCTTCCATTTGGAAAATTTGAAGTTCGTAAATACATTTTTTTATTTATTATAACTTAGGTTATCTCTGGATTCCTGCTATTTACAATGGAATTCGGAAGGCGAGAATTGTCGGCCTAGCCATTGTAGATTAAATATTTTCCCAACTTCAAAAAATATCACTTCTAAAATCCGCAATCTGCAATGCAGAACTCAGAAATGCGGAATTCCAATTTTCCCAACTCTGGAAAATATCACTTCCACAATTTGCAATCCGCAATGCAGAACTCGGAAATGGAGAACGCCAATTTTCCCAACTCCAGAAAATATCATTTCCTCAATCTGCAATCCGCAATGCGGAACTCGGAAATGCGCAACGCTAATTTTTCCAACTCCAGAAAATATCACTTCTGCAATCCGCAATCCGCAATGCGGGTTCGGAAAGTCGGAAGTTCAACTGCATAACTTCTTTAGCCCCTAACTTTCTCATCCAGAGTCCATTTTGGGAAAATATGGTAGCCTTGGAAAGATCTTGATGAGCTCTACACAACTATGTGATCCTTTGCCACTCTTGAGAACTCTGATTTTGTCATCATCTCAATCAAAATGCTGCCCAGCTTCATCAATACCTCTTTTAAATATTCTGATTATCTTCCTATAACCTCATAGTTTGGCCCAGGAATCCCTAGTGTTGCATGGTAATTTATGTCTCCCATATCTATCTAATGAACACCGATCTAAAGGCTATGGCCCGTAATATCCTTTGAGTCGAGGCCCGATAGGGAAGCAAGGTGATACCAACAACGGTTAATACCACCCAATCTGGTAGCAATCACTCGTTAAGGAAAGACAGAGGTGACTCGGTCGGACCAATCCAGAAACAAGAAATCATTCAGGGGAGACCAGGCCCCGCACCTCTCATATTCCATGATAATGATTTAACAGATAAAATTCTTTGTTTTCAAAATATTAAACATACAAAATGCAATAATTGGATCATGTTCCCTTCCTTGCATCGGATCCGTGAGAGGGGATGTGACACGACCCTTCTAATTGACTTATTTGATAATATATACTAGTGGAAAATTATTCCTTGTTTAAAATAAATATGATTTTTAATGTGCTCTTGTTATTTTTTATTTCATAAATCACTTTTGAAGTGGATTTTGGTTCTAAAGAATGTGTCCTGTTATTTTATATTTCATATATTGTTTATGAAATGGATTTTGGTACTCAACAATGTGTGGACCTTCTTTTGAATGGATTGAAAGTTGTTGAAGGAATATCTTTTCCAGAAAGAAAAATATTGCATAATATCAACATTCATGATGGATGTATCGTTGTAAATGTTACCAATACTTTAAATGCAAGTCTTCCATTTACCTACGCATCAGAAGGTGCGGATACATTGTTAGAGGTTGTTGGTGGTTATATTCAATGGCCTGTATCTAAGATCGTTAACCACATTAGGTCTTCTCTTCGTGACAATGAGGTGAATGATATAGCAGCTTCTACTTCGCCGAGTGTAGCACATATCATAACAAATAAGAATACATATTCTTTTATTATGAGAAAATTTAAGTTGTTACATAAGTGTTCAGAAAGCAATGATTGCATTTCCATAGGTTTTGTAACAAATGTGAGTGGGACCGATCTTTTGGGGGGAACATTTTTGGGTGACTTATCCTTTGATATTTTGGTGGATGAAGTGGTGTTTTCTTGTATGGCATGTTGTCAAAGGTTAAGCAGTGTAGGTTTTTTTTGTAAAGCCGATTAAAAGAATAATAGATTTTAATACAAAAAAAATTGCTTTTTGTTGAAAGCAATTTCAACAATAATCATTCTAAAACTACTTTGAAAGTATTAAGAGAAAATCACAATGTCAGGTTTGTGGGAGAGAAATTTAATTTGATACATCAATGTCATTTAAAGCCACAGTATGTTGATCAGGGAATAGTGTCAATTGTTTTTTAGGGATACATTGTATAATTCAAAGGACTAGATGCTGGTGAGTTTGATATTTTAGTTCATAAATTCTTCTGCAATTGCGAGGATTGTGGTGTATTTGAAGGATCTCTTATAAGATGGCTTGCAAATAATTTTCTTGATCTCAATGATGTTCCTTTGGATGTTATACCAAAAAATAAAACAAAGAACATATGGTCAAATTTTGGAATATTTTTGAAGAATGTCCTTTATAGATGGTCCTTCCAGGTACTCCCCATTGTGAATATACAGATGTTAAACGTAATGGAACAAGGCCATACAATTCCGTAAAGACGCAATATGGAACTAAAATTTTCGAAAGAGATTCAAGATCGGTACCTTACAGGCTTGGAATTGATCAAGGTGCATTCCTTTCAAAAATTTTCACTGAACATTGTTACTCAAATATTTGTATGTTAAAAATTTCACTTCAATCGATAGTTGAATGTGTGAATAAATTTCATAGTATGAATGGAAATTCAATAAGACAATATGCTATAAATTCTATGGGATCAAATTATCCTGTGGCCAAAGAAGGAGATGACAGGAAAAGAAGCATGTTTACACTGATATTGGACACAATAGACATCTGTCAAAATGCATGGTATAAAGGCCATGGGATAAAAAGGAGCACTTTCTACAATTATAAAAGCATTTTCTTGAATGGTGATGTGAGAGTTGTGCATGGTAAGAGTGGCTTAGAAAATCTACGGTGAACATTGTTGCACTCGTAGCTACTATTTATAAAATTGTAGAAGAGAATTCAGACAAATCTCCACATCTTACATGATTAATCAGTGAAGATGGAACAAGGAAAACCTTGAAATTATTGTCATCTAATATGTCCCATGGTTTGCTGCGAAAAATGGCTAATGATGAAATCGAAAGAATTGGTTTGCCTCCAGTATCACAATCCTCCTTTAGCAAGGTGATGAGAGAAGATTTTCGAGATGTTAAAATTTCTAAATCAAAATCCTTTGTAAGGTGTAATGAGTGCATTACAATACATGACAGGCTTAAGGGGACCACTGATCCAGCTGAGGTGGAAAGGTTGCTAGGAAACCAAGTAGCTCATAATAAATATATCGCAAGTTGTCTCCAAGTATATTATTGCCACAGATTAGCTTCACAAAAAAACCAAAGACTTTTCTAAGTATTGTTCATGACAAAATGGATAAGTCAAAGACTTCCATTCCAAGTATGGGTAAGAAAGAAAAAGATTTTATTAATGTTATGAATCTTCCCATATCATTGACTGTAATGTTGACTCATGGGCACAAGACTGGGGGTTTTGGCCATTTCAACCTCTCATTTTTAGAGATGGGATCGAATTTCACTGTGACATCCCTAGCTAAATGCTTGAAGTGTCTTGAAGAACCAGTGGTTGATAAATATGGTGATTTGCTCTACAAAGGAGAAACATCTAAGCACCAATTGCATGATGCTCTATTGCAATCAGAGTCATATGAAAAATGTTTGATATACAGATAAGATGTAATGCAAGATGATGTATTGTTTGTTTATGGTACTAATCAATGCATGCCAAATAGAAAACTACCACCCATATTGTTATTCCAAATCGATAATTGTTCAGGCCATAGCAAAAAATGCTTTGTATTTTCATTTTTATCTCTTTTAAGAGCAAGGAGAGTGTTCAAGATAGTTGAAGTTGGATTCCTCCTAGTTGGACACACCCATGAAGACATAGATGGAACTTATGGCAGGTTCTCAGTAAAGCTAATGTGCAAGGATATATTTTCATTCTCAGATATTATGGATATGTAGAGGACATGTGAAGATCAACATTTCTATGTCCCTTATCTAATTGATGAACTTTACGATTTTAAGAGTTTTGTGAAAGCCCACCTTTTTTATGGAAATGCCAAGATCATCTGTATAAAAAAATGCTAGTTTTTTAAATTTCATCTCATAGATGACATTCCAATCATGCAATGGAGGGCATCACTTCGGGATGAAGCTTGGTCATCTCCTATTAATCATGCGCGGTCATTTTCTAGATGGTAGCGTAGACTTGCCGGTGGGACATCCTAGGTTATTAAATATGCAATCAAAACGACCTTTGGACATTGACAAAATAAAAAAAGGAATAGAAACATATATTTAATTATGGAATCGAGGGATTGAGAAGGGAAGTGAACAATTCTAGCATCCCAAGTCAAATTATTGGGAGGCTGTATATAAAGCTTTGGACAGTCCCTTCGAGCATGTTGATTAGTCATCAACTAAATTTTTTCCATCGACAAGCCATGATATTCACAGGAGTGAAACTAAAAGATCTTAACATGAAATTATGGATTCCTATTTGAAGGAAAATGTTCCTGCTTTGCAGGATTACTATGTTGGACCAGTATGTAACAATCCTACAGATGAATTCATTCCAAGAGTGGATGTTGTAAAGGTCCAAATGGTCATTGTGCAATCACCAGATCCAGATTATGCAATTTGGTTGGGTAGGGTGATTGGTAATATTTATTAGGATTCATATGCTAGTACTGTTGGGTCTTACAAAGTAGAGGTGCAATGGTGGAAGCCAACAGGAGCATCGAAGGATCTGAAGGTCTTGTAAAAAAACTACATAGATAGAAAACAGTAATGGGTTGTTGGTGCAGAAGAAAATATGATGATTGATGTAAATCGCATCATATGGGCATGATCACCAAGGCAAGGATGGACAACAAAAAAAATTAGAATAAACGAGAAGGGCCTTGGCACATTTAAGGCACAATGAGAGCATATGGGGCATAGTGTTTAGAGTGGGATGGGTGTTACTTTGGATATCGTTTGATGTGATCTTAGGCAAAACAATTTATATTTTGTTGCAATCCTTCTAGTCTGTCTATCAACCTGGTTGGGTCATTTTTTGTGCTGACCATTTTTATGTCAAACAATAAGGCTTTCTGTTCAGCCTCCAAGGTTGATAGTATACATGGGAATTTATCTATATGGAAGGTGTTGTCTCAGAAGTGCAATGTGAAAAGAAGATGGATGTAATATTTTTTACCAGTATATAATACAAGTTCTCTTTTTTTTCTTAGAAAAAAACAATCATTTCAATAAACAATAAAAGTAGTGGCACACAGGGATCAATTTGAAGGGATGAACTTAATTTCTGGTTGAAGGTTATATATTCATACCACCCTTCTAACGTGAAGGGATTTTGTGATGAAGCTGCAATAATTAATTAATGCAAATACACAAGATATCAGAAATACTAGAACTCAGAATCACTTTTATATTGATCATGGGCCACTTCGAGGGGGCAACCTCCTTTGAGCAAGCTCAATACAATTAACTTCACGGTGCCTTCAATGACCTCAACACACACTTATATACTAAGTCTATGCCCAATACTATGAGTCAAAACCATGGGACATATAATATTACGGGACAACTTACAAAGCATATGCGTCCAACAACAATATACTAACATAGTAAAGAGAAGGGTTGACATAGGTTCCTAACAGATTTAATTAAAAAAATTTAATAACTAAAAACACTTTTCATTCTTTTTATGAGATTTCATTCTATTAGAAATAAACAAAAAGAAAGAATGCTTCGATTTAAAAAAGAACAAAAGGAAAGAATGTTTCTATTTAAAAAAACAAAAAGAAAGAATGTTTCTGTTTAAAAAAAAACAAAAAGAAAGAATGTTTCTATTTTTAAAAAAATAGAATAGTATTCGCACAATGCTACTATAATGATACTAATGTAAATGTGTAAAGTTACTTATTTACAATTACTTCGACAAGCAAACTTCAGTTTGACGATCATTATGGACGACCATCATTAGGAGGAAGAGGAGAATATAACCTATGGTCGTCGGAGAGTCTCTTGTGCTCATAAGATAGTTTGGAGGCAATCTAGGGCAATTGGATAGTTCAGCCCCTTCTCTGACCTCTTCTCTTAGTTCAATGGCGGTCCTTGCAGATGGAATGACGTTTGTAAAGTCCAGTGTGGAAGAATTCAAACAATACATGTGAAAGGTTTATGAGGCAGTTTGCTTGGGCATCAAAACGCACAGAGAGTCAGTCGATGACATGAGGTATATCTCTCAGCAATTAACCTTTCAGGACTCGAGAATTGATGATTCATAATGCAATTTGATTGAACTTATGGGGACAATGGATATTATAAAAGATGAAATTTTGAAGATGGCCAGGATGTCACAGTGCAATCACTGCTAGGAATCCCCCTCTGTGGACATGAGAATTGTTGAGGAAACCTCTGTTCAGCAGCATAATGTTTTTTAGAAGAGATCCCTACTTCGATGAGTTGTTACTTCTATTTTGGAAAGTTTGAATTTTTTTTGCATCTTGTTAAATTTACAGAGCCATATTGGGAAAGATATTTATGCTCCCAGGCTCTCCTTTTTGTAATGAATGGTTTTGAACAGCCTTTTGAATACAGACTTAATTACCCCATTTCTGTTAAAAAAAAAGTAGGTTGATTGTGGAATTTTGGTAATTCTGAATAACGTATATGATTTATGTGAAGATGTAAATCGTTTAAAGAGAGTTAACCTCTGTGAGGATCACGAGGGCATGACGAAAAACAATGCTTGATCAAATTAATATCATTTTTCTTAGGAAAGATTTCCTTGCTTGATGTTCTCACAATAAATCATTTTCCACGTCCTTATTTAATAATCCCAGATGTTATGTGAATATGTCCTCATTCAATCCATTTACCAACAATCCATCAAGTGTTTGCAGGCATTCAATCCAAGACTTGCGGGCATTTTAAGTGCATCTTAATTTATGGTGGCGAGCATTTTTCTTGCCCTAAAGGCCTCCTGGCATTTTCTATCATTGTTGGCGGGCATTTTCATTGAACTTACATCAACTGTGGTAATTTCCTTCAGAAGTGCGAGCATTTTTCCAGGCCCTGCAGGAATTACCACTTGCCAGGAGGGCATTTTCATAATCCTGCAAAGATTTTTTCAAGCTCTGTGGGCATATTATTAAGGCCTGCAGGAATCTTTACTAACTGCATTATCTTCCCACAAAATGTGAACTTGCGTGCATATTTTACATCCTTTATGTGAATTCTCCTCACACAATTATTACCTATTCCAAAAATTTATATAATTTAAATCCATATGTTTATATTGAAATGGTACCATTAATATCCTTAATATTCGTTTATACAATCTTTATATGCCATGTGTCAAAATTTGAGTGTTCCATGTGTCACCCTCGGATACTAGATATCAACATTTTAACAACAAAATTTATAGAAGTTTTGCTTCAAAGACTTTGCTGGCAAGTGGAAATATTCTCATAGAAAGAGTAGTCACTCTTTCTCGAGTAGTCACTCTTTCTCCATGGTGTTCTATTTTTACAATTCCCTCGTAAATGAAGGGTCGGTCGACCCTTCTTATTCCTAATATTCTTTTCATAATAGTTTGACATTGCAAGAAGGGTCATTCGATCCTTCTTGTGTTCTCCATTATGGATATAGCTGAATTGATGGATATAGGTTTTCACAATTAACTACGAAAAGAAGGGGCGATCGATCCTTCTTGTCGGAAAGCGAAAGCCAGGAAAAACCATTTTTATATGTCATAACTTAGCCGATGTTTGGGTTCCTACTATTTACAGCAGATGTTGGAAGTCATGAATTGTCAGCATAGCCTTCGTAGATTAAATATTTTTACATTTTTTAGGTAAATGAAGGATCGACCGCCCCTTCTCGTGCTTAGTATTCTTACATTGTTCACAATTTTGGATATACATGAATTGACATCTTAGCCTTCATAGGTTGAATATGTTTACAATTCCCTCATAAATGAAGGGGTGACTGACCCTTCTTCTTCCCGGTATTCTATTAGTTTGATGTGATCTTAGCCCAACAAAATTATATTTAGTTGCAATCCTTCTATTTTGTCTATCAACCCGGTTGAGCGAGCAAACGTCGAGCATCTAGAACGTCCACAAGCATCTAGGAATTGAGGGAAAATTACTATTGTGATGTTGAATACATCGTCTACTGGTTACTACTGTGTAAGTAAGTTGTGCCTATATAGATTACAGAGAGAAATCCTGCCTCATTTAGAAACTATTAAATTTATTTATGTAAAAAGATAGATATTATAGATACTGTATCAAAAAATAAACAAGAACTGATTGACTTGTTATTCAAACAATGACTGAATATTTTAGACACTCAACTTTTCACCTTAAAATGTTGAACATTTACAAATGAAAATTGCACTTTTCAAATAAAAAATTGCATTTTTTTATTTGAATTTCACACTTTTCAAATCAGAAATTGCATTTTTTTATTTTAAATTCACACTTTTCAAATCAGAAATTGCATTTTTTTATTTGAAATTCACACTTTTCAAATGAAAATTTGCATTTTTTTATTTGAAATTCACACTTTTCAAATCAGAAATTGCATTTTTTTTATTTGAAATTCACACTTTTTGAATGACAATCTGCATTTTTTTTGTTTGAAATTCACACTTTTCAAATGAAAATTTGCATTTTTTTATTTGAAACTCACACCTTTCAAATGAAAATTTCCATTTTTTAATTTGAAATTCACACTTTTTGAATAGAAATTCATAGTTTTATAACAAAAAACTTCAATTTTAAGGTTCATAAGTTGTAAAAAAACACACTATTCGAATAGAAAATAACAATTTTCAAAGCCAATATTGCCACTTTCGGAACCTGTTTTTGCACTTTTGAAAGGTTGATATTGACACTTTCAAAGTTTAAATTTACACTTTCTTAGTCCAAAATTTTCGTAATATGTCCAAATTTAATGAAATAGGCGTTAATCCTATATCAGATAGATAAAATTAAGAAACTATAACTACCCCTCAACCAGGGGTAATTTTAAGGACCCATACTTATTTAAAAGTGTATAAACCTTGGCGAATCTTACCAATTCTTAAAATGTCAATTATAAAATATTTGGCGATATTTTTCTAAAATTATTTCAATTTCTAAGGATTTTATATAGTTTATATAATAATTTGACGATTTTTAGAGTGAAAAAAGTTTACCCCATCAAAATTGGGCGAAACGGGGCTTTTAAAAAATGCAAATTGACGAATCTTTTTTTCGAAAAAAACATGGAAAAATAGCCGATGGGATAAATTTCGCCCCTAAAATTATCCTTGCCCTCAACCGTTATCATGCATAGATACTAATCCCAATAGCTACAAGTGAGAATAAGCAAGTGTATTCTAAGAGCCTCGAGTGAAAACCAACATCACTTAATTATATTCCTTCAAGCTCTCACTATTTACAAAAGACCCTCCTCATTATATAGGAATTGAGGCTAGGGTTAGGGTTTACATGACACATGTCACTTTTGGAAGAGTAACAAGTCTGACAAGTCAAACCGCTTTTGACTTTCCAAATATTTATTTCAAAATTAAATATTTTTCCTTTGCATGGCAAATAAAATATTACCATATGTCTTAGAAATGATAAGATATTCGAGAAAATACTTTGAAGACAGGATTGAAATACCATGTCATCATTTGCTTTGGTATTTGTGGTGCCCATGGGACTTGTAATGGATGATCATAGGCTAGATGATACCAGCATGGCTATAATTTGCAGGTGTCAAGAGGCCATCCATGGCTTCCAAATTAACTAGGAATGATACTCTAGAGAGTGGAGGAAAAGCTTTCTTCCGGCACTAGATTTTTTGGCCAAAATTAGGTTTTGGTCATTCCCATAACATATTCAGGAAATACAAGACTAATTTCTAAGTTTGAATATTGTAGCATTGAATTTCTCTCTGTATAGGTCATTTTAACTATTCATGTATGAAATTCCTCCTTCGGATGAGGGATATATAGCAATTTTGTCCCATGTAAGCATTTGGTGGACAATTACTTGGTTGAAGGATTTTGTCAAAAACTTAGTGGAAAACGTTGGTTAAGGGTTTTTTTCAAACATTTAGGGTGCATCCACCTATATCCATTCCATTCTATGAAATCCTATAACATTTCAATAACTAGCATAAATGAAATCAGGCCCAAACCCAAAAAAAACGACCGTCGAGGGGAACCTGCATTTTCACAAAAACACCTAGATCTCGGGTTGTGGTTCTGCAAACAAGAATTTAGGAATCGAAATGGGGGTTCAAATTCCTTATGGTAAAAATTCCCCCTAATGTTTGTCCGAATCAAAATAAAAAGTATCCAAGGCTGTGATTGAATGAAACAGCAAATCCATAAATCAGTTTTAACTCAGACATACAATCTGGAAAATATTTGGCACCCCAAATCACTAATTGAAGAAAGGAGTAAAATAAAAAAAAAATGATGTAGGATGAATATCTGAAACTTCACCCTCAATTTACCCTCCAAACAAGCTACATAATCCATCCCATAATCAAAACCATTGATCCAAGTGAAAACCCCCAACCTCTTCACAATAAATTTGAGAAAATGAACCATGTAAATTTGTGTATTCACAAATTACCCTCTAAATGTTGAACCAAATGAAATAATGCAATTTTATATATAAATTAGAGGTGGAAACTTACTGTGCATGCAAAAATACAGGAATTGGGGCTTGTAGATGTTTCCCTCCAAAAATCCCCCACCTCCATGACCTCCATGGCTGCAAAATATCGACCTCCATTGTTGCAAAATCTCCATTGTGCCAAATGTATGGGTGAATGAATGGTCTGGGCATGTATGAGGAAGGGGGAAATAACCCAAGTGCAAATTTCATGGGAGTGGCGGTGCGTGGCACTCTTCTCTGGAATTGATATGCACACCAACGCATTAGATTCGGGCATCTTCTCCTTCCCATCATGACTTGATGGCTGGGAATGTGAGTTAGTGGAGAGTGCTTAGGTCATTTGTTCCTTTGGAGGTCTCAAGTTCAAACCTTGCCACCTCCAAGTTTTTTATTTTACCAAAACCTTCGTAATTTCAATAATTACAAAATACATATATGTATATTTTATAATTTTTTCCCAAATAATTTTCCACATTTAACCCATTTTGTCATGAACTTCTGGAGATTGGTATGTAGTCATATGGTGTCGGAATCGAGCAAATGATGGCTCATTGGAAATATTATGCAGAGCACCATAATACAAAGCCATATAATTTCATGAAATGTAGACAAGAAAATTCTTAGAACTAGTGGAATACATGGCTTGAGTTGGCTTCGCTAAGGGACCAGAGAAAGGGGCCAACGTTGTAATTTTTGCAAACTGCGCTCAAATATCTTGAAATCTGATATGATTATCCAAGAAATATATATTGATGAAATAGGAGTGTTCTAGAACTCAAAAATAACCTTATAGTATCCTTTCAAATTCCTCGAAAGAAGGGTGTCCAAAACAAGTCAGATGAGGCCAATTTCCACTTAACTGCATACCAATGAGGATTAGTCAAGCACTATAGCCCTGATGCATGCTTTGGATATGTCCCAAAAGTTGATAGTATGCTCAGGAATACTTAAATATGATAACCATTTAGGTTTACCACCCTAAATTGATTGTAAGGGACCTGACCAATATGGAATCCAACCATCGTAATTGTCTTTAACCCTAACTTAGTGACTCAACCACTGCTCATTAGTACTCCTTATTGTTCTGACATGTCATTTTGAACCTTCCTTTACTCATTAATTCTGAACCAATGATACTCTTAGATGGGGAAAAGTTCTAATGAACCAACTCCTACCACTTCTTCGACCGAAATGAAGTATGCAGGGTTGCTTAAAGAAACCTCCTCAAGAATATTTTTTGCTATGAAATAACATGTTGTGCCCAAACATATTTTTGGGTCAATACTATTGGTGCCGGAGGGGAAATGTCACTCAAGGCATGTCAAACTATGGGATCACCAATGTGATAGGTGGGAAACTCATTGAAAAGTTTCCATTTGATGTAACTGAGGAGGGTGAGGGGGGAATCGACTGTAGAATAATGACCATTTTCACATTAGGGATGAATCGAATAATGAAAGTGGCTCAAAATAAGTATACAAAATAATTGTCATTGGGATTCAAAAATAGGAAAGAAAAAATGATATGACTCGGGTTTTGTTGAGCAATGTGGCTTAAGTGGTCATTGACCTGGATTATGTCTTAACTTTGATGATTGATGCTTAAGGTGAACCTTGGCTTAATAAGAAGTGGAAAGCATTCCTTCAATCCTATACATACAAAAAAGAAACATTATTTTTGTAAGTAGTGACCCACATGAGTAAGAAAATATCAAGCAAACAAATCAACAACAAAGAAAAGATATGAAAATTTTGTAGCAGGTGCTTGAAATATCTCACAACTCAAGCGTGATTGCACTCTGTGAATCAACAAATATATTAAAAAATTGCTATGGAATCATATTGGGATTGTGGTAGTTTCCATCACCCACGAATGCTAACCATCATATTTATCAGATTAAATACTCACTAGGTCCCTTTTGAATGACTTTCTTTAGACTCAACTCATGGTCTCTTCTCTGTTAACGATCATGCTTATATCAATTTGAGATGGCATTAAGTACAAGCTCTTTTTCAGGAGAAGCACTTGTCATAAGGTTCCTAAGATGACAATTCTCAATCAATAGTAAAGTGATATAAGACCCTCTTTCTAATTTTAAATAAAAATTCATAAGGATTAAGGGATAGCAAGCAAAATACGACACTAAAATTAAATAAACGAAACTTCAAGTGGAAAAAAAAGGAAATCCTACAGGCAACACTAAAATGAAACATAACAAACAAAGCTCAAAATTCCAGGTGAGGCATGTACATACTTTTAAAATTATGGACTATGTACAGGAAATACGCGGCCTCTCAAGTGTAAAAGAACTTTAGGTGGTGACCATTTACTAGAAAAAGTAATGGCTCACCATCTAGTGTTTTCAATGTAAAAGCATTGGTGCCTAAAACCTCATAAATCGTGTAAGGACCCATTGTTTAACGGACAATCTACCAAGAGCAGACTTGAGGCCTGATATCCCTAACTCAACGCGAGTCTAGAACAAATGGGGAGAATATAAATAACCCTCCTAGATCTAATTAGAGATCAAGGAACTAGATGCTTTACCTTTCATATCGCTAATCATTTCTCCTTGAATGTTGCTCCAAGCTTGAAGGTCTTCAGATCTTAGCTGTAAAACCTGTCAAGACAACACAGCAACACAAGCAGTAAAATGAACCTACACAATAATAGATCTAAGTAAGCAGTTAAGTAGGAAAACTACACAAAATATCATTAATGCAATGAGATTTGGTGGAAAGCATTTATATTACTGTATTAAAGGGGAATTACATGGAAGGAAGTGATTACAACCGATGACTTAACGTAGAAATCTTCCTCCAACCAAGCCAATGCCAAAGCCTCCAAAGGGATGATGGATGTCTCGAGGGATGAGTAGAGATCTCTCCTAAGCTAATTTCACTAGCGTATAGATACTATAGGATTCCTCCCTTTGGAATGGGAGTGAGCTTCACTTATATAGGACTAAGTAAATAGGGTAGGTTGACATATGGTAGGAGAGAGATAGGGGATCCTTCCAAGTGGCTAGGAACCGAATGCCAGCTTCCCTAAAGGCTAGGGATAGGGATACACATCAACTACCTTCGAGAATGGGATCGAAGAAACTATTTTAATCAATTAACTGACATTGTTGCAGTTTGTAAGAGGACAACGTGCGACGTCGCAAGTTGCACTAGGACAACCTGTGACGACCTCTCAAAACCTAATAGGAAAAGGTTTGCATCTCTTCCAGGTTGATGACTTAGTCAAGGAACTTTAGGGAATGTTTACACTGACTATCATGATGGTAAGATTTAGGTGTAACAGAATGCCCACCAAAGCATGAAGCTGTTTAAAACTGGACAGGTGAAATGCTTTGACAAAAGGAATGGCAATGGCTCGTCGGATGAAGGACACTGCTACAGTACAATTGAATTTGAGTACATAGTCTCATATGACTCACAACATGGTTTCCGACCAATACAATTCATATCCATGGTATTAATGATCAACTGAACACAATCATGGCTACTAGACACAAGCATTGATCCATGATGAGATGATAGCACAGCCATGACCAATACAAAAGTGGATCCGTGTAATATGACTCAAAACAATCTCCATCATAACCTAGGTAAAACATGACTCCCCAGGGTCTTCAACCCGAACCCGCAATGATATGAATCTATCCATGTGATTACAAATGTCTTGACATCAAACATGGTAGAAACCACTTGATTACTGGTCATTGATGTATACAGTTAACAAGCGTGAGGGAAATCACCATTAATATCAATGGTTTCCCAGGTGTCACAGTACATATCGTCAAGAGTGAATAAATGAGTTGAAGTCAAATGCTTAACGAAATATTTCAATCAAGAGTCAATGATGTAAACTCATGTCAAAAGCGACGTAACCTGCCATTGAGGCATCCCGGACCAAGGTACTCGATTGGTTTCTAGATTCAATCCTCGGATGATGATTTGAAGTAGACAAGAATGAATCCGTCGAAGGAGGGCCATGATGAATGCCCCATCATCGACATGAAACACGACAACAGATGTTTGGATTAGATCGGATGGTACAGTAACATATAGGACTGACTCAGAATAGACTAACATGGTGGAAGGTGTACTGATTGCAGAAAATGAGTGGTGAAAGTATTCTTGAACATGGGCATGGAATGACTTGGCAGTATTGACATGACATGTATGACACCGAATTCTAATGCAACTAATGGTGGAAGTATTCTTTGGATGACCCAAAGGAGTAACAAGACTCAGGAAGTAGGAAAAACACGAGGACAAACAGATGATCCAAGTGTAGTATGCAAATGCAAATGAGTGCCATGTTCAAGAACGACTAGGTACTGCCACAGATAAATAGTGTCACATAAAAGCATTCCTTTTTCCCCATCATGAACGATGAGTGCCTCATGTGTTTTTAACGAGCTTGATGAGGGTAATCAGATGCTCAGTATAGCTCATCTCATAGATGAGTCCAATCCCAAATGTTTTATGAACCTGGGACAGGAGGGGTTCATCCCATGACGAGCCCTTCAATGCTAGATTTTAACGAGTCCATAGAAGGAAAAATCACTTGTCATTTCTGTTTAGAGAGTCTGAAAAGAAATAAAGAAGACTCCAACAGTCCTTTTTCGTAAAGTTTGCCTCATCGCTCGAAAAAGGGTAAAACAACGTGGGAGAGGACTCTTCCAGTCATGATTGGATGGAGTATTCCTTTTTCGTAAATAGTGCCCCCTGGTCTGAAAAATGGGTAAACTATCACCAGGGAGACAATCGTTCAAATGCTTTAACAAGCATGAATGCGACAAGTTCACTTGGCGGTCTTTTTGTATTTCGAGAGCCTGAAAAGAGCTTAAAGATATACTCTGGGGGGGTTCCTTTTCCGTAGGAGTTTAACAAGCTCAAAAAAGTGATAAATCATAACTTGGTGACTTATTCTCATGGTTTTAAGAGCACGAGAAAGAACAAAGATTAAGTTCGTCATCATTAAATGATTGAAATCTAATGGATGAAAAAATAACAACAAAATATTCAAGGGGTTGTTCATGCCTGAGATGATCGCTACAATGTGAAAATGGCACAAATGAAACACTTAACGTCTCCTACATGGCTGAAAACTAGGTCAAACAGTCAACCAGGCATTCAAATGCAGTAAAAATGATCCAAACTATAGCAATCAACCCATAAAGCATCTAATATTTCAAAAAGAATATTCCCTTTTTGTTTATAAAATAGAAAAAATGACCAAATATAGTTACCATTGTTTATTTGCCAAATTGGGGAGAAGAAAGTGCCATTTGGAGCAGAATTTCATTTCTCGATTGCTGGAGCTACGAGCGACCATTTCACGAACCGTTCAGAGCAGGTAAACCTAAATCTCACCCAGCATCTTTCTAGTGGTTTAGAATTTCAATTTTTGTCCATTTTTTAGGTTTTTTGAGTTGATTTGTGGGGAGTTTGTGTGCCCTCAGGTCGTCGTAGGCCTCCCTTATGGGAATTGCGACGAACCTGGGTTGTCGCAAAGCCGGCAAAGTCATCTTGCAATGAGGTCTCTCTGTCTGCAAAGATGGGGTGCGACAGTGGAAATGTCCATGTTCAACTCAAAAAATAACCCACAAGAAAATTTTTGATGGCTTGGGTGAGATCTAATGATGTTTAAATGCTTCATTCAACAGGTTTGTGGCCACCAACATGGTTCTAGAATGGCATGAGTGTGAACATGAGGTGGATGATTTACAAGCTGCAAATGATCCGTTATGTGTGGAGGCATTGAGGAAATGTGGACTACTGAAGTTCTTCCAGGTCCAGGGCATGAGGGCCCAAGTCCTACTACTAGAGCATATGATCGAGAGCTGGGATGCAGCGCAATAGTACTTGATGATCGGAGAGCACATATTGACTATAGATGTCGAGGAAATCTACTTCTTGATAGGATTGTCCCAAAGGGGGGTGTAACATACCCTTTTTGTTGGAAAACATTTTGAGTTAACAAACATTATAATAACTTTTATTGTAAAGTTTTATGTTGGATAGGTGTCCAAGGATGACTGTAATTTGCACAATATATTATTATTAAATAAATAAAATAGGAGACAAACACCTAAGAGGATTGTTGAAAGAATGGTTATTGATCCACTAGGTGGAATGGAATCTGGGGTAGAAGGAAATGGACAAGTGGCAGCATCATGATGAAACTAACGAGATGTTGGTATGGGACAACTCCCTTGAAATGTGGTCATAGTGACCTGAAAGATGGGACTAGAGCTTGAGGCTCATTTATTCCAAACTGACCACTAAAGACCTAGGCAGTCTATATAATAGCCATCAAATTGTGAACTGAGGTTTATCACTTTTCATGATGAGGAAATTTACCTTGGGGTTTTGTTGTGTTTACACCCAAGAGATTTGATGAGGTGATATGCTATGTTGTTGATCATGTTGTGAGTCTTCCAAACTCTTATTGAGTTCAGGAGGTTGATGCTGAGTGGAGAAGGCATGTTATTTCAGGAGGTTGATGTTGAGTGTTGAAGGCATTTTGAGTGCCTTGCTTCTACACAGATTCCATCTACTTTGTGGTTCAGTAATCAGGCTCGGGGGTTCACAAGAAGCTAGCAGTTGAGCTGCTTCTTCTGGAATAGGTTGGGAGGAATAGGCCTCCTTGGGTGTTTGTCGGCCCTATCTTCAGTAATAGTTTCTATTTGCTTATTTGTTATTAAGTAGTTAAATCTGTTTATTGCAAGTATTTAATTTTTAATTACAAGATGTATTTTGGTTTAGTTACCCTTACTTTTAGTTTCTGATCTAATTTTGAATTATGAATAGAATTGATGAATGAAATAAATATTCTCTGCATTTTTCCCCACGCTATATGAACTGCATCGTACTCTAGTACAGAGACACATTAAGATAGATAGTTATGATAGGCAATTTGCCAAGATGATGAAAAGAATAACTCTGCATAAATTGTCAATTTTCCTACTGTTAGAAATTAATATTTATTACTGTATTTTGTTACAAGTACTGTTTTTACTTAATCAAATAGAAGTTTATTGTTTAAAGATTACTACTGTGATTTATATTTATTATTGAAATCATTGTTGATACATAAATCAAAGATGATTGCAAAATTTTATCATACAGAACTAATATGTCATTTTCAAGTTTTAAATCAGGGTTTATGGTTTCCATATTTTCTTCTCAAAGTTTATTACAGTCCACTAATATTTTCACTGCAGTACATATAGGATAGATAAGCAAACAGAAGTCTCATATTACAACCTAGGGTTTGCACATTTCATTTTTAAAGCCATACATTAAAACTATTGAATTTATCATCGAACAATAGCAACAAAGATATTAAAAGATATCTTTTATTTAAACAGTTCTCAACTTAATATTCATTCACATGTTTCTATTTCCATAAAACAAAATATACATAGCTGCATTCTATTCTACATAATCGAGCTAGTTAAAAAAACTCACTATCATTTAAAAGTTCCATTATTTCATTAACAGTAGAACGCCTCTAAACAACAGAAGGAAAAACAAGTTTGGGTTTGCCGAGGGTTTGTTGACGAGTAAACTAATATCCATAATTTCTAAACAGAGTCAAACCCTAACCCTTGAAAAGCTTATAGAATGAAATTACAACATCATTTACAATTCGACGAGCGACACACAGGTCGAAGTCTATCATGGATTACAAATATCTAACCATTGTTTAGTGACAGAAGCAGTCTTCTCATTATTTATAATTATAATACGATTCCCTTTCCCATGGTTTTTAATGTTCACATTTTCACAACCCATAAAAGAAAACGATAGGAGCAGGTGTATTAAACCTAGTTACAAAAACCATATTTCGTTTTACATCAAATTCAAACGCAGAAGTCTACTGAAACACAAGTTCATTTCCACATTTTAATCGACGAGTCATAGGTTATGTTCACGGGCCAAGCCCCACAACAACGTACACAAAAAAATTACTGCAACATAGGTTTGTAAATACACTTTTAATAAAAACTCGATAGAGATTGAAACCCTCGTTGACAGAGGTACATTGCCCAGTTCAAAACCAGAATCCAAACACTGAATAGTAACCTAAAAATTTATTACATTTACCCTGTAAGGCGAGAGGCATCCATAGCATAGGCGTAAAACATAACAACACGAGTTTGAGAGCACGATTTTCCAAGACACAAAGTTGTTACAACTTCAAACGATGGTCAAAATATGCGAGGAGAACCTACGAAGGGTTATGCCACTGAGGCTTACCAAAGAGTAGCATTCCATCCATTGCCATCAAACCTAGCACTATAATATCCACAAAGAAGAAAGTACCTGCCACACAAATCACCCAGAAGTTATAACTAGTTCCAAACGATTACTTGATAAACCAAAATTGTATTAAACAGACAATGTGACGAGTTGAGTTTACCTCCATTTTAACAGATGGATGGAATGCTTCATGCTTCCAATTCCTCCAACCAATGCAACAAGGCAGCATGCAACTGAACATTTATCAAACTTGGAGTTTAATCTCACCAGAAACCTAAACCTGTCACACGACGAAAGCCACAGGGCTTCATTTCCTTACACCTTTCGAACCTGAGCAACTTATACAGTAAGTTCTCACCATAAAATTACAGAGTTTGGGAGTTGCAGAACCATCAAGAAACCACCCAGGGTCGAGCCCTACTAATCATCGGCCTGTCGGCCTCTCCCCCAAAACCCAAAACTCCAAATGAATGAGTTAAGGCAAACAATCAGACAGTAATGCGAGATTTTCCTTAGGGTTTAGATCTCAACAATTGAGGCAGTTAGATCAATGATCAAGATTTGGCCAGCCAAGCCATGATAGTACCAAGGCAGATAATACGATCAATCACCATTAATAACATCAATAAATAAACAACACAGTTGAAGTGCCATATCACTCAAGCAAATCCTACAGCTCGGCGAGTTCTCACCATTCATACAACTACTCCACATGAAGTAAGATACACGTTGGAGCCATTGAGACACACCACTACCATTGCACAGGATTTGCAATTAATGTCGGATATTACGTATCACCTGCCAGGCCACTATCTGCAACTGCATTAAATTCATGTCAGTGCCAAGTTATGGGTTACAACACGATCTCGAGATTATATCACTACTATAAAACAACCAGTGTATAGTTTTGAACCATAAGGTATTATCATATCACGATAACACACTCACGTATAAGTTTCAAACCGTGTTATAACAACAAGTGTGCATTGCACGTCGAACCATAGGTTTTTATGCATATCATGTTTCCATTAAATTTGCATAGCAAGTATACATTGCAAAATCAAAGGCTACGATATGTTATATATCAAGCATGTTTTAGAATATTAAAACAAGCCTTAGTTTGTAGGCACAATAGTTTTAACATTTAGTTTATGCATATAGAAGACATGCATCATGATTCCAAAGGCTAAGTTATTTTGCATAACACTAATGCATTATAAACTCTAACCTTAACTCACTTAGAAAGTTAGGGTTAGACAACAATTGGAATATTGTCGCATATTACAACTGGGTAACATCTTACCTATAAAGTGACGTAACAGAACATTGAACAACACATCTAGAAATTTGAACAACTGCGATACGCCTTATAGATATATATGGTAAATTTTTATTATTCACCAAGATCTTTCAATGTTCAACCATGTTGTAATAATGGATATCATCTTAGGATTGTTGTTATCACTTTTCACCAAAGTAAACCTTGTTCAAACTGTTTCGCATTTTAGACCATTATTATAAGTTGTATTTCCATTGAATCTACTGACAGTTACAACAGAAGTATAGCATAAAACATCTATAAGTGCTAGTATAAAAACGACAGAAGTTGTTAGGAAGGCTAGGAACTTCATACCATCGACACCTTCAAGCATGGTAGTATTTACATCTATCTTAAAAACAGAGATGACTAGCTGAAGCTTATAACCTGTCTTGAAATACTGGAATTATTCTATTACCTTACCTGTAGATCTGCAAAAGAAACGAATCCAATGCTTTAGCTATCAAGCTAAGTAAACCCAAGGGCACCTGGTAGGAACCCCTTCAGAAATATGCAAACAAATCATTAGTATTGTTACCATATCATTACACATAACGAAATAAACATTGTTCTATCGCATCTCATTTATAATCAAGTATCTTTTTATGTTCAAGAATAAATACGATAATTTTATGAAGCTGTTATTATCTATTAGTTAAATAACTTTCATTCTGTAGATAGCATTTCTCTTGTGAATTAGGCTGTATCAAAATTTTTTAATTTTTGTGATTTTTGGGATGTTACAGGGGTACAATGTGGCTCTTACCAGATCACGGGGGAGTGACTAGACAGTGGATGACTTGATTGACCATCATTGTACTCCACATGCCCATGCCTCTAGTGGGAAGATCCCCATCAAAGAGGTGCGAGATCGTCCATTGTGTGTTATACTTTTCACCATAGTGAGAATAGCAGGGAGCCAAGCGGCTCATCTAGATACCACATATTGGATGTTTTATGCGAAGGACTGTATGTCTTCGAAGGTGTTCAACTGGTGTGAGGGACTCCTCACCAATCTTCAAGCTTAGCTACCCAAGTGTCAGCGTGGTGAGCTCAAGAAGTTCGGGTATGGATCGATAGTGATCTCATTCTTGTTGGAGTGGGTTTCCCTTTTTTTCTCGCAGGTGAATTTGGATGATAGGGATCCCAATGATCCTCACATGGTCCGATGGATAGAGGTGATGGCTCACCATGGCGCCGGGGGTCCGATTATTGGGTATGGTTATGGATTCTTCACCTGGATGGAAGGCCATCTACTCATGATAGAGGACTATCCGTACAGTGGTACGGATTTCAGGGAGGACCTAGACCTAGTGCTACCTGAGGGGACAGAGTGGGGAGACATTGGTAAGAACAATGACACTTGAACTTTTTATTTTGTGTATTTATAATTTTTTTGGATAGTGCTGATGAATTAATAACATGTGTGCGCATATGTGGGTCCTTCACGACTGGTGGGAGTTTCACTTCTCGCGAGGAGAGGAGATGCACCACTAGTATCCCCAGCCATGCATGATGCCATCGTGGAGATGGATGACATCTATGAGAACGTTACCAGGTTGACATTGGATGTTCTAGATGCAGTAGTACATGAGTTGTCGAGGCCCATGCAGAGGTACACAGTTGGCGTGTCTATCCGTGTTGGTACGCTACTCCGCAAGGTGGCGAGGGCAGTTGACTGCTTCCACGTCTAGCACGCGAGGGCTATGAGACCTAGGGGTGCATGAGCTAGGCATCAGGCCTTGTGATGTTATCATGTATGTACTAAGAGCTATGTGAGCCTCAGATTTTGTACTACTGAAAGTTATCAGACTTCATATTTTTGTATAGACTCACTGAAATCCATTGTGCTTCAGATTTTTGTATCAACACTACTTTATCTTGATTATATATATATACAAACCTTTTGGCGGTTTTATACCTTATGTGTTTTAATGGATGAATGATGTCATCTTGTTTATGTGTTTGCTTATACAATGAGTTATTTACATGTTATGTCTACTTCTACAGTTCATGAATGTGCTTATCTGTGTGAAATGTACCAATCTAAGATGAAGTTTCCCATGGAGTCGGCAACTGTCATTCACGTCTCGTGGAATGTGCATGTACTGAATGGATTCGAAGGACCTTCTAGAAGACGAACTCATTTGTAGAGACGGAGTAGGGTAGGATCACGGATGGTGTAAAATCGATTAAGATGAGAGACCACCAATTGAAAATCCAAATGGATGACAATGTGGTCCATACCCAAATAAATAACGTCGGTTAGGGTTCTAATGACTGCCTGATATTCCGCAACATTGTTGGTTGCGAAACCTAGACACATTCCCCCTGAGTTGATGAGCGCACTGGTAGGTGAATAGAGCACCTAGGATATCGAAGCAAGGTTGCGGGTATGCCATCTAGCATCGTCCGCAAATCCGTAGTAAGTTTCCATCTGCACACGCATACAGAACATGGTATAAGTAACGAAACAAGACCTAAGCATGCAAAAAATCAAAGTGTGACACCACACAAAACACACGCCATGTACAGTATATACAAAGTACTTATGCATGAAAGACTTAGGCATAGTACCTCTTCAAGAAAATCCCATTGCGGGGTTCACCTAAATATATCTCATCGTAGTCTTCAAGCTCATAATCTCCCTTCTCTAATATGCATTTCACTATGTAGGGTCCATGCCACATGGACTCAAACTTTATTGCCCCCGGCTTATCATGTCTTTGGTCGTATGTAAGGACCCAATTAATCACCTTCGCTATAGATGCAAGGTTCTACCGACTTGTCGTACTACTCTCTTATGCATTTCTTATGAGCCTCGTTGGAAAGAGTGGCATCGCGACAAGTCTCATCGAGTTTAGCTAGGTACAGGAAGCGTTCTTCCTCAGCAGTAGTGTTGGGGAGAAGTTCAACTGTGACTTCGAGGGATAGAATCTTGCACTCAATCGGTAGGACTGCCTCCAATCCATAAACTAATTGGAAGGGGTAAATCCAGTGGCAGTCTTAATGAAATTTCGGTAAGCCCATAGTGCGGAGAAAAGCATATTATGCCAGTTGGACTTGTGCGTACCCACCATGCATTGGATCATGGTTTTCAAGACCTTGTTAATGGCCTCTACATGTCCATTGGACTGTGGGTAGTACGGTGTTCAGTTTTCATGGTGAAAACTGAATCTAGTGCTCAACTCGTCAACTATGTGGTGCATAAAGTGAGAACCATGGTCGGTAACTATAGCTTGAGTAATGCCAAACCGCGCTGTAACATGATTAAACATGAAGAGTGCGGAAGTTTTGTCATTGTCCGTGTATGTAGGAATAGCCTCGGCCCACTTTGTGAAGTAATCCATGGCTACTATGACGTAACCATGCCCCCAGACTGAGGTAGGCTTACAGTGCATGAAGTTGACACCCCATTTAGCAAAAGGGTTAATGGCTATATACGGGTGTAACAGGGCAGGGTGGGTGCACTTCTTAGGTTGGAAGTGCTAGCATGGAGGACACTTTTTGATGCCCTCGATACAATATTTAAAGATAGATGGTCAAAAATACCCTGTGCGAAGTATCTTCTGGGCTATAGCTATCCTAGAGAGATGACCGCCACATGCCCTAGCGTGACAGTCATTTAAGACGTGTGCAGCCTCTTCATGAGTGAGACAACATCGGAGGATCGAATCAATACCACGGTGGTACAAAGTATCATTGATGATTAGATAATACTTTGCGTGGTGGCGTATTCGACGATGGTTGTCCTGCGAGAGTTGGGGACTGAAGCATTGGGTCTGATGATATAAAGTGATATCTCCATACCATGGATCAGACATGCTGATGAGGAACAATGATTCGTCTGGAAGAGAATCATTGGGCTCAAAATCGACATCATCCTGGGGAAGATCACAGATCAACTCAGCAAACACCAAATACTTTTTAGACCTAGCCTTTTCAAAAAGGAGATCAAATTCTTGCAGTATCACGATCCAGCATGAATATTTGCCCCCAAGCACCTAACGTGTAAAAACGTGGTACATGGGTTTTGAATTGGAAATTATGGTGGTGGTGCGAATAAAGATGTAATGTCAAAACTTTTGGATGGCAATGACTTCCGCAAGAGCGAGTTTCTCGACATGTGAATAACGAGTTTCGGTGTCAATGAGACCCTTACTTGCGTAGTATATCACATGTTCCTGGGCATTGTTGTCTTCTTGGACCAAGACCATGGCATTCGTGGTGGCAGAAGCGGCAAGATAAAGGATATAATTCTTGTAGTAATTGGGCAGTTGGAGAACAGCGGCATGCATGATAGCATATTTTAAGCTTTCAAAAGATTGTTGAGCTTGGTCGTCCCATATGAATGGGACATCCTTCTTCATCAATCTCCTGTAGCCCTACGTCTTTTGTGCGAAATTATAGACAAAATGCCTTAAATAAGTTTCCTTCCCTTGCAAACTTTGAAGTTTCATTATGTCAGTGGGAGGTGGAGGAGCAACGATGGCTGCCACCTTCAGGGGATCAATGTGGATCCCTTCTTTCGAGACTATGAAACTGAGGAGGCATCCAGAATTGATGCAGAAGATGCACTTGTGAGGGTTCAGACGGATTTTATACCACCTGCATCTGAGGAATACCGCCATCAAATGGTCAATGTGGTACTCGCGCTGCCATGAATGAGCAGGTAAATCATCCAACTAAGGTTCCACAAAGTCCTTCACGTTGTGAAAGGCATACGACATGGCCTGCTGGAATGTGGCACCAACATTTTTAAGACCAAAAGGGAGATTGCGATAAGAAAACGTACCCCAAGGACAGATGAAAGTGGTCTTGTGTTGATCGGGCAGGTGGATCTCAATTTGGTTGTAGCCGAAAAAGCCATCCATGAATGAAAAGATGATGTTTCTTGCACAATTGTCGATGATCTGGTCAATAAAGGGAGTCGGGTAGTTGTCCTTGGGACAAGCCTTGTTGAGATCTCGATAATCGACACAAACATGAATGGTACCCTGCTTTTTATCTACAGGGACGACATTCGAGACCCATTCTGTCAACGGGATAGGGTCAATAAAACTAGCTTTCAAGAGATTTTCAATCTCTACCTTGATTGCCATAGTCTTTCGGGGGTGCACTGGTCGCAACTTTTGTCGGACTAGCTTGGCGTCGGGATAGATTGAATCGTGTGTGAAATAATAACAGGGTCTATCCCGGGCATATCCTTGTAAGTCCAAGCAAACACATCTTGAAATTGCTTGAACGAGGCCATGAACATTGTGATTTCTTCAGGGGAACACTTCTGGCCTAAACGAATGTGTTCCACTACACCAGGAGTAACCGATATGTCGATCGAAATGGTAGGCTCAATGTTGGCCAAGTTGCTTTCAAAGTCCGTTTGACATGTAAGTATCGAGGGTTGAGAGAAAGGGTAGACATTTGGTGTAAAGATGGTGCTAATGCTATTCTCCATAGTATCCTATGAAGGAAAGAAAGATAAATGATGATGTAGGTCTTCCCACGGAGGATCATCCGCACTCATGATTTCCATAATGGACTCATCGGAATGAAAAATCTAGAGGAGAGGATCGGATAGGGATGATATCCGCTATAGAGAATAGGAGGTGGAGGCCATAGCTAAGTGGTCCTTTGGAACTAACTACATAGCCTCATATGTGAGTTCAGCGGGTGAAAGAGGCATAGTGTCTCCAATCAAGTGTGTGGTGGCTTCATTAGGTACAAGCAATGGATCAGTAGAGTTGGGGATGGATGAAATCTGCAAGGAGATCATGTTCACCGTGGAAACATGATTTGGGGGAGCCGAGGTTGGAAAAATGCCCATAAGGGATGAGTCCTTGATGAGGCCAACCCCCAGGCTCTCATACAGATGTGGATATTTTCCAAGTAATGCAACATTATTGCCCGGATGATTAGCGGTGTCAGGTGTATAGAAATCCATTTGGTCGATAGTAACAATTCGTCCTTGGTGGGGGAATTGTACTATGCGGAAGTCAGAGGATGCAACCGTAGTCATGGCATAAAACCAATTACGACCAAGTAGAATGTTGTAATCTAACGGGGCAGCGACCACTTCCATATTAATGGTTGCAGTGTTTCCCCCCAAATCGACTGCTAAAACTTGTAACATCGCATGAGGTTGAAAGCCACATCCATCGAATGCCTTCAAGGTGGTAGGAGAATGGTTCAACTCGGGAGAGCCAATGGCTCTCCAACATGAAATCGACATGACTGAAGTGGAGGAACCTTCAGCCAAAATGATACAATGGATTGTCTTCCCAACAATGTTTGTGGCAACTTGAAATGCCAATTGATGGGAAAGCCTTGGTTTGAAATATTCCAGCCGAAACATGATAGTATTCGATGAATCCGGATCAACCGCATTGATGGCAGCGAGGAGAGTCTTGCGCTGGTTAGGACAGTTCTGCAAGACCTCAAGCATCGACATAGCACAAGGATCTTGTGCTAGATCCTCCACAATATTGTAGTTCTGAGTGGCCCGAGCATTGGGATTGAAAATAGATTTTCTAATCATGCTATTGGGATGACATAACACTAACTCGAAAGAGAGCTTCTCAATGGTAAGAGAAGCGGGCGGTACAGTGACGTTGGGAATCGAAGTGGAATCTTTTTCAGTATTACTTCCAACAGGTTCCTTTGGCGGGACAGATTCATACAAACGAGAACGGGTGTTCAAGTTGACGGTCTCACTACGCATCATGAGAACATGCTTGGTGGAGGATGCTTCTCCTTGGGAAGGTGAGATGTGTGCAATAAGTTGTTGGTTTTGAGTGGGGAAGGGATCTTTGAGAACTGCGGTAGTAGAGTTTTCGTTGACAAACTTTTGAACTTCATCTTGGTGGGGACATTCTTCTGATAAATGGTCTCCACCGCACAACAAACAACGATACTTTAACTTCCTCTTCTATTTGGTGTATTCTTGAGTAGGCTTGGGATCCTGTTGGTTAGAAGATTTCTTAGGTTTCCCTTTTTTATTCTTCTTACCACCGAATTTCTAAGATCAAGCTGATTGCATAGAATTCACCTCTTCTGTGGAAGCAGGAGTGGTGGACTTGGTAGTGTTGTTACCAGCCTATGGTGGTGATGGGGAAGAACCTTGGGGGTTCGACGAGCCACCATTTTGAATAGAAGGCTGGGAGGCAAGGGAATAAATGATTCCATCAGTTTGTGGTCCCTTGGGTGGTTTTGCGGGATCGTACGTAGGGTGAGGCACGCCAGGAACAATTTCATATAATCTGCTAGATTGAGCATAGACCAAGTCTAAGTAATGAGCATGGGAAATAGCCTATTCCTTAGTGACGGCTCCTCCCATAGCTACGTCTCGAGCTACGACGAGTAAAATTAGATTTGTCAACAAGTCAGCTAAGAGTTGGTTTGGAATCTGAGCCTTAATAAGATGTCGTCTTCGTTGCCATTCATGAATATGATCGGAAATATGAGTGGCAGTGTTTTGGAGAAGGGAATTCAATAAGTCCGTACCAGCCTCATAGCGAATGGGCAACTGAAAGTAGGTAAAAAATGACATAGCAAGAGATCGGAAGTTGAGAAAAGAATTGGGTGGTAGCTCAATGTACCACTTGGCAGCTAGGCTGGTGAGAGTCTGTTGAAATAACCTAAGATGGATCGAGTCATCCATCAAAGAGTTGGATGAACAACATAGATGGTATTTCATCACATGGTTTTTAGTATCCTCACCAGGTTTTCCATCAAATTCAGGGATATCTGATGGTAACTTAACCGAAATGGGTGGCCAGTTATTCCCATCGAAAATGGGATCATTGGTCAGATGAGATAGGTCAGGTAAGTCCAAAGTAGCCAAAAAGGGCAGTTGTTGGTTCAGCTGGGGATACTGATAGTACTAATAAGGCATGTATGGACTGGTAGGACCTTGAATTGACTGATTATAGGGTGTTCCCGGAGGAAATCGACCATAAGGGGGTGTTCCACTTGGACCATAAGTAGGTCCACCACCATAAAAAGGTGGTCCATTTCCATAATAAGGTAGCATGTTACCATAAGGGGAGGCCCACCTCCACTGCTGGGAGGGGGCAGGATGCCTCCAAATGGTGGGGGTCGGCCACTACCGCCAAGATAGGATGGGTCTCCACCGCCTTTACTAGGAGGAGGTGGCGGTCCACCACCACTTCCGAAATAGAGTGGGCCTCCACCGCCTCCGCCACGAGGGGGTGGTAGTCCACCGCCGCCGCCGGAAGGGTAAGGGCCTCCTCCATCACCTCCACCGTAGTAGGGCGATCCTCCACCACCACCACCACTAGGATCGGATGGTCCTCCACCACCACCACCGGGATGGGATGGTCCTCCACCACCACCACTAGGATGGGATGGTCCTCCACCACCACCACCACTGGGATGGGATGGTCCTCCATCATCAGGTAGGGGTCCACTGCCCCCTGGGGGGGTGGTCCTCCGCCTCGGCCTCCGCCTGAAGGGTAAAGGCCACTGCCTTTTCCTGAAGGGGTAAGGCCGCTGCCTCCACTTGAAGGGGGTAGGCCATGATATCCAGAATGAGGTGGTCCTCCACTAGAAGGTAGGGGTCCGCCTCTTTTGGAGTTGTGTGGGGGTCCACCGCCTCCAATTGGAGATGGGGGTGGACCAAACGGGGGTGGAGGGACTTAAGGGACTGTAGTTGGGGGTCCATGTTGTAAAACCATTTGTTGTCCCCATAGACTGTATGGATTTCTTGTGTAGTGTACCCCGTAGAGTGCGTTTCTAGGATTGAGTTGTCCCAACACGAGGTTAAGATAACCTGGATACGCTTGACTCCATGGTGGTTGAATTACATTGGATGGTGCCCCAACATGGTATAATCCCATAGTGGAAGGTTTGGTAGGTAGGGAATTTCCAATGGAAGGACTGATGGGAAATCCTCCTCCAATATTACAGTTAAAAGACGGGGGTTTCCCCCTAACAACAACTTGCTAACCACTAAGTAAAGGTTGACCCAATACAGGTTGTTGATTATTTGTTGTAGAATTAACGTTATCGGTAAGGAAGGTAGGGGGTAAAGAGTATCCTCCCCACGAGTTTTGAGGTGGGGAAGGAATGGGTAATGTAACCATGGTAGTAACATGTGTGTTGGATTGTTGTACTATTGTACTTCAATCGGTTGAGTTGTCTGAGGTATAGGACTAGTCTCATGTCTAGGGTGTGTATGTGCAGGAGATAATGGTTGACCCAGTTCAGATGTGGTCAAGTGTTGCGTGGATGATTCTGATGAATCATAAGATAAAACATGACTTGGGAGAGGTTGATAAGAATGTGACGTCGGGTCTTCTACCCTTCGTGAAAGACTTTGTCTTCGAATTTCATCACCCCTGACAAATAATTGATCCAAGCGATCACAAAGGGGTCCGAAGAGTTCTTCAGGAGTAGGCCAACTAGGTGGGGATACAATGGAAAAATGGGCCACTGCGTGGCCTAGAGATGATGTCCAATAAGATGTTGCTAGACCAATGGCTGCTCCAGGGTTGTCCTGGGGTGGATTTATCCATTCCAACGATCCAGAATTTCCTGGAAAAATGGGAGGTAAGTCTTGTGTAGTAGACGTTTCTGCATCTTCACCCTGTAGGGGATTGGAGATAGGTTAATCTGGAGGAAACATATGTGCTCCATTATTAAAAGTAGGGTTTTCTACTTTAGATGACACAACTATGGCTTGTGGGTCCATCCTTACCCTCGAAATTACCTCTTGGTTAAGGGGATATTCGGGCGGTAATTTTGGAATCCTATGGGAGCTTCTTCAAGGAAAGTCATCCAGAGTGACTGAAACAAAAGTTTCTCTTGGGGAAAACTAAACAAAAGAAAAGAAATCTAGAAAAATCCTACACAAACTAACGCCACAAGCGAACTTATGTGATAAGAGTGGATTCAAAAGTATGGAACCTCACAGGATTATCAAGGCTTCACAAATCGCTATATACCGCAGGGTCCAACAGTAAAATGCGACAAGGAGGACTGGGACCATACCCTTTCCTAAATACCCAACTACCTGGATAGTACATGCGTAGTAATCTCCCCGAGTGTTGTTATCGGTGTATTACTCTGCCAATATGGCCAAAAGATTAACTCAATTGCTTTCAGGAATCCTATTGGTGTCTCCCGATATACGCAAGGTACATGGGAGCTCAAATCCGTAGTGGTAATGTCTAATGCACAACCGTATGGCATGAGACCTTCCTATATACTACTAAGTACGTGAAACACCTTTCTATATATGCCAAGGTGTTTCATGTACACAAAGTACTTGGTGGGTATGTGAAAGAGCTTCGTTATACTTGGTTGGTACGTGAAAGAGCTTCGATATACTGATAAGTACATGGAAGGCTACAATACCCCCAGAATATAGTGCTGGCATGTAACGACAGCTTCCACATTTTACGATGCCGGAACACGTCTTTAACTTAACATGCAAGTTACCAAAAATTTTATCCTAGTTATATCGTTAATTTTATCGGGATGGTTAGGTGAATGTATGAGGTGAGTACATAAACGTAAGCATAGTGCAGGCCTTAACTACATGCAAAAAATGTACTTTTCTTTTGATGAACTCTATATATGGGAAGGAGGAATTTCTTTCCAACTGATTTCACCAAAGCAACACAATGCAACACAATCCCAAAATCTACCAACTTTGATCAAAATACTCTTTTTTTGTTTTTCCGTTTTTTCAGGAAAAACTCGAGAAATCAATCAAGCATGACAACCAAATCCAAACATTTTCTTTGCCTTTTCGAATCAAAACTTTAAGAGATGAAAAGAGAAAAATTTCCTATCTAGAGCACTCTAACTTTTCAATTTCACTATAATGGCTTAAAAGCATAAAAAACAATCAAGAATGCATACAATCTATCCAAACACGGAAATACTTTTGTAAAAACTTGATCTCATTCGAATTTTTCAAGAAAATGAATGATTATAATTCTCGAAAAGCACAAATGATTCATTCTTCTTCAAACTTTTCCAAAAGACTAATGAATGATGATTTCCAATGCATAAAGCAAATTCTACAATAATCTTCAAATGTACTAAAAAACAGTAATATGATGCACCTTCAATTTTCCAATGATATGCCAAGATAATAACTTGATAAGAATGATATTTATAAGCATCGATAATTGAAAAGAAAGTTGATTCGTCGCACTCTAAACACTCAAAAAATTCTCGGAAAATGACAAGCACTCATATGGACTGAAAACACTTCAAAACACTCAATCAAACAACTGAAATGCAAACAAAGCTTAATGACAAGTGCAAAAAGAAGTTTGGGATCAGATCAAATGCAAGGATTAGATTAGGCAAGGAGAGGGGTGATGATAAGGCTAAGTGGATGAAGATGGGGGAGCCAAGGTGTCCACCACTACCAAGCATAAGTTTGTCAACAAATGAGACCCAATACAACCCACACAAAAACCAAACACTTTCAACATACTGATCAAAAGGATCTCTGACTAGATCTTGCAGCACAGAGAGGTCTGAACACCAAACCAAAACTAAAATAAAAAAAATGGAGGGGGATGCCCATATGTCAATTTTGACAAATTGGCGCAGTCTGTGTTTATACATAGAGTGACCGTCGTAGGTCACTAGTGCAGGAATTGTGACGATGTCAAAGTACACCAGTGTAAAGGTTGCGACGACAGGCTAAAAGACAGAGAACAAAGGTCAAATCAACGCTCTGGTTTCACTGCCCAGGTGCGACGAGCGAGATCCAAGTTCAAGAATGAACAAATATCTAAACAATGAGCAATAAAATGGTTTAAAAATGGTTAGTACAAACTCATAGGAGAACTACAGACTCTTCTAAGTAAATATTTGATGGTGAAAAAGCCCTAGGAGGCAAATAAGATGGCTTGCAAAAGAAATCAACTGAAAATGGAATTCAAATTGAAAACTACAAACAATGTATTCCCCAATACGATCGCCAGACTTGTTTGACAGACAATCTACCAAGAGCAGACTCGAGGCATGATCTCCCTAGCTCAACGCGAGTCTAGAACAAATAGAGACAGAATATAAATAACTCTCCTATATATAATTAGAGATCAAGGAACTAGATGCTTTACCTTTCAGATCGTTGATCCTTTCTCCTTGAATGTTTCTCCAAGATTTATGGTCTTCAAATCTTAGTTGTAAAACCCGTCAAGACAACACAAGCAGTAAAATGCACGTAGACAATAATAGACCTACGTAAGCAGTTAAGTAGGAAAACTACACAAAATATCATTAATGAAATGAGATTTGGTGGAAAGCATTTATATTACTGTATTAAAGGAAAGTACATAGAAGGAAGTGATTACAACCGATGACTTAATGTAGCAATCCTTCTCCAACCAATTCAATGCCAAAGCATCCAAAGGGATGATGGATCTCTCAAGGGATGAGTGGAGATCTCTCCTAATCTAATTTCACCAACATATAGTACTATAGACTTCCTCCCTTTGGAATGGGAGTGAGCTTCACTTATATAGGACTAAGTAGATAGGGTAGGTTGAGATATGGTAGAAGAGAGATAGGGGATCCTTCCAAGAGGCTAGGAACCGAATGCTAGCTTCCCCAAAGGCTAGGGATAGCGATACACATCAGCTACCTTCGAGAATGGGCTCAAAGAGGATATTTTAATCAATTAACTGACATTGTCGTAGTTTGTAAGAGGACAACCTACGATATAGCAGGTTTCATTAGGACAACCTGCAACGACCTCATGGAACACTGGGTTCTCCGACAACTTCACATAACTCTTTTTGTTGCAATATATACAAGTAGCACTCAACTAGAGATCAAACAAATCATATAGTAGATTCCTAAGCCATACTGCCTCAGAAATGGCCGAACAAGCTGCGACATACTCTACTTCGGCTGTACTCAGTGCCACATAGGACTGCTTCCTGCTAAATTAAGAGATCATATCAGATCCCATACTGAAGCAATACCCCGAAGTGCTCTTTCAATCAATGGCACTGCCTTCCCAATCCAAATCAACATAACAATCCAGGTTGAACTTATGATTCACCTCATACTTGAGCCCATAATCAACTGTACCCTTCAAGTACCTCAGAATATGTTTGCAGCTATCAGGTGAACGTGTCTTAGATCTGTCAAGTACTGGCTCAAGGTGTTCACCGCAAAGCAGATATCTGGTCTCTTATTCGTTAGGTACATCAAGGACCCAATCATCTGATGATACATCGTAGCATCAACTGGCTCAGATGACGCTTCAGGTTCGATGCCATAGGTGTGGCCATGGCCTTCCAGTCCATCATCCCGAACCTCTTCAGGATCTCTACTGCATACTTCCTTTTTCCAAGGAAGATTCCATCTGCACTCTGCCACACCTCCATACTAAGAAAGTAGTGCGTCATACCCAAGTCCTTCATCTTGAACTCGGCAGCAAGCTTCCTCTTCATATCGAAAATCAATCTATCCTCACCTATTACAAACAGCTCATCCACATACATTAGTAGTATGACTGGATTTCCTTCCTCAACCTTATAGTAAAGGTTGGAATCTGCTTTACTCTTGGTAAAGCCCAAACTAGATAGGAAGCCATCTATCCTGCCATACTAGGTCTTGGGTGCTTGTTTCAAACCATACAGGGATTTCTTCAGTTTGCACACATGTGTCTCTCGGTCATGTGTCTCAAACCCGAGTGGCTGCTCTGCATACACTTCCTCTTCAACTACACCATTCAAGAAAGTTGTCTTGACATCCATCTGGTGTAACTTCCATTTCATCACTGGAGCCAAATCAAGTACTGATCTAATGGAAGTGTATCTGGCCACAGGAGCAAAGGTCTCTTCATAATGAATCCCTTCTTTCTAGGAGAAGCCACGAGCTGCAAACCTTGCCTTATATTTTATTATGCTGCCATCTATATCATGCTTGATCTTATAGATCCACTTGGAAGTCACAACAGACTTCCCATCTGGTCTTGGGACTACATCCCAAACATCATTCTTCATGATCGACAGATCATGGCATTCTTCCATTACTTCATCCCGGATACTGGGAACTTCAATATATTCAATAGATAGCTTTGTTGTTGGAACAAATGTGGTAGTCCTTTTTTTGTAGGTGATGGTATACGATCTTTCCTACAAAGCAAGGTAAATTTAATGATTAGAAACATCTCATAGTTTTCAGAACAAATTCTTACACATAAAGAAATATGTCATATAGTCATGCAATTATTTTAGCCAATGCTTCAATTCAACATTTATCAATATCCCGTAACTTCCTAGATGCCTTCCAATCTTGTGATGTCCCAAATTTGGAATTGGGTCACAATGGCCTAATCACATTAGCCATATTCATTAGAGTTTGTAAAATTGATGTTAAGGGTCAAATAATTGCCAAGGAGGAAAATTACTAGTTTCCTAGGTTTGGGGTGGAAGCTTTAGGATTTGGAATAAGGGGGGTAATAAATGATGTTTAGACATTAGAAAGGTTAAAGTATTTAATAAATAGAGTGAATAAATAAATTCAAGAGAAATCCTAGGTGACAAATGGTTTTGGAGACATATGGAGGATGTGGGACCCACACTAGCTTGATTTTTCATGATACAGGGTATCTCTCTTTTGCAAATTCGAATTAATGGGAATGTGAACACTCTTGGATGAGTTGGTAAGTCATAACACATTTCATTGAGCATCTTAGGTCGAATTGGGAAGGATTGATAACCTCCATGGAAGATAAAGAGTCAAAGTGGAAGTTTGTGGACACTTGGGCTAGATTCCCTAGCCCCTATGACACCAATGATGGAGCACTATGACAACTATGACAAATTGCAGACCTGACGTCTGACATATGACCACTATGACATGTTAGCCCCAAAAATAGGCTAAAGGAAGGCGAATTTGGGAGTTGGAGAAGCCAAAGAGACTCAAAATCGAATTTGGGAGAAGATGGAAGGTTGGAACTAGGAGACAAGTGGCAAATGTGGAATATTTTCTAAATGGAAATCTATTGAATCTATTGAGAGGATTTCGACCCTTAGAAGGCTAATATTGGTTATAAAATGTATAAATGAAGTATGAGAATATCTTTTGATCATTTGTAGAATTTGCAATTGCATTTGTGAAGAGGGAGAGCTAGTGGATGACTAGTTTCTTGCCTTAGCCAATTTCGAGGGTGAAAGATTCCCATCCAAGTTGGTAATTGGAAAGGCCATTCAGACCGTTCATTTGGAGCTTTAATGGAGTCTTTATTTGTAGGTGTAAGCTACAGGGCAGCTCATGGTTTCTTCTATTGCATCTCACTCCTTCAACCATTTCCAGTTTTGATGGCATATTCTTGATCCTTGAGGGAGGGCGTTTTTGGTGAGCTATTGTACTCTTTGGGGAATATTTTAATACCCCATTTCTTTTGTAATATGAATTAAATACTCTTTTCTTCATCTCCAAAAAGTTTCAGGTCGAAATTCTAAGTAGCAATGTATCTCATTTTTAATGGAAGAACAATGTCATTTCCCCACTACCTTGTTGTGAGCCAATGTATTGATGATGATTTCGAATGAATGGATGATTATCTGATATATTTGTGATCAATATACTGCCATGGATGTCTTATAAAAGTTTCATGTACTGTACTTGAGCATTTGAAGCATTTTTACTCAGTTTAGTTGTATTGGGAGGTGAAATAGTGCCATTCCCCCAAGGGTCGAATTGGGGATTTTTGCAGTTGAATGGGAGAGGGTGAGAACAGTTGTAATAATCCATTAATAGTGCATATGAGACTTTAATAAAATAATTAACACATTACATACCTCTGTTCATAAATTTGAGTGGTTTTGGAGGCATTTGGGAAGCCATTTTCAGTACTTACCCCAGGGGGATTTGAACCCCAAATTACTAGTAAAATTGCATAATTGGTCCAGAATCTTAAGAGAGTTTGCAGAGGTTGTTTTTTGGACATATTTCATCCATAAACATCATATTAAAGTTCTAATATCATTCATACACCTTCCTTGAATATTTGAAGGCATTTGGAGTCAATTTGAGACCTAGAGACCAATACTAGTCAAAGGAAAACCACTAGTAAAATTACCTACATTGATCAGAATTGAAAGAAGATTTGCAAAAGAATTTTAAAGGTCCAAAGGAATCCCTGAAACACATATTTATGTTCTAATATCATTCATATACCTTCTCGGAAGATTTGGGATCATTTCGGGCAAATTTGGGACCTAGAGATCAAAACTAGTCAAAGGTCGAACTAGGGAAAAAAAGTGAAAAATTGCAATTTTAATAAAATTCCTAATAAGGGACATTACAGTGGTATCAGATCATGGTCCTTGCACCTGTGTATTAGGAACATACATTCAAGAATAATTGGCATCCATGTATTACTATTATGATGAATACTATGAGTACAATTCTTATGAGGAATATGCAGATGCTTATGAGCAATATGAAGCAGAATGTGAATGGTATGAGGAAGAGGTGCCATCATGCAACACTTTTTACAATTTCAAGAGAAATGAAGATTATTCTTATGACTTTAAATCTGATGAATATGAGTTTGTCACACCAACCAAGGATAATTCTATGAGTGAGTTCCAAAGATGGAGAGCAAAATATAAAACCTTGCCCCAACAATATCAAAAATATCAAGAATATCTTGCTTTTAGCAAAAATACAGAAAATGCCATGTCCTTTGAGTACTATGCTAAACATGTTTTTGAAAATAGGCCCAAAAATGAATATGTGGAGTTAGTTAAGAAAGGTTTATGTCCTTCTTGTAAAAACCCTTGGAGCGAGTATCATATATGTGTGCATGAAATGATGTCCTCCTTGAGGAGAGATTTTGAGATGTATTCACGAAGAGATTCCAAATATATTGATCCTAAGGAAAACAAGGGGAAAAATGCATCAGCTTGCTTTAAGGAGTAAAAGGAAGAGACATCAAAAGAGCATGAAGAAGATTCTATTGAAAATATGGAAGATCATTTCGAGACACCTTCTAGTTTAGACATGAACAAAAGAGCATCTACTGATGGATGCTTAAACTATGAAGGAGTACCTACTGATGGGTGCTCACACCTATATGTTGGTGACATAGAGATCACTTTTGAAAGTGTTTCTACAAGTACAAGTTTCATTAAGCATGATAATGAAGACCTTGTAGCAGTTGAAGAAGAACCAAGATCAACTTCCCCATCACCACTTGAGCTTCATGAAGTTGGTCCAAGCAAAATCGAAGAAGATAAGGAGGTTCATTTGCAAGAGCCTCATTTTCTTGAAGGGTCCTTAAAGATGAATGAAAATAAGATCCAAGAGTCCCTCAGAATTCTCCATGACACTCAAGCATTGGTGTCAAATTCTTGTTGGAGAGCTACTTCATTGGAGGAAACATCCTTCCTTGAAGACATGGAGAAGATTCAAAGAGCACTGTGCCACATCAAAGGTAATTTCATGTCTTTTCTTTTTTATAGAAACCATTTGTTTGAGCTTAATGAATTTACATGATGCATACTTTAAGAATAATGAGGATATTCATAAGCTCACAATTCAAAATGAACAACTTCTTGAAAAGTTGCAAGATACTTGTTTTTCCTCCTATGTTTCAAATTGTCAAATGGTAAATTGTTTGGAGGATTCTTATGACATGGTGGATCATGAGAAATGTGAAAATTTGAATGTTCTTGATGTGTTTGAAGATGAACTTGAAGAGATCCAAACACTTGATGTGGTGGAGGAGGAATTTGAATTGCCTCTTGATGAAGGTTATGCAATTTTTAAAGAAGAGCATGATTCCTCTACATTGGAACCAAACTATGACAAAGAGTTCACACTTTTGAAGGAGCTGCATGATACTACCCATATGGATCCTTCCCATGATGAAACTTCTATACTTTTTGATCATTTGGGTGATTTGGTTCATTCTCCTACATCCTACAATTCCATGTTTTGCAACATTAGTCTAAATGAAGTATGGGTGAAAGGGTTCTTTTTGATGGTGTTGCATGAGGAGTATAGAACTCCTAGATTTACTTTTTATGATGATATGGTTGGAGCACATTCTATTCACATTTTCAGCAACATTATTTGTCACTTTATGATGATGCAAATCTATATAGATGCACCTATGATATGCATTTGAGTCACTTGAAGACTCATGGTTTTTCTTGCTCAACATTTGATTCATTTGATGTTGGAGGAACTTCATCCAACACTTGGGAGAATAGATTTATGATTGGAGAAAATTTTTGTTGGCAGCCACATACTTTGTTATATTTTTATGATTCTCACATTCATGGATGTATGGGTGAGACTTCTTTGAGTCATTTGAAGTCTCCTTGTTTTTTCTGCTCATTATTTGGTTCAGATTTTAGTGGAGATTCTTCATTCACTTCTTGGATGAAAGAATACATGGCTGAATATTTTGATGCATATCACATCCTTTTGGAGCAGCATTATAGTACATGAGATACTCACCTATGTCATTGGAGCAGATTTGATGGGTCACTTGAAGCTTGTATGCACTTGGAAAATGGTGGTCTACTTGCTTGGAGGTATAATCACTTTCATGACTCTTTGATGAAGCATATCCTTGATGTACATTTTCATTATGTTGTTATGTACTTTGATGATATATATTTGGTACTCATGATGTTTGGAAGATTGCATACAAGAAAATGGGATCCATGAATCCTCTTATCTAATGGTGTAGGTTGGAGAGCACTCTTAATTGTTGGGGTGCAATACAAGCAATGGGACCCTGGAATAATTTTTGTCTCATTGGTTTTATTTTTTTGGGGGAAGCAAGCAGTATGGGAGATGGATTCCCCACTTAATAAAGTGATTTTAATTAGAGTAGTGTAGCAGAAAGCATGATGGTTCCTCTCTAAAATATTCATGGAAACTTAAAGACTCAAGGTTTGGCAATTCAATGACAACTTCAAAGAATTATACAGAAAGTAGGTTCTTCAACACCCATGTTTGAAACTGCTTGAGGACAAGCAATATTGGGAAGGGAGGATTTGTGATGTCCCAAATTTGGAATTGGGTCACAATGGCCTAATCACATTAGCCATATTCATTAGAGTTTGTAAAATTGATGATAAGGGTCAAATAATTGCCAAGGAGGAAAATTACTAGTTTCCTAGGTTTGGGGTGGAAGCTTTGGGATTTGGAAAAAGGGGGATAATAAATGATGTTTAGACATTAGAAGGGTTAAAGTATTTAATAAATAGAGTGAATAAAGAAATTCAAGAGAAATCCTAGGTGACAAATGGTTTTGGAGACATATGGAGGATGTGGGACCCACACTAGCTTGATTTTTCATGATACATGGTATGTCTCTTTTGCAAATTCGAATTAATGGGAATGTGAACACTCTTGGTTGAGTTGGTAAGTCGTAACACATGTCATTGAGCATCTTAGGTCGAATTGGGAAGGATTGGTAACCTCCATGGAAGATAAAGAGTCAAAGTGGAAGTTTGTGGACACTTGGGCTAGATTCCCTAGCCCCTATGACACCAATGATGGAGCACTATGACAACTATGACAAATTGCAGACCTGACCTCTGACATCTGACCACTATGACATGTCAGCCCAAAAAATAGGCTCAAGGAAGGTGAATTTGGGAGTTGGAGAAGCCAAAGAGACTCAAAATCGAATTTGGGAGAAGATGGAAGGTTGGAACTAGGAGACAAGTGGCAAATGTGGAATATTTCCTAAATGGAAATCTATTGAATCTATTGAGAGGATTTCGACCCTTAGAAGGATAATGTTGGTTATAAAATGTAGAAATGAAGTATGAGAATATCTTTTGATCATTTGTAAAATTTGCAATTGCATTTGTGAAGAGGGAGAGCTAGTGGATGACTAGTTTCTTGCCTTAGCCAATTTCGAGGGTGAAAGATTCCCATCCAAGTTGGTAATTGGAAAGGCCATTCAGACCTTTCATTTGAAGCTTTAATGGAGTCTTTATTTGGAGGTGTAAGCTACAGGGCAGCTCATGGTTTCTTCTATTGCATCTCACTCCTTCAACCATTTCCAGTTTTGATGGCATATTCGTGATCCTTGAGGGAGGGCATTTTTGGTGAGCTATTGTACTCTTTGGGGAAGTTTTTAATGCCCTATTTCTTTTGTAATATGAATTAAATACTCTATTATTCATATCCAAAAAGTTTCAGGTCGAAATTCCAAGTATAAATGTATAAATCTCATTTTTAATGGAAGAATAATGCCATTTCCCCACTACCTTGTTGTGAGCCAATGTATTGATGATGATTTCGAATGAATGGATGATTATCTAATATATTTGTGATCAATATACTGCCATGGATTTCTTATAAAATTTTCATGTACTGTACTTGAGCATTTGAAGCATTTTTACTCAGTTTAGTTGTATTGGGAGGTGAAATAGTGCCATTCCCCCAAGGTTCGAATTGGGGATTTTTGCAGTTGAATGAGAGAGGGTGAGAACAGTTGTAATAATCCATTAATCGTGCATATGAAACTTTAATAAAATACTTAACACATTACATGCCTCTGTTCATAAATTTGAGTGGGTTTGGAGGCATTTGGGAAGCCATTTTCAGTACTTACCCCAGGGGGATTTGAACCCCAAATTACTAGTAAAATTGCATAATTGGTCCAGAATCTTAAGAGAGTTTGCAGAGGTCATTTTTTGGACATATGTCATCCATAAACATCATATTAAATTTCTAATATCATTCATACACCTTCCTTGAAGATTTGAAGGCATTTGGAGTCAATTTGAGACCTAGAGACCAATACTAGTCAAAGGAAAAGCACTAGTAAAATTACCTACATTGATCAGAATTGAAAGAGGATTTGCAGAAAAATTTTAAAGATCCAAAGGAATCCCTGAAACACATATTTATGTTCTAATATCATTCATATACCTTCTCAGAAGATTTGGGATCATTTGGGGGCAAATTTGGGACCTAGAGATCAAAACTAGTCAAAGGTCGAACTAGGGAAAAAAAGTGAAAATTTGCAATTTTAATAAAATTCCTAATAAGGGACATTACAAATCTCTACTAGAACATTGTTAAGAGTGTGCACAACTCCCAACATGTCATCAAAGAGGTTTCATTCTAGATAAGTAGAAATGGAATGTTGTACAGTGCCATAGGCCACTTACCCATCACATGCATATTAGTAGTATAGTGTTCATTAATGCAATTATTCTAATATGCATAATACACACCCTAAGTCTAGGAACATAAGCATATACATCATTGAACAATATTATTTAAAAAAACAGAATATACAAGAAATGAAAATTCAAATACTTATCTTTGTTTGTTTGTTGGGTGGACTCCCTCTGAATCTTTGCTTCCTTGCAAGAGCTGTTGGAGTCCTATTCTGAAGTAACTCCTTTTACTCCTTTCTATTGTGAATTGTAAGGAGTGGTGAACTCTCTTTTAATCCCTAAATCACTGCATAGCACTTGAAGTTTACTGAAGTGAATTTTCCACCATTGTCGGATCTAAAGGTATTGAACTTCTTTTCAGTGTGGTTTTCTATCAAGGGCTTGAATTCCTTGAATTTGCTGAATACTTCATCTTTTTTCTTCAATAAATAAATCCCAAGTCTTCCTAGAGAAATCATCAATCAAAGAACCATAGTATACATACCCACTCAGAGAACTAGATGACATCGGACCGCATACATCGGAGTGGATAATTCCTTTTTCCTTACTTTCTTGTGATTGCCTTCTTTTTGTTCTTTCCTTTTGCAAATCCTTTGCAAACATCTTCATACTTTGACTGGATTTCAGGAAGACCTTCTACAACTTTTCTTGCAATTGGTAATGCCCTATAGTGCATGTGTGCAAGACTTTTATGCCAAAGTTCACTTGGCTCTACTGAATCATGGACCATGGCTTGTTCTAGCTGGCCCTTCAATTTCTATAATCCTCCCTCTTTCTCTCCAATCACCACTACATCATCTATAGTATTACCCTTTGGCCACATTAGGACTTGGCCATCTACAATTGAAACCCCCGTGCCTTTTGCATCTAATGCAAATATGGAGCGTAGATTCTTCTTGAGACCTGGAACATATGGTACATCTTTCATCTTCATAGACTTTCCAGAGTCTAGCTTGTACGAGGCTTCACAACTTCCTTTTATGGGATACTGGTAGTCATCTGCAAGCTTCACCTTATGGGGTGATTCATGTTTAGATAGATTCATAAAGGATTCCTTGAATCCTGTCATGTGTTTGGAATCCCCACTAGCTATAAGCCAATCATTACTTCCATGAGTAATGGTTCTAGTGAGAGCGGAAATCAAAACATATTCTTCATCACTAGAAGAATCATCACTATCTTCTCTAGCCCTCTTCCTAGGAGGTTCATCATCCTCTGCAGCATGAGCATGATGTCTTCTTTTGGTGTTCTTCCTTTTGTGAGAACCATCTTTCTTATTTCTGGGACAGTCTCTGGAATAGTGTCCCTTTTCATCACATGTATAGCAATGGGCATGGGACATGTTTCTCTTACCTTCTGATTTTGATGGTGGTGTCTTTCTTTCTTGCCATGATGGTGAGTCTTTTTGTCACCATGACTTTTGGAGTGTGCTGTGAGAGCTTGATCTTCATTCCCCATCTTCTCTTCTCGAGCTACAATTCGAGCTTCTTCTTGTGAGCATTCTTCCCACAGTCTACTGAAAATGATAAGTTTCTTCCTAGCACAAATTCCTTGGATGAAGGAATCGCATGACCTAGGAAGGCCATTAAGAGTGGTCATTACCACTTCTCCATTTTCGATGTCTTCTCCCACAGCTTCAAGTTGTTCTTTTATCTGGGAGACCCTTGAGAAATAAGACTGCATGGTCTCTGCATTCTAGATCTTGACATTCTTCAATTGATTCCTCAAGGTCATCTTCCAATTTATGTTCTTCCCTTCAAATAGCTTGGTTAGGGAATAAAATATCTCCTTTGGTATCTTTAGGGAAGACACGTGGGGTATGAGATGATCTTTTATAGAATCAGAAATGATCCTCTTTTCCTTGACCAAGTTCTTCTTGTGAAGAGCCTTAGCCTCTTCTTCTGGGATAGGGACCACTTCATTTATATAAATGTCCAACTCAATTTCTTCCAGGATTAACCCAATCCTATACTTCCATGCTCGGAAGTTATCAGCCCCTTCAAGCTTATCCTCAAGCTTGGTGTGGTGAGACATCTTAAAGAGTACTTCAAATGGAAATAGAAAAGATTTAGGTCTTACCACTTGAATTGCAAAAATATGGATCTGGAGCTAAGTTAGGGTTTGTCAGAGAAACCCTCAAAATTCAAAATGTGAATTTCAAACTTCTAAAATGATAGAAAGATGCGCCTTGATGAGATGATCATCCCGGTATACTCAAAATTTGAAAACTGCAAAGTTTCACCCTTCAAAAATGCTTTTCAATCTTCTGGATTCACTAGGAGGACCTTGAATTAGGGTTTGAGTTTCCTGGAGTTTTACCCAACCAAAAATCTTGATCCAAAGCTCTAAACTTCTAATTTTCCAAGGAGCTTCCAGCTATGTCTTCAGATTTCAGAAATTCCTATTTTGTGGAAACCATAATTTTTAGGGCCAAAACTGAAAGTGCTCAGAATTGAATTCTGATTGGACATGAAGATTCTCCTTGATGAGTAGAGTCAATCTACCTTACTGCTTTTCCAAAATCTGTGGAGAGAAACCAAATAAACAAGAAACCCTAGTTTCCGCCACTGTACAATGTCTTCTTTTCAGGGAAGCTCTGATACCATGTTAGATTTTGAGCATTAATTCAGCATACTGTAGGATCTTTACTGAGAGAATAACATGTACAACATATCAATTACATCAAGCATGTATCAAGCATATCAAGCAATCACATAAGACAATGAACACACAGAGTTTCACTAGGGAAAACCATAAAGGTGAAAAACCCCACAACTTCCTCGGAGATAGAAAGAGCAATGATACAACCAAAGTACAAGAGATAGTCTTCTCCTAGCAGTTGATCCTGCTCCTCACATGTGCACCACTTTTCGAGTGATAGAAGAGTGAGTAATGAGATGATCAAATAGATATCTCTCGGTCTCTATTTATACTTGTCCTGTCTTGCCCAATAAACCAGTGGGGCCCACTTGTCTAACTTAGCCTAATAACCCATGGTTACATTAATCAGGGCTGACCCCTTAGTAGGTGGTCTAATAACCCATCAGCAAGTTACAACACTTGTGACACTTGTCAATAGAAATGACGACACGTCTGTATAGAGGAACAATACATCTCTATAGGAGTACAATAAAATACATAGATGAAATACATTCTGAAGTTACATATACATCAACACCTCATGTGCTTTATCCCACAATAGGACATCATCTTGTACTTTATAATTCACCATTGTGGCTCTCTTCTCAAATGAACATTTGACAATGTCTTGTTTCTTTTGGAGGTGTTGGAATGGATCTTTTCTAAACTCCTCCAGTTCAACTAAGGTGTCCAAACGATGTTGTAAGGGATGGAAATCATCCTCTCCTTCAGCGATAGCTAAACTCAAGGATGGAATTCACAAGTGAATAGGCATAATAAAAGGGGTCTCATACGCCATAGTGTAAGGAATTTATCCTGTAGTTGTCTTAGTGTAATTCTATCATCCCATAAAGCAAAGTTTAGTTTTGTGTTGCAGTCTCGCTTGTTATATTTGGAGGTTCTATTAAGGATCTGAATCATATTTTTATTTGTTGATTCGATCAATCCATTACTCGGAGGGTAATAAGTGGAAGACCAAAAAATTTGGATGCCATAACTGACACCAAAGTGGAGCATGACATCAGAAATGAAAGTTGATCCATTATCATTCAAACCGAAGTGAGACAAAATGTTAAGCTTAATAAATTCTACCACATATTGTTTAGTGGAGTCCTTAAGGGCGATTGCTTCTTCCCACTTTGTGAAGTAGTCGCAGTCAAAATGAATATGTGACCTACACTAGAAGGTGGAGATATTGGACCGATGAAATACATACCCAATCTTGCGAAAGGGACTTGTACTTCGATGGGCTTAAGAGGCATGGAAACTAACTTTTGTTGATGGTACAACGAAACGTTTGCAAGATTCACACTTTCAAACTAGTAAATGGGCATCTTGATGGAGGGAAGGAGATTAATAACCCCAGAATGACATTGTTCAAGTGCCATTGGGGATTTATCAGAAGTAAGACAACAGGATAAAACTCCATCACGACCTCTCCTATAAAGGATTTGATCTTGTAAGACATACTGAATAATTTGTAAGTGAAGTGATCGCTTAGATTTAGTATCCATATCCAGTGGAAAAAAACCATTCACAAGAAATTATACCATGGGGGAATACCATGGCTTAGAGGCTATTTATGTTTCTTCACTGTAATATCCCAACCAAGACTTGGCCAGAATATTTACTCCAACTGTAAAATTAATCAGGATTTTTACTAGTAAATTTTAAACAATTCTTTGTGGTGAGTAGGATGTAAGTGAGGGGTACTAGTACACTGAGCAAGGATGGTAAGGAAGACTTTCAATTCTTGAATTTATATGAAAGAGTGTGCAGATGAAAGCTAAGTCTTGTCTGAGTAGTGGTCCTATGCACAATGTACTGGAGCCATTCACTTTTCAACAACAAAACAATTTGTTCCCTCATTCGAGGCTTCCTGGTCTTCTAGCATATGCATACTAGACTAGGTGAGGGTTCTAGAAAGAAGTATGATTCATTCATAGTCAATAATATTCAGTAAATTAGAAGGATCAAAGCTCATAAGAAACAAGGAGGGATTAAGTGCATTTGGAAGGAAAACTAGACAAGGGCGCTCTTGTGGATTGTGCAACCAAGAGGTTTCCGAGTCATTCTAAAAAGGGTTGGATTCTCCCAAAAACTTAGGGAATGAGTTGATATGGATTTTATATTGTGTTAGAATACTCTTGCAATTTACATAATTAAGAACTGATGATTAGATAATTATTTGCAGTAATTATGGTAAAACTAGTCATACAATTTTACTCAATGAACTAGTCTTTCATTCGTTAATTCCAAACTGCGTCCATAACTCATTAAAAACTGTTATGAGATGATTAAGGGTTCTGATATACATTATTTATCAGCTACAGGTGGAAATATAAACTTTAGAATACATCTTGTAATATTTTTATTGAATTCAGAATTACAATGCCTCGCAGGCTAGGAAATTCTTACACCTTGGGGGGAAAATGAATGTAATAAGTAGAGAAATCATTGTGGCTCTGATATGAAGCTGATATATAAATACCAACAGGTATAATTACTGATATAGAGTTCTCACTAAACTTCTGGAAGTATCTGGAGAACATTCACTAAACTATGTTCTTCCTATAGGGTAATCTCCTCCAAAACTAGTTGAGAATGAGTGTAGATGTGAAAGAAGAGAATGTAGATCAGATCTGGAACTGATATCTGATTATAGTCAGCTATTATATCTGTAGATGAGGGAGCACTGGTGTTATCTCTCCAAGAAACTCTTCTAGGTTGTATCTTGAAGATGCTTGGTAACTTAACTTTACTCACAATGGTTCACTCAATGATGGGTAATATTGGATCAAGATGAATATCTTAATTGACTAGATTTATATTCAAGACTATCTAGACATATACAAACAATGCAGGGACTTCAAGAGATACTATCAGAAAAGTGGTGTATTAAATAGGACATAAATTAATCACAACAACCAAAACATATACATGTAAAACAATGCATATGAAGGGTTAAGAGACTAATATGATGGCTTATGATTCTTTATTAAATAATCAAAAGTGAGATGAAAATCACCATAGGACATTTAAACACAGATAAAGAACAATATTCAACTCATAAGCATGAACAGAGAAGAAAAGAGGATCTGACAATTTCAATCAAGGAAGCTTGCAGGCTGAATATATAATAGAAAAGGTCTCTATTGCAAGTGTAGTATAATTATGAACTCAAAATCGAACCCCCATTTGGTTCCTCAAATTTTCTTGGCTTTATAGCCTTTACAAACAGTTTCCAGATCCTGGAAAACTGGATCAAATTTACTCAAAATAGAAAGTCAAATAAGTTTCATAATGTTAAGATTCAATATGCTAAGACAAAAAATATCAGCATTACATTCCATTTCACAACAATATAATATACAAGATCACTGAAAGAACAACAAGCACAACATAAACACAAGAGACGGAGATTTATCCTGGGAAATCCTCATGGGGTAGAAAACCCATCAAATCTTCCTCAATATAGATGACCAACAAAAACAAAGATGTAAACCATAGACATGAGCTCCTTCTCCTCCATAGCAGATCTCTCCCTCACCTATGCACCAATCACAAGTGAGTGTAATGTGTGTTAAATGAGGAACACACATCCTCTGTTTATACACAACTCCGACTTGACTTTTACACTAACTAGGTCGGCCCCAACTTTAACCACTAGGTTAAACACCCCATTACAATTGACTCTGGGCCGAACCCACTAGGGAAGTCTAATAACCCAAGTTACCACATTCCGATGGAGAAAGAAACATCTCTGGATATACAATAAGGTCTTCACGGATGAATGAAACATCTCCGGAATAATAAAGTACAAATATAATATTCTTAGAAGTTACAATATTTCAACACTCCCCCTTAACGAGAAGGATATTATAACAACATCTGCATGAGCAAGGAGTCATCAACTACATCATACATGATACATCTATAGATCATTGGAAGCTTTCTCAACATCATCAGTAACTCAACCAGTTACTGGAATATCTTTAGGTCTACAATACTGGAGTATCAGCATCGTCAGTATTGAGTCTTCACCTTCTGCAGCAATGGATCAGCTACAAAATCATCATCATCTGGATCTCTCGATCAACATCATGAACATCTAGATCATCTCGATCAACAGCATCAACATCTAGATCTCTCAATCAAGAGCATCATCATCTCGATCATCTCGATCATCATCATCTAGATCATCTGGATCATTATCATTTGGATCATCTTGATCAATAGTATCATCATAACGATCATCTTGATCAACAGCATCACATCTTCAACTGGATCCTCTCGATCAACAGCATCATCATCTCGATCATCTCGATCTACAGCATCTAGATCATCTCAATCTACAGCATATTGATCATCTCGATCTACAACATCGTCATAGCAACATACTCTGCAATACACAAGATCCTATTATGGGATGATCAATCCCTCTCACTTTAGGACATAGGTCCATGGACGATACAATCCAGATCAAATTCCAGGATGATCAATCCTTATCAATTTTAGACAAGTCTCATATCTATGGACGATGCAATCTAGATCTACTTCCAGGATGATCAATCCTTATCAATTTTAGACAAGTCTCATGTCTATGGACGATGCAATCTAGATCTACTTCCAGGAAGATCAATCCTTATCAATTTTAATCAAATCTCATGTCTATGGATGATGCAATCCAGATCTACTTCCAGGATGATCAATCCTTATCAATTTTAGACAAGTCTCATGTCTATGGACTATGCAATCCAGATCTACTTCTAGGATGATCAATCCTTATCACTTTAGGACATGATCCCAAGGACGATGCAATCCTATCACGTATATTTTGAACCAAATGTCTAGGGATGATGCAGTCCTATCATCAATTATTAGATACATATTTCTACAGATCAATTCTGGGACCGAAGTCCATGGATGATACAATCCTCACATTCTCAAAGACATCTGTCTATGGATCAATTTTGGGACCGTCGTCCGGGGATGAAACAATCCCCACATTCTTGGAGACATCTGTCTACAGATCAATTCTGGGACTGAAGTCCGAGGAAGATACAATCCCCACATTCTCGGAGACATCTGTCTATGGATCAATTATGGGACCGAAGTCCGGGGATGATACAATCCCAACATTCTCAGAGACATCTGTCTACCGATCAATTCTGGGACCGAATTTCGGGGATGATACAATCGCCTCTCGTCCACTAGGGACCTCATTCTTGGAGACATATGTCTACGGATCAATTCTGGGACCGAAGTGTGGGGTTGATACAATCCGCTCTCGTCCACTAGATATCACATTCTCAGAGACATTTGTCTACGGATCAATTCTGGGACCGAAGTCTGGGGATGATACAATCCCCTCTCGTCCACTAGGGACCACATTCTCGGAGACATCTATCTACGGATCAATTCTAGGACCGAAGTCCAGGGATGATACAATCCCCTCATCATCTTAGACCAAGTCTAAGTACCACTCATTGACCTCATCATCAGCATAGGTAACCTCATCATCGTCCTTACCGTCGGAACAAGTAACCTCATCATCAACCCTACCATTAGAACAGGTAACCTCATCATCGACCTCACCATCGGAACAGGTAACCTCATCATCAATACATGTATCCTCATCATCGATACAAGCATCCACATCATCAATACAAATATCCTTATCATCGACCTTACCGTCGATATAGACAATCTCATCATCGATACAAGAATCCACAACGATGCCAATATCTAAATATCATCATCGACCATATCACTCCCCATTTCGAGGAGGGTCCTTCTGAACTACACCAAGCTTGTCTCGAAAATACTCAAACTTTACTTGAGACAGAGGTTTGGTCAATACATCAACGACTTGTTCGTCAGTGCTCACATACTCAAGCTTGATATCTCCTTTCTACACCATATCCCGTATATAGAAATATCGAATCTCTATGTGTTTCAACTTATCATGGAACAATGGATTCTCTGTCATCTTGATACAATTCTAGTTGTCACAAAGGATCATAGTGGGGTCCATCTCTAAGTGAAACAATCTTGATAACATCTTCAAAAGCCATATCACTTCACAACTAGCAGAGCAAGAAGCTATATATACCACTTCAGTTGTGCTAGACTGCTTCCTGCTAAACCACGAGATCATGGCAAATCCCAAACAATAACATCTGCCTGATGTGCTCTTCCTGTCTGATACACTTCCTACATGGTTATCATTTGTGTATCCATACAATCTGAAATCATGATCTTCGATATAGCATAGGTCAAATTCTATCGTACCCTTTACGTACCTCATCACATGCTTTGCAGCTATCAGGTGAACATGCCTAGGTTCCACTAGATACTGTCTCAAGGTGTTTCATAGCAAGGCATATATCCAGCCTTGTATTCGTTAGATATATCAATGACCCAATAATCTTTCTGTACAAAGTCACATCCACTAAGTCTGAGGAGTCATTACCTAACAACTTCAAGTTGGAACCCATGAGAATGGTCATGTCCTTACATTCCAACATATCAAATCTTTTCAATATTTCCACAGCATACTTTTTCTCTGGTTGAGAAAGATTCTTTCTGAGCCTTTCCATACTTCTAGACTGAGGAAGTAATGCATCAATCCGAGATCTTCCATCTAAAATTCTGTAGCTAGCTTCTTCTTGATTTCCATGATTTGTTTCTCATTCCCTGTTAGAAAGAGATCATCCACATACAATAATAGTATCATCCATAACCTTAAGGTAAAGGTTAGGATCATCTTTACTTCTGGTAAAGCCCAATCTTGTCAAGAAGCTATCAATTCTCTCTCTGTGACTGAACATCATTCACACTCTGCATTGAGTGATATTCCCTATATCTATCCGTGCCATCTCCAGTCAGATGGGTCTACTGATATGGGCCTCAAGATCATTCAAACTCTGTGGTGAGTTCCTTCTTGCATCCATCTAAGAGAAGAATCTCATCTGTATATAGACACCATCTTCAACCTTGTAGCAAAGGTTGAAATCCGCATCACCCGTGGTGATCATTAAGCTCATCAAATGACTATCAATCCTGGGTACCCATACAGAGCCTGATTCACAGATCTTCTTCAATTACACAATTAAGAGAATGGTCTTATCTAGCCACTTGGAGCAAACATCTCATTAGGATCCTCTTCCTCTTTCTAAGAGAATCTTCTAGCCACGAGCCTTCTATAGTATGTTTGATTTGTAGGTCTTCTTGTTGAACATCCATCACTTGTTCGGTGTTCATCATTCTTCAATATCTTTCCTACATATCAAAGTTAATTACATAATTAGTAATACTTCATAATCATAAAATCATGTTGACATGATAACCTATTACGCATATAGATATGATTCACATAGTTATGCAACTATCTTGACCAATACTTTGGCACAACACTTTTCCATATCCTGTATGCATACAGTGGCTATCTAGATGCCTTCCATCTCTAGCAGAACATACTATCAAGAGCGTGCACAACTCTCAGCATGTCAACAAAGAGGTTTCATTCTAGATAAACAACAATGGAATGTTTGTCCAACTTACCCATCATATGCATATTAGTAGTATATTGTTCAATGCTATATGAATGCTCACACTATGCATGATATAGTCTAGGAATACAAATATGAATACAAGCAATATCATTTACTATTTCTGAGATTCAAATAACAACTCAAATACTTATCTTTTATGTTGAGTGGTTGCCTCCCGCTTGATCTCTATATGTCTTTGAACTTCTATTCATTTTGTACCACTATGCATGCTTAAGTGTGCACTAGTGTCATCCTCATGATCTCATACATAAACATACATTCATTAGTATAATCTCAATACTATCAAAACATTTTGTATGGTCATGATCATTTCATACACAGGTATACTTACCTAAGATCCTATCACAAGGTAGGATTCTAACTTGATATAGGAAAACATACTTGGATTATCATGCTTGGTTATGTCTTAACATACCCAAACAATATCTTCTTTGTTCTCTTCAATGATTTAGAGATCTTGTGCTAGAACTTGCATATCTCATAGGTTAAGCATAGTAGAACAAAGTCATACATACCTCGTAAATAGAGCTTCTATGTGATCAAATATTATGGATGAGTCTTTTTCTTCATGTCATCATGGTCATAGAACTTGATTTGTCTTTCTTGATGTACCTGTATCTTGTTAGCAGACAACATCATCCTCATACAACACCACAAGTGCATTAGTACAATCATAAGTGTCATAACCCGAATCAATGAATTTCTTCTATCATTCACATGCATTCATTATCAAACAATCATAATTGTACTAACCTTAGTAACATGAAGACAAACATATCATAAACTTAACCATGAACCTATTTCAACACATACCTGTATCTCCTCAAGTCATACCTATCAGGATTGCTTTTAACCTAATCAACTTTGTTTTGCTGAAACTGGATCTGGAGCTGGATTAGGGTTTGTTAGAGAGACCCTAAAAATTCAAACTTTGAATTTCAAACTTTTGAATGGATGGAAAGATGCGCCTTGCTGAGATGATCAAGCTAGCATACTTTAATTTTGAAATCTTCAAAGTTTGACCACTCAAAATTGCCTTTGAAATTGCCTTTGAAACTTCTAGATCTTCTGGACAGGATCTCGAACTAGGGTTTGGTGAAGCCCACCCTTATTCCCAATCAAAAGATTCAATCCAAAGCTCTAAACTTTGATTTTTCTTAGGAGCTTCCAGCCATGGTCACAGACTTTAAAAATTCCAACTTTTGTAGAAGCCCTAATTTTCCACCTTTCTGATCAAAATCCCGAACTAGGGTTTGATCGAGCTCAGCCTTCTGCCTAACCAAAAATTTGATCTTGGTCTATAAATTTAGATTTTGATGAGGATCATTCATCTGTGGACTCCGATTCCAAAAATTCCAACTTTCTCTGAAGCCCTAAATTCCTGCAGTAGTGATAATCCAAGAATGAAGGTGCTCAGAAAACAATTCTGTTTTGACAGAAATATGTACCTGATTGTTTCTAGTGCATCTCTGAAATTACGAATTCACAAGGTATGAAACCTTATCTTGTGGTAGCATGACCTGTCATCTTTCCAACCCCACAGTTCTAACCTCAATTGGATTTTCTGAGAGAGAGTTATGCGAAGTGTCGCAATGTGACCATTTTATGGGATAAAACAGGAGAGCAAACTTGTACAGAATGCCACATGTCACTATTTCAACTTCGGCATCTGAAAATCATACCTGTGAAATTACTGTCTGTGCCCTACCTATCATTTTTGATGAAATTTCATTTGGAGCTTCCTATCCCAAGTTGTGACCTTTTTTCCTAGGTCACTTGTTTATGACTGAGATCGGGAAGAGGCAGAAACCCTAACTTGTACTGATCATAAATCACAAGGTACAATGAATTAGAGGCTGTCCTTTGGAAAAAAGGTACAGGGGGATGTTATCTACGACCTGTAAAGGTTTTAGATCCTAAAACTTCACCAAAATGGATTTATAGAGAACATTCCACAATGACTGGTTTTTGCTATACAAAACCCTAACCTTCAAATTGTCGCAAGTGAAGCAAGTGTCGTAAGTTCCATACATTGCCTTCCTTCAGGCTAGCTCTAATATCATGTTAAGAATCAATATGCTAAGACAGAAAATATCAGCATTACATTCCATTTCACAACAATATCATATACAGGATGACTGAAAGAACAACAAGCACAACATAAACAGAGGAGAGACAGATTTATCCTGGGAAACCCTCATGGGGTAGAAAACCCAACAAAGCTTCCTCAATATAGATGACCAGCAAATACAAATATGTAAAACGTAGACATGAGCTCCTTCTCCTCCATAGCAAATCTCTCCCTCACCTATGTGCCAATCACAAGTGAGTGTAATGTGTGTTAAATGAGGAACATACCTCCTCTATTTATACACAACTCCAACTTGACTTTTACACTAACTAGGTCAGCCCCAACTTTAACCACTCGGTTAAACACCCCATTACAATTGACTCTGGGCTGACCCCACTAGGTAATTCTATTAACCCAAGTTACCACATTTTGATGGAGGAATAAACATCTTCAGATATACAATAAGGTCTCCATGGAGGAATGAAACATCTCCAGAATAATAAAGTACAAATATAATATTCTTAGAAGTTACAATATTTCAACACATAAAAATAGGGAGAGATCCTATTTGATAGGTCAACATGTAATCTCAGTGATCTTCATGTCCTCATGATCTTTAACAACTGCAGTAGATCTCCATGAGCTGATAACTAATTCGAATTTATCACCTTGGTCAAAAATACAGTTTTTTAGTCAAAATTAGATGACAAATTCAATCTTCTCCTCCCTGTTGGCACCTTTAAACCTGGAACATAATTTTAATAAAGATGCTTTTGATTATTATCTGTCATTAGAAACTATCCTCGAGCTATTTGGATGAATAAAATTATGATCTGTGCAAAAATGGTGCTTTCTGCCCTGTTCAGGGCTTTCGGTGATTAAGAGAGCCAAAATCTGAGCTTATAAGTCACCGAAAGCTCTGCTTAGTGAAAATTAACAAAATTGCAAAAATGCCTTTTTATCTTAGCTCATAAAACTTTAAGGCTGTTCTTCTGCGACCTCTGGCATCTGCAATCTCGAATGGGCGAACTCGGCCCTGTCAAAACCTTATGAAGAACATCATGCTGTCGATTTGGCTGAACGCATGACTTGATTTGTGACATGAGCTCAAGGTTTGTCCCATGGCTTGGGCTATGACTTGGTGCATACGTTGGCTTGTGGCTTGGACCTTTGGGTTCCCCCTCGTGGCTTTATATCACGACCTAATGTGCATAAGGAAATATTTTCATTCAGGGTATCCACTACTCGAATACCAAAAAACTTTAACTGTCAATTCATTCAACAACTCAACAATCTGGCATCCGAGGCTATGATGACATCGATCTCCATAACTTTGGAATAAGAAGAAGCTTGTGGTTTGGCTCTTTGACATCTGGACTTTTGATCTCCTGTAATATTTAACTAACCAAGGCTCTCCTGCTGAGAATGAAGGCAATCCTTTTGGAAGAAAACTAATATCAGGAAACATCAAGTCTGCAAATTATCTCGTGGCCGACTCATGACTGGTTCATAGATCGATTCGTGGCTTAGCTTCAGGCTTGACTCGTAGCTTGACTTGACCTGTGTTGTCGATGTGGCTAGCATAAGTGTTTCATTTATCTTTGAAAATTATGTTTTGCAACCATTCTCAATTTTGTTGTTCAAAACATAACTATCATATGCAAACGTATTCCTTCCCTGCAAAACCATGCCTGCTGCTTACGCCTGGGGAAAATCCATGATTAGCTCTCCTTCAATATCGAGATCATCGGAATTGATCTCATACTCTGTTTTAATTTTGATAATCTCTGCAAACAATTGTACGTTGAAATCAGTTTCTTTGACAACAGGACGACGGGATTCTTGATGCCAAAAATTTCCATACAACGAGCAAAAGAATTCAATACCATAAACCCCTATTCTTCTGACTAGATTTGGCATTTAATTTATGGCGTTGATGAAGCTCCTAACCTTATCACCTGTATCATTGATCAATACCTGGCATAAGGGTTTCTTACTCGTGGCTTCTAGCTAAGCTGTATTCGATTAAATGAAAGCGAATTCCTTTATACATGTCAACAGCCAGATGAATTGGCATTGATCTCGATCCTTTCTCATAGTGGCACCTGTGCATGCATCCTGTAAATCAGACATTTGCAACATCATTGAGCACCAAGCAGCTTGAATGTTGGCTTATATGTTGACTTGATTTATGGCTTGACTCGTGGAATTGGCTTTGTATGTCAACTTAGCATGAGAATTGACCTGTGGGTTAACTCGTGACTTGTGGACATGGAATCATAACCTGGCTTGTCTTAGAATTTGAATATGTAGTTAGTATGTAGGACAGGTGACATGTGAACATGACTCGGAATGGCATATATGATCTAATCTTAGGTTTAGGGTAATTTAATACTTATGCGCACATACCATATTTTGATGAGACCATAAAAATATATTTTTGGTGTTTGAAAATCCTAAAACATAGATTAGGGCTGACAATATAACCATTATTCATTTTGCAGGTCAAGAGAAGAAAGTCAAAGGATGCTGGGCAAAGCAATCACCAGGGGATTGATGAAGAACCTGAAGGTTAAGACATTGGCCAAACTTTCTACGAAAGCAATAAATCAAATAGAGATTCATGAAAATGCTCTAAAAAACCCATTACATTTTGATCGCTAACATCTGGCTCCAACTGGGATGGAGACCTCCCTACAAGGCTCCATGAACCTAGTAGTTCTAGTCACCTTCACCATTGGGCTATGGAGTCATGTTGTAAAAACTAACAAAAAAGGAAATGATACTTTTGAACTTGTAGTTCCATTGGGCATGGAGTCATATGTCTTGTGCAACTGATCTCCTATAAACATGTAGCCTGCCTACTCTGCTTATTCAAGAAATCAGCAACTGAACATGATCTAGCTGCTTGTATGAAGAGATTATTTTCCTACCTATTCCTAACCAGTAAAAACTAGCTCATCATGTGATATCATGCTTCCAATGAAGCCATGATAACATTGAATTATTTACAAAATCTCTTTGCATGTAGATAAATTTTAGAGGACACTTCATGTCGTGCAACAAAATTTCAACTTGCAGAGTATACATACAATCATCATTTGCTTTGATTCCAAAGATTGCACATTTGAAGGCTTCTGGAAAACATAACTCCATATAAATGGCTACCAGATCATAGAAAGAAGTTACCTCTACTTGCTACTCAAGCCTTTCTTCTCCTTCTGATATATGGATCTGCTCATAAATAGGTTTATGCAATTCTAAAAATAGTAGTGAGTTGATTTGACTGCTAATCCCTTCTTGTTTGATATCTTCATGATTATTTAAAACAATAGATACATCTGATATGATGTCAAATGTTTCTGTATCACTTCTATCATAATCAATATGATTGAACATTTCTTGATCTTCATGGTAAATACTATCTTCTCCAATAGATGCTTTATCACAAATCTGATTTTCATGACTAACATAATCTTTATGAAGCAAAGAAAACTCATTACAACATTCTTCAAAAAGATGTTTCAATTGGAAAATACTCTCTACAAAACGAATTGAAAGAAGCATGAAAATATGCCAAAGAGCTGATACTGGAAAAAGGAAGAGACCTGTACCAATCATGAGCAATTCCCTCTAACGAAAAATTGAAAGCTTAATTTGAACATCCTCATGTACAAATTCAAGCCAATGAAGGAAATCATGAAAATCCAACAAATGTTCAGCTGGCACTTCCCACTCTTCTCCTCGAAATCTAGGAATACTTCTTTCCCATTCATCTCTACTGGGCACTGGATTAGGGAAACCAACAATCTTTGAAAAATCACAGAACGCATACCTCTTTGCTAAGATCTGGTTCATTTCAAATGTGGAGTCGCCAATAGATTTCTGAACAATGGAGCTACCATTGAATATGTCCTTCATGGGGTCTCCAGATAGATGATTACAACCGAAAAGTGTCCAGACTTTGTCTATCATCAAAGCTGGATCTATGTCGTTCTCCCAGGGAAGCTGAGCTTCAATCTCCTCTCCCTATCAATGGAAGCAAATGTTATCTCTCCAAGAAACTCTTCTAGGTTGTATCTCGAAGATGATTGGTAACTTAAATTTACTCACAATGGTTCACTCAATGATGGGTAATATTGGATCAAGATGAATATCTAACTGACTAGATTGTATATTCAAGACTATCTAGACATATCCAAACAATGCAGGGCCTTCAAGAGATACTATCAAATAAGTGGTGTATTAAATATGATAGAAATTAATCACATCAACCAAAACATGTACATGTAAAACAATGCATATGAAGGGTTAAGAGACTAATATGATGGCTTATGATTCTTGCTTAAATAATCAAAAGTGAGCTGACAATCACCATAGGACATTTCAACACAGATAAAGAACAGTATTCAACTCATAAGCATGAACATAGAAGAAAAGAGGATCTGACAATTTCAATGAAGGAAGCTTGCAGGATGAATATATAATAGAAAAGGTCTCTATTACAAGTGTAGTATAATTATGAACTCAAAATCGAACCCCCTTTGGTTCCTTAAATGTTCATGGCTTTATAGCCTTTACAAACAGTTTCCAGATCCTGGAAAACTGGATCAAATTTACTCAAACTAGAAAGTCAAATCAGTTTCATAAAAATAGGGAGAGATCCTATTTGATAGGTCAACACGTAATCTCAATGATGTTCATGTCCTCATGATCTTTGACAGCTGCAGTAGATCTGCATGAGCTAATAGCTAATTCGAATTTATCACCTTGGTCAAAAAGACAATTTTTTAGTCAAAATTAGATGACAAGTTCAATCTTCTCCTCCTTGTTGGCACCTTTAAACCTGGAACAAAATTTTAATAAAGATGCTTTTGATTATTATCTTTCATTAGAAACTATCCTCGAGGCATTTGGATGAATAAAATTTTGATCTGTGCAAAAATGGTGCTTTCTGCCCTGTTCAGGGATTTCGGTGATTAAGAGAGCCAAAATCTGAGCTTATAAGTCATCGAAAGATTTGCTTAGTGAAAATTAACAAAATTGAAAAAATGCCTTTTTGTCTTATCTCATAAAATTTCAAGGATGTTTTTTTGGGACCTCTGGCATCTGCAATCTTGAATGGGAGAACTCGGCCTTGTCAAAACCTTATGAAGACATCATGCTGTCGATTTGGCTGAACACATGACTTGATTCGTGACTTGAGCTCATGGCTTGACCCGTGGCTTGGGCTATGACTTGGTGCGTACACTGGCTTGTGGCTTGGACCTATGGGTTCCCCCTCATGGATTTATATCGCGACCTAATGCGCATAAGGAAATATTTTCATTCAAGGTATCCACTGCTCGAATACCAAAAACCTGTAACTGTCAATTCATTCAACAACTCAACAATCTGGCATCCGAGGCTATGATGCAATTGATCTCCATAACTTTGGCATAAGAATAAGCTTTTCTTTTGGCTCTTTGACATTTGGACTTTTGATCTCCTATAATATTTAACTAACTGTTAATTTTTCAGAATTTACTTCAATCTGAACTAGGATCTTAACTGAGAGAACAACATGTACATCATATCTACAACATATCAATCATGGACACAATAATGCAAGCACACAAGAGACATAGAGTTTACTTGGGGAAAACCATAAAGGCGAAAAATCGCAATAACTTCCTCAGAAATAGATAGAGCAATGATACAACCCAAGCATAAGAGATAGACACCTCCTAGCAGTAGCTTCTTCTCCTCCACAAGTGCGCCACTCTCCAAAGATTGTGTGTGAGAAATAGAATGATCAAATAAAGTGCCTCCCGCACTCTATTTATACTTGACTTGACTTGCCTAATAACCTTTACTAGGTCAGCCTCAACTTAACCACATAACACAATGCTGACTGGGCCAACACCCAATAGGGTAGTCTAATAACCCTTTGACCCACATGGTCGACCCCCAATAGAGTGGTCTAATAACCCTTCGACCCACATGACTTATAGAGGGTCGACCCCAACAAGGTGGTCTAATAACCCATCAAGTATAAGTTACGACACTTACAATATAAATGACGACACTTCTATATAGAGGAATAATAACATCTCTATAGGAGTACAATATACATAAATGAAATACATTCCGAAGTTACATATACATCAACAGTCCCTCTTAACTAGGAAGGTATTTCTCGACATAGATCTGCTAGCACAAGTCTTCTTCTCTGGATCATCATCAGCAAATCATCATCGTCGAATCATCGTCATCGTCACTACTGCTGCTATCTCAATCAATCTCTGAATCTACTCGTCATAGGAAGTTCTACAGAGCCAGTCCTTTTTCATACTAGATGTAAGCCCACCACCTGCAGGTCTTCATCATCACTGGCCATACTATGGAATCCTCGAGACTTATTACGTGCATCACAAAACCTCGAAAGAACATCCCGGGATGTTACGGGTACACAACCCCCGACCTGTGGGATCTCCCAGGGTGCTATTACATGTGACCCCACCACAAAACCTTGAAAGAGCATCCCAGGATGTTACGGGTACACAACTCCAACCTATAGGATCTCCTAGGGAACAAATTACGTGTGGTCACCACAAAACCTCGCAAGAGCATCCTAGGATGTTACGGGTACACAACTCCGACCTGTACGATCTCCCAGGGCGCAAATTACATGTGGTCATGGCAAAACCTCGAAAGAGCATCCCCGGATGTTACGGGTACACAACTCTAACCTGAAGGATCTCCCAGGGCCCAAATTACATGCCATAGGACAAAACCTCACAAGAGCATCCCAGGATGTTACGGGTACACAACTCCAACTTGAAGGATCTCCCAGGGCACAAATTACATGTCCTACCAGAGCAATGTCTCGAAAGAGCATCCCAGTATGTTACAGGTACACAACTCTGACCTATAGGATCTCCCAAACATGCTCATCTACACAACCTGATCCACGGCCACAAAGTATCATCCTGATACTCACCATACATCATCCTGATGTATACATGATCATCCTGATCATCATCACTGTATCGTCCTGATGCATGTCATCTAGAGCAACATCCTGAAGCTCGTCATCCATGATCATCCTGATCATACAATGCATCCACCTGATGCATACATAGTATCTACCTGATACATATCATCATACATGATCTACCTGATCATACAATGTATCCACCTGATACATATACAAATACATGATCCACCTGATCATACCTAATACATATCAACATACATGATCTACCTAATCATACAACATATCCACCTGATACAAATATAGATACATGGTACAAGCATCCAACATGATGCGTACATACATAAATGATCCAACTGATCATATCCAACATCCAACATGATGCGTACATACATAAATGATCCAACTGATCATATCCAGCATCCAACATGATGCATACATACATAAATGATCCAACTGATCATATCCAGCATCCAACATGATGCGTACATATATAAATGATCCAGCTAATCATAACAAGCATCCAACATGAGGCATATACATATACAGAGCAGTAACTAGAGCATCGTCCTAATGCTCATCATCCATGATCCTCTTGATCATCATAGCATCGTCCTCTTTAGATCATCTCATCGTCCACGAAGCATAGCCCAGATGCACATCATCCAGCACTTACACCATCGACATGGGAGAACACATCTACCACCATTCGGGGAAGGCTCCAGCCCTTAGTTTTTCACCATGGGAGAACACATCTACCACCATGTGAAAAATGGCTTCAGCCCTTACATCTACACCATGGGAGAACACATCTACCACCATGTGAGAATGGCTCAGCAATTACATCATGACCATGGGAGAACACATCAACCATGTCAGAAAATCTCATGTGCATATGCATATTCTGGACTCATCGCTTCCCTTTGGAAGGAACCTCGATCTGAAGTGCACCAAGCCTCTCTCTAAAGTACTCAAACTGCACTCTGGCCAATGGCTTGGTCAATACAACTGAAACCTGCTCATCCATCGCAACATACTCTGCTTCAGTTGTACTCACTGCTACACAAGACTGCTTCCTACTAAACCAAGAGATCACACCTGATCCCATACTGAAGCACCACCCAAAAGTGCTCTTCCTATCTGCAGCACTGCCTGTCCAATCTGAATCAACATAACCCTTTAGGTTAAACTTTTGATTCGCATCATGCTTGAGCCCATAATCAACTGTACCCTTCAGGTACCTCAGAATATGCTTTACAGCAACCAGGTAAACACTCCTTGGACTCGTCAGGAACTGGCTCAATGTGTTCACCGCAAAGCAAATATTTGGTCTCGTGTTCGTTAGGTACATCAAGAACCCAATCATCTGAAGATACATAGTGACATCAACCGGATCAGATGAAGCATCACATAGAAGCTTCAGGTTCGATGCCATAAATATGGCCATGTCCTTGCAGTCCATCATCCTGAACCTCTTCAAGAACTCTACTACATACTTCCCTTGTCCAAGGAAGATTCCATTTGCACTCTGCCACACCTCCATACCAAGAAAGTAGTGCATCATCTCCAAGTTCTTCATCTCGAACTCGGCAACAAGCTTCCGCTGCGTGTTGGCAATCAATCTATCTTCACCTGTAATAAACAGGTCATCCACATACAAAAGTAGTATCACTGGATTTCCTTCCTCAACCTTTTAGTAAAGGTTGGAATCCGCTTTACTCTTGGTAAAGCTCAAACTGGATAGAAAGTTATCTATCCTACCATACCAAGTTCTTCACATATATGACTCCCTGTCATGTGTCTCAGAACCAAGTGGATGCTCCACATACACTTCTTCGTCAACTACACCATTAAAGAAATCTATTTTGAAATCCATCTGTTGTATCTTCCATTTCATCACTGCAGCCAAACCAAGTACGGATGTGTATCCGGCTATAGGAGCAAAAGTCTCTATGCTACCACTTGCAACATGCTTGATCTTGTAGATCCTCTTGGAAGTCACTATAGACTCCCCTTTAGGTCTTGGGATTGCATCCCAAACATTTTCATGATCGACTGGTACTCCTCGATCATGGCATTCTTCCCAGATCCTGGGAACTTCAATATCTTCAATATTTTCAATAAATAACTTTGATGCTGAACAAATGTTGTAGTCCTTCTTTTGTAGGTGATGGTATATGATCTTTCCTACACAACAAGTTAAATTGCATGATTAGAAAACATCTGATAGTTTTCAGAAAAAATTCTTACACATAAAGAAATATGTCATACAGTCATGCAATTATCTTAGCCAATGCTTCAATACAACATTTATCCATATCCCGTAAATTTGTAGATTCCTTCCAATCTCTACTAGAACATTGTTAAGAGTATGCACAACTCCCAACATGTCAGCAAAGAGGTTTCATTCTAGATAAGCAACAATGGAATGTTGTACAGTGCTATAGGCCACTTACCCATGTATATTAGTAGTATATTGTTCATCAATGCAACTATTCTAATATGCATAATACACAACCTAATTCTAGGACCATGAGTATATACATTATTGAACAGTATTATTTAAACAATAAAATATGAAAGGAATGATAATTCAAATACTTATCTTTGTTTGTTTGTTGGGTTGACTCCCTCTCAGTATTTGCTTATTTTCCACAACTCCATTATGATGTGGATTGTGAGAAGTGGTCAACTCCCTCTGAATATCTGCAACCTTGCAAAAACTACTAAAGTGTGCTCCTTCTTGATCTTTGCTTCCTTACAGGAACAACTGGAGTGTGCTCCCTCTTGATCTTTGCTTCCTAGATTACATGTCCTTGAACTTATATCCATCCTTAATCACTATGCATGCTTATTAGGATCATCATTGTGTTATCCTCGAGGTCTCATACATAATCACACATTCGTCTTAATACTATCAAAACACAATAATCTTAAACATGTATAGTCATGATCATTTCAAACACAGATAATAAACATTAGTATTCAAGGTTTCAGGGAAGTCTTCTTTTACTCATGCATATTCTTATTTGATCATAGGACTCTTCTGGTTAGTTAAATCATCAATCAGGATAAGAGACATAAAATGCATAAACCCTTAATTACTTACATTTCTAACTTTATGAATAAACATAACCAAACATACCAAGTAAACTTAGATAAGGGATCCTATCACAAGGTAGGATTCTAACTTGATATAGGAAAAACATAGCTGGATTGGTATGTTAGCTAGTTATGTATGACATACCCACATGATGTCTTCTTGTTCTCTTCAATGACTTGTTCTCATAAGTTAACCATTATAGAATCAAGTTATACATACCTCGTAAATAGATCTTCTAAGTGATCCATGACAATGGATGAATATTTGTCTTCATGTCATCATGATCATATGTTCTTGAACTAGAACATGATTTGTCTTTCTTGGTGTACCTTTCATGTTAGGGGACAACATAAACCTCATAAAACATCACAATGCATTAGTACAATCATAAGTGTCAATACCCTAATCATTGAATATCTTCTATCATGCATTCATAATTTTATTAAGGTGATACGACAAGTCTAAATTTAATCAAGATTGTACTAACCATAATAACATGAAGACAAACATACCATAAACTTAATCATGAACAAATCTCCAAACACACCTGGATGAGTCATACCTGTCGAGATTGCTTGTAATCTTTTTATGTAAGTCCTTAGCCTCATCTCCCTCTAAAACAGGAACTTCTTTACTTATGCAGGTTACCAATCCATTCTCTTCTAGGATTAACCCAATATACTTGATTTGCAGAAATTGGATTTGGAGTTGGATTAGGGTTTGTCAGAGAAACCCTAAAAATTCAAACTTTGAATTTCAAACTTCTGAAAGGATAGAAAGATGCGCCTTTCTGAGTTGGTCAAGTTCGTATATTCAGAATTTGAAAAATGCAAAGTTTCACCCCTCGAAATTGCCTTTTAGATTTCCGGATTCACTTGGGAGGACCCTAAATTAAGGTTTGAGTTTCCCAGAGCTTTCCCCAACCAAAAGATTTGATTCAAAGCTCTAATCTTTGATTTTTTTGAGAAGCTTCCAACCGTGGTCACAAATTTCCAAAATTCCAATTTTTGCAGAAGCCCTAATTTTCCATCTTTCCGATCAAAGTCCTGGATTGGTGTTTGATCAAGCTCGGCCTTCTTCCCAACCAAAAAATATGATCTTGGTCTCTCAATTTTGATTTTGATGAGTAGCATCCAGCCATGGTCTCCGATTACCAAAATTCCAACTTTCTCTGAAGCCTTAAATTCTGGAAGCCATGAATGAAAGTGCTAAAAAATAATTATGTTTGACAGAAATATTTACCTAATTGTTTTTGGTGTAACTCCGAACTTTTCAATCCACAGGGTCTGAAATGTTTTCCCGTGATAGCCTAACCTATCGTATTTCCAACCCCATAGGTATGACTTCAAATGGATTCTCTAAGACAGATTTATTCCAAGTGTCCCAATGTGACTTGTTTATGGGGTAAAACAGGAGTGTGAACTTGTACGGCATGCCATGTGTCACTGGTTCAGTTTCGGACTCTGAAAACATTACCTGAGAAATCTCAGTCCGTTCGCTACATGTAACTTTTTATGAAATTTTATTTGGAGCTTCCTAGCCCAAGTTATGATCTTTTTTCCAAGGTCACATGGTTTTGACTGAGATCTGGAAGAGGCATAAACCCTATATTGTACAGATCAGAAATCACAAAGTACAACGAATTAGAGGTTTTACTTTGGACACTAGGTACATGGGGATCTTAGATTAGTCCAATACGGTTTTCAGACCTTGAAACCTCGCAGAAATTTATTGATAGCGAAAGTGCTACGATGACTGGTTTTTGCTATATCAAGCCCTAGCATTGTAAATGCAACAAGTGTCATACATGCCATACCATGCCTTCTTTTAGGATAGCTCTAATACCATGCTAATTTTTCAGAATTTACTTCAATCTGAACTAGGATCTTAACTGAGAGAAAAACATATCTACAACATATCAATCATGGACACAATAATTCAAGCACACAAAAGACACAAAGTTTACTTGGGGAAAACAATAAAGGTGAAAAACCCCAATAACTTCCTTAGAGATAGATAGAGCAATGATACAACCCAAGCATAAGAGATAGACATCTCCTAGCAGCAGCTTCTTCTCCTCCACAAGTGCGCCACTCTCCACAGAGTGTGTGTGAGAAATAGAATGATCAAATAGAGTGCCTCCCGCACTCTATTTATACTTGACTTGACTTGCCTAATAACCTTTACTATGTCGGCCTCAACTTAACCACATAACACAATGCTGATTGGGCTGACACCCAATAGGGTGGTCTAATAACCCTTTGACCCACATGGCCGATCCCCAATAGGGTGGTCTAACAACCCTTTGACCCACATGGCCGATCCCCAATAGGGTGGTCTAACAACCCTTCGACCCACATGACATATACAGGGCCGACCCCAACAAGATGGTCTAATAACCCATCAAGTATAAGTGACGACACTTAAAATATAAATGACGACACTTCCGTATAGAGGAATAATAACATCTCTATAGGAGTACAATATACATATATGAAATACATTCCAAAGTTACATATACATCAACACTAACCAAGGCTCTCCTACTGCGAATGAAGGCAATCCTTTTGGAAGAAAACTAATATCAAGAAACATCAAGTCTGCAAATTATCTCATGGCCGACTCATGACTGGTTCATAGCTCGATTCGTGGCTTAGCTTCAGGCTAAACCCGTAGCTTGACTTGACCTTTGTTGTCGACATGGCTAGCATAAGTGTTTCATTTATCTTTGAAAAGTATGTTTTCCAACCATTCTCAGTTTTGTTGTTCAAAACATAACTATCATCTGCAAACGTATTCCTTCCCTGCAAAACCATGCCTGCTGCTTATGCCTAGGGAAAATCCATGATTAGCTCTCCTTCAATATCGAGATCATCGGCACTGATCTCATACTCTATTCTAATTTTGATAATCTCTGCAAACAATTGTACATTGAAATCGGTTTCTTTGACACTAGGACGACGGGATTCTTGATGCCGAAAATAGCCATACAATGAGAAAAAGAATTCAATACCATAAACCCCTATTCTTCTGACTAGATTCGGCATTTAATTTATGGCATTGATGAATCTCCTAACCTTATCACCTGTATCATTGATCAATACCTAGCATAAGGGTTTCTTACTCGTGGCTTCTAGCTCAGTTGTATTCGATGAAATGAAAGCGAATTCCTTTATAAATGTCAACCGCCAGATGAATTGGCATTGATCTCCATCCTTGCTCATAGTGGTACCTGCGCATGCATCCTGTAAATCAATCATTTTCAACATCATTGAGCACCAAGCAGCTTGAATGTTGGCTTATATGTTGACTTGATTTATGGCTTGACTCGTGGAATTGGCTTTGTATGTCAACTTAGCATGAGAATTGACCTGTGGGAAGGGACATGAAAGACCTCCCTCCCCAAGGCTGCTTGTCCTCAAGCAGTTTCAAACCAGGATGTTGCAGAATATTTTCATCTTCTGAGGTTGCATCTTTATTGGGAAACCCCTTCCATTGCACCAAATATTCTTTAATGATTATTCCCCTCAACTTACTTTCTCTTAACTGTAAAATATCTTCTGGTTCTAATACCAAGTGTCCTTCATCATCAAGAGGAGGTAATATTTCTAAATCAGTCACCTATTGTCCAACTGCTTTCTTCAGGCACGACACAGGGAAAACATTGTGTATCTTGCTTCGAGATGGCAAATCTAGTTCATAAGAAACTTCACCCACCTTTCTTGTGATCTTGTAAGGACCATATAACCGTGGAAATAATTTCTTATCCCCTTTCGATTTCAAAGTGGATTTCCTGTAGTTCTGCAACCTCAAATAAACTAAGTGACCTGCTTGGAAGGTTTGATCTGTTCTCTTCTTGTATGCATACAGTTGCTGTTGATTCTATGCAACCCGCAAATTTTCCTTAAGTGCTTTGAGTATGTCTTGGATCTCTTGCAGGAAATCCTTTTCATTTTGTGCTCTACAATCCCCAAAAAATAGATCGGCGAAAGTGGGGGATTCATATCCATACAGAGCTTTGAATGGGGTCATTATGATGGACATATGGAATGTGGTATTATAGTAGAACTCTCCCAGTTGTAGCCAATTGACCCATGCCTTTTGCTGCCCAATAACATAATTTTTGAGATAACCTTCCAGCCACTGGTTCACCCTCTCAGTTTTTTCATCAGTCTTAGAGTGATATCTTGTATTGAGGTTCAAACCAGTACCAACTAGCTCAAACAAGGTTTTCCAGAAAGCATTGTAAATTTGCTAGCTCTATCACCAATTATAGTCTTGGGAAGACCATGCAATTTGAATATTTCTTTGAAAAATAGTGTAGCTACTTGGCTAGCTGTAATAGTTGATGTGATAGCAAAAACGTGATAAAATTTATTCAATCTATCGACTACTACAAATATGTTGTCCTTACCTTGAGATTTTGGCAGTCCATTGATAAAGTCCATGGACACACTTTCCCATTTCTATTCTGGAATTGGAAGCGATTGAAGGAGACCAACAGGATGAGTGTGCTCTACATTATTCTACTGACATGCAGTACACTCCCTCACATGCCTTAACACGTCATATTTGAGGTCCTTCCAAGTGAGCCTCTCTCTTAACTTTTGGTAAGTTTTCAGAAATCCAGGGTGGCCTGCTACTTGTGCATTCTGGGAAGCCACCAAAATATTCTCTTTTAAATTGGATCCAAGAGTTAGAAAAATTATATTCTTGTAATAAATAACATCCTTGATAACTTGGTAAGAATCATCCTGAATCATCCTATCCAAAACTTCACAAGCAAACTTATTTTTCAAATATTCTCTAGCTAGTTGATCTTTCCAATCAATAGGAACTTGCAGCAAAGGAAAATAAGGTTTTATGAGAGGGCATCAGCCACTACATTCAACTCACCCATTTTATATTCTATGTCAAAGTCATAAGACTGAATTTTACTTAGCCATTTTTGTTTTCTGTCATTCAGCTCTTTTTGCGTCAATAAATGCTTCAAGATGTTGTGATCAGTCTTGACTATGAACTTGCCTCCCACCATATATTGTCTGAATTTAGCCAAGGCATGCATAATGGCCAATATCTGTTTATCATATATAAAATAATGCCTCTCATGTGGCTGCAATTTTATGTTTTCATAAGCAATAGGATGCTTGTTTTGCATTAATACTGCTCCAATGCCTTCACCTGAGGCATCACACTCCAATATGAAAGGTGGATTGAAATATGGAAGTGCAAGTACTGCGCAGATGCTCATGACTTCCTTCATTCCGTTAAAATATTTTTCAGCCTCATCTGACTAGCAAAAAGCACCCTTCTTGGTGAGGTCTGTCAAAGGAGAGGTGAGCTTAGAAAATCCTTTAAGAAATTTTCTATAGTAGGTGCACAAGCCAATGAATCTCCTTAGGGCTGTTATGTTCTTTTGGTTTGGCCATTCAAGGATGGATTTGATCTTCTCCATATGTACTTTTTCTCCTTTCCCAATGATGTGGCCAAGATAGAGGATCTCTTTCAAACCAAACTCACATTATGACAGTTTAGCATAAAAAGACTATTCTGCAAGAAGTGTTAAAACATTGTCCAAATGATGCAAGTGCTCTTCCCATGTCCTACTATAAATCAGAATGTTATCAAAAAATACAAGGACATCCTTACGAAGTTGCTTCTGAAAATTCTGTTCATGCAAGATTGGAAAGTAGATGGTGCATTGGTCAAGCCAAAAGGCATGAACAGAAATTCAAAATGCCCATAATGGCACCAGAAAGCAGTTTTTTGAATGTCTTCATTTTTCATTCTGATTTGGTGGTAACCAGAACGAATATCAATATTGGAAAAATATTTATCTCCATGCAGCTCATCCATCATCTCATCAATCCTTGGAATAGGATATTTGTTCTTGATGGTATTCTTGTTCAAATCTCTATAATCAATGCACATGTGCAATGTTCCATCTTTCATTTTGACTAGAACCACCGATGAAGCAAAGGGACTTGAGCTTGGTCTTATGAACCCCATCTCAAGAATCTCTTTGATGGTTTTCTCAATCTCATACTTGAATCTCTTGGGGTGTTTGGATTTTTATAGGGAAAGTATCAGGTTCCGACTCTATCCAATGCTCAATACCCCTGTCAGGAGGCCTTCCATGTTGCAGATTTGCAAACACTTTTTTGTGTTTGTGGAGAAATCTTTGGATGTCTTCCAGATGATGTGATACATAAAAGGAAGTCCCTTCAGTGGTGACAAAACATTCATGATCCCACTCTATGTCACCATGCCTCAAAACTTATCTCATACTATGTGCAAAAATTACATGTTTTGGGTAGGTGTTGACACCCCTCAAAACCACTTGTTTTCCTTCAGTATCTTTGAATCACATCTGAGGAATTTGATAGTTTAACACATGATCACCAATGGGGAACATCCATTGTACTCCCAATACCACATCTTTATCATCCACATCAACAATGTAAATAATATCAGTCACAGTATGCTCTCCAATAATAACTTGCAGTTTGGGAATCCATCGGCCACACTGCATAGTGTTGTTTCCAAGAATAATAACTGTGAAACCTCCAAATTTTTCTGATTGTAATTTACTTCTCTCCACCGTGGCTGCATAGATAAAGTTATGGGTGTAACCCCCATCAACCAAAAGTGACACATTTTTCCCTTGCACAACCCCTTTAAATCTCATGGTGTGGTAGCGGGGAACTCCACTTAAGACTGCAATTTTTCATTATGGTGGGGGGGGTTGGTCTTTTGCTATATCATACCACTCTTTTGTTTATACTTATGCTCCCATTTATTTCTTATCACTTTCAGAAGAAACTTCAATATAGTGGGCCTTCCCCTTGGTACATTTGTGCCCCGGAACCCAAGGTTCTTGGAAGGAAAAACATAGTTTTTTCCTTCTTAACTCATCTCAATATTTAAATGAGTATTCCATCCTATTTGGGGCAGCCACATTTCTGAATGGTGGCATTTGGTTTTGAAATTTATCTGGTACATGAACTTTTGGTGGATATTTGGTTCTTGGGATTGCATCTTGCAGATCCCTTGTTCTGCTCACCACTTCTTGTAAGGTGGTTGGTCGATAGGGTTTAACCAGCCCTTTTAAAGGTTCTGCTAATATTTCATTGAAAAGGAGGATCAAGCGGACTTCATATATTTCAGTAACCATTACAACAAAATTTTGGAATTCTGAGATGTAAGCCTCAGTAGTTCCAGTCTGCTTGACATGTGCCAATTCCCTGAAGGAGATTTCAGGGTCTCTTTTGTCGAAACTCTCCATTAGCCTTTTAGTGAATTCTACATATGAAGTCACTTGGTCATGGCCCAAAGACCTCATGCCATGGAACCACCAGTCATTAGATTCATCTTCCAAATGCAAAGTGGCCATTTTGATGGCATCCCTTTCATCCATTGCATTCAGCTGGAAATAGGTGTCTAGCTTCTGCACCCAGGAGCTAGTAGTGCACTTTGATGACCCATCAAAGAAGGGTAATTGGATTTTTCCAATTGCATTAATCAGTTGATAATTATGTGTTGGCTTCCTATGACCCCTCTTGGCTGATTTCTAGATTGGGATTCACAAAAATCCTTGAAAAACAATGCCCTTCTACACTCTTAACTAAGAGTTTGGTATTCCACATATTGATCCTCCCATGAAGCAAATGATTCAGTTGGAACTTCAGGATCCTCCTTGTGTTCCTCAAGGAACTTAGGCATAGTTTGTCGGGTCTGATCGTTGATTTGAGAGATGAAATCATTAGTCCTATTATAAGGCCTAGTCTTTGAAAAGATAAATCCACTAGGGATCTTTGTTTCACCATTCAAAGAGCCACTACTGCTCCCTTCCACATTTTTGTGTCCTAGCTGCTTAGCCAAGAATTCTCTGGTATCTTGCCCAGATGGAATGATATTTTGAGATATATCATGCAGCCCCTTTAACATACTCTGCATAAAATTTCTGAACTCTTACTTCTCATCTAAATCAGACATGTTATTTTCCCCTTGTATTCTCCCTCCAGTGGATTCTACCTCTTCTTCCACAATTAATTCTTCAAGGTTCTTTCCTTTGGGGACAAGTATTCTCTTAGGAATCATAACCAATTTTAAGAGAAGGTTCATAGGACTATGCTATGATACCACTGTAATATCCCAATGAATAATTTTCCAGAATACTAACTCCCACTGTCAAATTTCAGGATTTTTACTAGTAAATTTTAAACAATTCTTTGTGGTGAGCAGGATGTAGGTGAGGGGGAATGGTACGCTGAGAAAGGATGATAGGGAAGAATTTCAATTCTGGAATTTATATGGAAGAGTGTGAATCATAGATCTAATTCTGGTCTTAAAAGTGGTCCTATGCACAATGTACTCGATCCATTCACTTTTCAATAACAGAACAATTTGTTGCCTACTTCGAGGCTTCTTGGGCTTCCAACATATGCATACTAGACTAGGTGAGGGTTTTGGAAGGTAGTATGAGTCATTCACAGTCAATAATCTTCAGTAAAATCAGAAGGATAATATATGATAAGAAATAGGGATGGATTAAGTGGATTTGGAAGGAAAACTAGACAAGGGTGGTCTTGTGGATTATCCAACCAGGAGGTTTCCAAGTCATTCCAATCAAGGATGGATGCTCCCAAAAACTTAGGGAACAAGTTGGGATGGATTTTATACTGTGTTAGAAGACTCCTACAAGTTACATAATTAAGAACTGTTGCTTAGATAATTATTTGTAGTAATTATGGTAAAACTAGTCATAAAATTTGACTCAATGAACTTGTCTTTCATTCTTTAATTCCAAACTTCCTCCATAAATCATTAAAATTTGTTCTGAGATGATTAAAGGTTCTGATATAAAACTTTTAGCAGCTACAGGTCGAAATATAAACTTCAGAATACATCTTGTAATATTTTTATTGAATTCAGAATTACAATGCCTCATAGGCTAGGAAATTCTTACACTTTGGGGGGAAAAGTGATGTAAGAAGTAGAGAAATCATTTTGGATCTGATATGAAGATGATATCTGACTACCAACAGGTCTAATTACTAATATAGAGTGCTCACTGAAATTTTGTAAGTCTTTGGGGTGCATTCACTGAATTGTATTCTTCCTACATGGGAATTTCCTCCAAAACTAGCTGGGAATGAGTGTAGAAGTGAAAAAAGAGAATGTAGATAAGATCTGGAACTGATATATAAATATAATCAGCTTTGATCTATTTATATGAGGATGCACTCGTCTCCATGAAATATCTCGGGATCATTCACTAAAAAATCTTCCTCCTTCTAGCGGTTCTCCTCCAAAACTAGCTCCAAATGCACTAAAACTGTAGCCTCCTTCTCTAGATGATTGTAGATCTTCAATTGTGGACTGATATGGATCTGAATGGAATAAATCTCACTCTTTGGATCTGAATACTAAATAACTGAAAACTATGAATTCATGGGGCACATCTCCCAAGAAAGAGGTGAGGCACATCGCTCAACATATGAGAAGCTTAGAGCTCTCAAGACAAAACTCAAATGACCAAAATATGTGAATGGGAGTTGGAAGCATCCTTTAATAGGCTGAGGTAACTTCATCTCCAAGTCACGCACATGTCTGAGAGAGGGAGGGCGCATTCCTTGAGCCAATTAACAATTGATTGTTTTCCAAACTTTCCTTCCTTGTGTGTCCTCTCACTGAAATTAGCAAGTGCGCCTTCGTTTAGCTTTTCTGAATGTTGCTACTTTCTAACTGACTGCTTTTCTTATGCTTTACTTCTTTTTACTTTCCTTCTTTTTTGCGTTTGCCTATTTTTTTGCTTTCTTTGACAGTTTCTATATTCTCTTGTTGCCATCTTTCCTTTCTGTAGCTCCTTGAGTGTATGAGCTTTTCCACATAAGCATGTGAGTTACACTTGACCCTATTGCGCCCTTCTAGCCAAGTCATCATCAACTCTTGCCAAAAATTCATTAGTAATGATGATGAAATTATTTATTAAAATATTTCAAACTCAGAATAATAATAATTCTTTAATAATTAATTAATGACTATAGTATTATGTGTCAAAATTCCCCCATTAATTAAACCTTCATTTAATGAATTAACTTAGACCCCCTAGGGATGGAAGGGTCCAAGTAGTGACTGAGGACACTAGGGAAGGGACATGACAGTACAGTGAAACATTGGCAAGCTTCACACTTTCAAACTAGTAAATGGTCATCTTGATGGAGGGAAGGTGATCAATAAACTGCATAAAATTATTTTGTTGCAGTATTCTTCGCTAAAAAATGAACTCCACAAACCTCGGAATGATATTGTTCAAGTGCCATTCGGGATTTATGGGAAGTAATGAAATGGGATAAAACTCCATCAAGACCTATCCTATAAAGGATTTGATCTTGTAAGACATACCGAATAATTTGTAAGCGAAGTGTTTGCTTAGATTTAGTATCCATATCTAGTGGACAAACACCATTCACAAGAAAGTATACAATGGGAGCATACCATGGCTTAGAGGCTATTTATGTTTCTCCAACCATTTCCTCAAAATAAATCAAGTCATCTACTTGGGGTGTTTCAGCAATGACTGAGGCATGGGACTTAGATAGCAATTCATCAAGTTTAATAGACTTGAAAGCACAATGTGTAGGAGGGTCCCATTTAAACTTAACATCCTTCTTCATTAGTCGATTTACAGGTTTGACAACTTCAGCAAAATCAATAATGAAGAGTCTTAGGAAATTTTACATACGAAAGAAAGATTGCATCTCCTTATTGTTGGTAGGTAAAGGAATCCTTTTGATTGCAATCACCCTTTCAGGATCAACTTTGACACCCTCATGAGACACAATGTTATCCAAGAGCTTCCCTTCAGTATCACTGGAATGGGTTTCTTAGGATTTAGGTATATACCAAATTTGTGACATCTAAGGAGCACCTACCTTAGGTGATAAATTTGATTACATCGTTCTTTACAGAATATTGTAAGGTCATCGAAGTAGACAACAATTATCTTTCTCATCAATCCTTTGAAATAAATATCCATGGCAAGTTGAAAGGTACTTCTAGCATTAGTCAAAATGAAAGGCATTGTTTTAATGCATATGTGCCCCAATGAGTAGTGAAGGTAGTTAAGTGACGTTTAGAGGGCTTAAGGGCTACCTGGTTGTAGCCTGAGAAAATATCCAAGAGAAACATCATTTTGGAACCATAAACTTGTTGGAGGATTTCCTCCATGGGTGGGACATGGTAGTTGTCTTTTAAGGCCACTTGATTCAAATGTAAAAAATTGACACATAAGTGAATATCTGAAGTTTTCTTCCTAACTGGAACCAAATTGGGCACCCATTGTGAATAACGAATAGGATGAATGAACCCTGAGGCTTCCATTTTATCTAATTCTACCCTTATTGTCTATTCCAATGCAGGGTTGTTCTTTCTTTGTTTCTGCTTATGAGGTTTTGAATAAGTTATTCATGGTATGCAATGAACTATTTCGTCCGTATTAAAAACCTTAAGGTCCTCCTAGGACCAAGCAAAAAAAATTTGAATTCTAACAAAATTTCTGTAAACTTGGTGAACTCAATAGAAGAACATTGTATAAACCATCTTTGTACATTCTTTGGTTCCAAAATTTATAGGGGTGGTTTCTTGCGCCTTTCTAATAGATTCACCACTAACTCGAGTTGTAGATGTAGGATTGTCATTGGAATAAAACATGGATTCCAACACCGATAAATCAGGGGGTATTTTATTTGTTTTTAATTGAATTATATTCCTGGTTTCCTCTTCTACCTCATGGAAAGTATGCAAGACTTAAAATTCCCCCTTCTTTTGGAGGAACTGACAAATTTGTTCATCATAGTCAAAAACTTTCCAATCATCAAAATTATCAGGTAATGCAGGACTATGTAAATTTTGGACTTTTATATCCTCAATGGACCTTACGAAATATGAAGTGAAGCATGAGCCAGCCAGGGCCAACGTATCAGCTACATGGTTTGCATCCCTATTGTTATCACCCAAACCGACCCTAAGGTGTGGAAAGGTCTCTTTGAGGTAACACACAGAACCACTTTAGGAAATATAAGTTGGCTTCTACTTTTCCAGAGAGGGATCTCTCACCAATTGTTTGGTAAGGCCAGATATATAAAATAACACTAAAATAAGATTCTAGATTGGTTGAAACAAGCTAAAAATTCATTGGGAAATGGAGTAAAAAAAACATATGCTGATAAAGTGGCAATGCTTTGCAAACAATTTATAACAGAGGCAGGTTAATTACTCATTCACAGTCAAAGAGTTGTTTGTCTAGTGATAAGTAAGAAAATAAGAACAATCCATCAATACAAAGCATTATTAAATGAATTCTGCATCAACTTTAGTAGAAAACTGGTTTGTGAATGCTTGGAATCAAAGAAACAGAGCATAACAATATGAATTCTGGCTCGATATACAGTTATCCAAACATGAAATAAAAACATTATGAAGTAGATAACAGGGAAAACATTCACATGAAGCAGGAGAAGATATTGACTACAAATTGAATAAGAAAGGAATCTTTGCTCAGAATGCTTGCTCAACTCAGCCAATTTATATTAAAAACGGTCTTCACAATACAAAAAGGGCCCAGTTCTCTCTAGATCAACCGTTTTCTCTACTTATTACATTTGAATATATAGATATCATTCAGCCCTTATGCTTGAGTCACCCTAACAGAAATGGTTACAAAATTCGTGCCACCTATACAGCTGGGGTTACCCATCTCGAGGATTAGTTATAACAGAAATCAAATGCTGACAAAATAGTCTAAAAAACCTTCTACAAGTGTCCCTAAGAATCTGTCAGCTACTAATTAACTGTGGTAAATAAACAAAACCTAGGTGAGTAATTCTCCATGCTGTAGCTCTCCATGGTGCTTGAATCTTCAGGGATGTAGCGTCAACTTTGCCTTCCCATAATTTTCAACTATCTTCCATTGTTTAGTAGTTGGCAGCTCTAACGTGGCCACCTCCTTCAACAACACTTGCATCTCTATGTGATCCTTATATGAGCAGCTTCTAAAGTGTGCACATGCCTCTATGAAGACCCAAACTAGCTCAAACTCTTTTGTCAACTTTTCTACCACTATTTTTCCTGTCAGTGGCCGGTTCATGTCTGCAAAGTCCTCATGATTTAGTGTGCACTCCCAAAACATGCCCTAATATTCTCTTGTGTCTTCATGGTGCCATCCTCCTCCCAAAACAGGGGCAGACCCTTCTTGAAAAGTGGATCAAACATTTCTCTAAAAAGCTTTACTTGGTGTGCTAAGATGTTTATTCCTACTTGAATGGTATTCACCTATTGATGCTTATGTAGCACTCTTTTGGCCCAAATAATGGTGGATACCGTATCCTTTATGCCAGATTGCTTAACCTGATCTTCATATAAGGCATTAAAAAATTATAGGGCTCTTTGAGCATGTTCCATAGGCTTTTTATTCAATTTCTCATTTGCAACTATTATGCTTTGCTTGGATGACTTAATTACAACCTCTTTGTCCAAAATGAAGTCCATATATGGCCTTAGCTTTTCGGCCTGTGCAATAATATCATCCCACATGACCTTCTTTGCTTCCTGCAGGGAGGTCTGACCCGTGTCCTGGTTCACTAACTCTTTGAGATGAGTTCATATGGAGAATGTGTGTGTGGTTTTTGTACTATACGTACGTTTCAGACTACTCAGTTGAGTCCATCATCAGTGTGATTATTTTGATCACAGAAGATCTAGTAGCTATGGAGAACCTCACAAAATCGAATTAATTTGCAAATACAGTGGAAAAACTTGAAAAAGATGATAATTTTACACACAATGTATGCTGAAACCTTTGATTAACTGACTGTCTAACATGTGAAAATGTTAGTAACAGGTTTTTATTACATCCATGAGAAAATTGAGAGCATTAGGTGGCTCAAGCTGAGTGTACAAGTCATCAATGCCAAATTGGCCTCAATCCCCCCTAGGTGGGTCCAACTCAATCCCAATCACCCCAAACAGCCACGAATTCTGGTGTCGAGGTGGCTGAAGCATACTGGGTCATTAATTAGCTCAAGGCAGGCGTGGGTGAGCAAGTAGAGGAGGTTTGGGGGCCCAAGGGAGCATTAAATGCTCCAAATCTAGCCAAAAATGGGCAAAAATCCACCCTAGCGCCCTTGGTCAACTAAAATTCCCCAGAACAAGGAGAGAGGGAGCACCAGCAATAAATGAGGGTGCACTTGTGGACAAAACAGGAGGCTGGGTGAACTGGTTTGCTTGGAAGTGGGTGTGAACACTCTCAAAAGTGGGTTTTTGACCAACTATAGTCACTTAATCCAAAACATGGTTTAATTAAGCACATGGGCAATTAAAAATTTATGGATTATGGTACTAAGTGTGGTTACTGTTCTAACACCCCCCCTTAACCATAACTTTGTACATCTCATGAAAGATAAGTGGGAGGCCTTGGCAACAAAGGCTCAAGTCACCTCAATACAAACAGAAATTTTATTTGTCCATATGAACTGAGGAAAAGAAGTAAAACCTCATGGGATAAAAACTTCCCTCAAAAATGGACATGGGGATGAACCTGCAATTAAATTGCAGCAATCACCATCCATCACTCACTCCAAGCAGAGCTCTCAGGTGAGTGAAGGTCTTCTCAGTAAAGCACTTGGTGAAAATATCTGCAGTTTGCTCGGTGGATGGGCAATACTGCAATGAAATCACCCTGTCATGCACCAAGCCCCGAATGTAATGCATGTGGATCTCAATGTGCTTTGTTCTTTGCCTCTGTACTGGATCAGTAGATATCTTGATGGCACTTTGATTATCCACCCAAATATTGGTTGGAGAATCAATAGCAACACCAAACTCCCGAAGAATGCCTTGCAACCAAACACACTGTGTGGCTGCATTCACTGCTGCCCTGTACTCGGCCTCTGCTGATGAAAGAGAAATTGTATGCTGTTTCTTGCTTGACCAGCAAATAGGACCTTCAGCAAACATAAACACAAAACCTGAAGTGGACTTTCTATCGATGGGATCTCCCGCCCAATCGGAATCAGAAAATCCAGCTAGTTGAAGTGAAGAACCAACTGCATAGTGTACCCCAAAGTTCTTTGTTCCTTGGACATAATGAAGGATCCTTTTGGCTGCCTTCCAATGGATCTCATGTGGCTGCTGCATATACCTTGCTACAGCACTTACAGCATAAGACAAATCAGGTCTTGTATGTGTAAGATACAACAAACTTCCGACTAGTTGCCTGTAGAGAGTACAATCCACCAATGGAGAGTCTTCAAATTCACCTAGTTTTATGCCTGAAAGGAATGGGCACTTGGCTGCCTTACATTCAGCCATTTTAAACTTGAATAACAGGTCTGAAGCATACTTAGGTTGACTCAGCAATATACCTCTCTCAGATTGCTCAATTTCCAAACCCAAAAATTGCCTTAGCAATCCTAGGTCGCTCATGGCAAATTCACTGTGCAAAGAAGCTTTAATTGAGCCAATTTGTTTGGTGCAGCTCCCTGTAATTAAGATATCATCAACATACAGTACAATGACCTGCAAATTACCATCACAATGCTGCAAATAAACATTTGGATCAGACTTGCATCGACAGAAACCAATTGAGAGCAAAAAAGCATCCATTTTGGCATACCAAGCCCTGGGGGCTTGCTTGAGTCCATAGAGTGACTTCTTCAACCTGCATACAAGTGTGGGATCCTCTTGGAATCCTTCAGGCTGCTTCATATATATCTCTTCATGTATCTCACCATGCAAGAATGCACTTTTGACATCCATGTGGTGAACTTCCCAACCTTTACTAGCTGCCATGGCTAGAGCTAGTCTAATTGAGTCCATCTTTGCAACCGGTGCAAAGGTCTCTGTATAATCCACACCATGGATTTGTGAGTAGCCCTTAGCCACTAACCTAGCCTTATACTTCAGATCAGAACCATCAGCAACAGGTTTGGTTCGAAAAATCCACTTACATTGCACAAGTTTCCTCTTGGGAGGAAGAGGCACCAAATCCCATGTTTTGTTCTCTTTGAGAGACTGGAATTCTTCTTGCATTGCTGCTCTCCACCTTGGATCATGATGAGCTTCCTGATATGATGTTGGATCAGATCCAATCATCATATAACAGTGATCAGCAAGTTCACTTTCATTTTCAAAGGAAGCATTGATTGTTTGAGATCTAGTCTTCCTAGGCTCTTGGGGATTGCCTGCCAATTCACCTGCATCTTGTATGATTTTCTCAGCCCACTTGGGCCTTGATGGTGACTCATGTACAGCAATTTCATATTCAGCCATGTCATCTTCAGCAATATCAGAAAAATCAGAGGTGGAATCATCACTAATCTCATTAAGGTGTGGAGGAGAGGAGCTTTCCCCCGGTGCAAGCTCAAAATCTGGAATTGGTTCTTCTTCGAATTGCACACTTCTCTCAATGAAAGTTTTAAGTGTGGATGTGTCAAAGAGCTTGTAGCCCTTTGTGTCCTAACCATATCCAACCATGATACATTCCCTACTCTGTGGCTCCAAAGCCTTCCTCTTTTCTGATGGAATTCGAGCCCATGCTCTAGACCCAAAAATCCTGAAATTTGACACATTTGGTTTTTGGCCAAACCATGCCTCATAGGGGGTTTTTCCTTTGATTGATTTGTGAAAGGCTCTGTTCTGAATATGAGCAGAACAATTGATGGCTTCAGCCCATAGCTTAGGGCTTAGATCCCTAGCTTCAATCATGCAAGTAGCCATCTCCTTGAGAGATCTATTTTTCCTCTCTGCCACACCATTTTGCTGAGGTGTGTAGGGGATTGAATGTTGCATTTGGATGCCACATTCCTCACAAAGGTGCTGTATGTTATTATTCACATATTCCTTTCCATTATCAGTCCTAAGGATCTTTATCTTATGACCACTATGGTTCTCCACTAGGGCTTTCCAAATCTTCAGTTTCTCAAACACTTCTGACTTCAATTTAAGGAAGTAAACCCAGCAGAATCGAGAGTAGTCATCTATGAATGTAAGTACATACCTTGATCCACCATATGATGGAGTGGGAAGAGGACCAATGAGGTCTGAATGTACCAATCCAAGTGGTTGAGTGGCTCTCCTTTCCATTCCCTTCTCATAGCTGCGCTCAGGATGCTTTCCAACTACACACCCAATGCATGCACCATTTGATGATCTGATTTCTGGAAGCCCTTCCACCATCTCGTCCTTGTGCAATTGCTCGAGATATTTGTAGTTCATGTGGCCAAATCTTTCATGCCACAACTTGGAGGTCTCGTTGGCATGAGAGACAAGAGCCTGGTCACTAGAATTTGGAATGAAATTTGAGAATTTGTACATTCTCTCATCATGATCTGCATACCCTACTGCCACAACTTGATTTGAGGAAATTTCTGAGATTTCTACCAAATCTGGAGTGAATGTCACTCTCTTGGCTTCTCTTGTATGGGTCATTTGATAGACTGATAGAAAATTTGCAGCCAATGAAGGTACATAGAGCACATCATTGAAATAGCCATGCTCCATGTCAATCCTACCAATCCCCTTGGTCTGGATTTCTGAATAATCTCCCATTCGAACTGTTGGGCCACCATTCGAATGCATAGAGGAGAAGAGCTCTCTGGATGAAACCATATGTTTGGAAGCTCCTGAATCAATGATGAAGGAAGAGGGATTCGAAGTACCTGCTACAAAAGCATGACACTTCTCCTTATTGTCAGGGTTTGAGGTGCTCTCCTTCTTCCTTGCGCCCTCAGGGACTGGGATGTTGTTCTTCTCCAGCAGCTGCGCCATTGAGTCAATGGTTTTCTTCATACATGAGCTCTCTGGATGCCATCCCCTATGACAATAGGTGCATTTGGTCTTTTCCTTTCCCTTCTTGTCCTTCTCCTTTGACAGATTCGAACCCCCATCTGCAGACTTGGTCTTGTCAAACTTTCTCTTCTCTTGCTGCTTCGAATTCTTGGCTTTCTGCTTCCCTTTGCTTGCATTTGAAACACCCATTGCCAATGCTTGGTACTTTGATTTTATGGTGCCCATCTGAACTAGTTTATCCTGCTCCTGAGTGAGACACTCCATGAAGGTAGCTAGTGATGGCATTTGCCAATTTTGAAGGGTCATTTTGGCTGAGTGAAATGTGCTAACAAATACTGAAAACTCTGGGCCTAGCTTCGAAAGGATGGACAGAATCAGTTGTTCCTCCTTCTTAACAATTCCACATTGTTGCAGTTGAAGCACCAGTGACTTGAATTTCGTGAAGAACTCCTGGATGGTTTCAAAATGCGCTGGGCTCAAGCTAATAAGCTCGTTTTCAAGCTGGTGGCCTCTCAGTTCATCAGTTTTCCCAAAGAGTGATTCTAGCTTCACCCATACTTCATTGGGGGTTGTCAAACTGTCTGTATGAAACAAGAGTTCCCTTGAAATGCTCAGGCATAGCAATCCATAAGCTTCATCAAGTCGATTGTAGTACTTTGCTTTCTCCACAGCAGAATTTGGCTCCACTTCTGTGCCCATGGTTACTCTATAGAGACCCTTAGATCTCAGCTTGATAACCATCTCAGCCTTCCAATTGAAAAAATTGAAGGGTGTGAGCAACATTTGGTTTGCTTCCATGACTGCTGCGTTAATGGTGAGAAAACTACTGAAACACCTGCAAAAAACACTCAATTTTTGTCTGGAAATCCTCTCTAGAATGCATTTCAATGCTCAATATTGACCTGCAACTCACTAACTCCATGATGGCTCTGATACCATGTGAGTATTTTGATCATAGAAGATCTAGGAGCTATGGAGAACCTCACAAAATCGAATTAATTTGCAAATACAGTGGAAAAACTTGAAAAATATGATAATTTTACACACAATGTATGCTGAAACCTTTGATTAACTGACTGTCTAACATGTGAAAATGTTAGTAACAGGTTTTTATTACATCCATGAGAAAATCGAGAGCATTAGGTGGCTCAAGCTGAGTGTACAAGTCATCAATGCCAAATTGGCCTCAATCCCCCCTAGGTGGGTCCAACTCAATCCCAATCACCCCAAACAGCCACGAATTCTGGTGTGGAGGTGGCTGAAGCATGCTGGGTCATTAATTAGCTCAAGGCAGGCGTGGGTGATCAAGTAGAGGAGGTTTGGGGGCCCAAGGGAGCATTAAATGCTCCAAATCTAGCCAAAAATGGGCAAAAATCCACCCTAGCGCCCTTGGTCAACTAAAATTCCCCAAAACAAGGAGAGAGGGTGCACCAGCAATAAATGAGGGCGCACTTGTGGACAAAACAGGAGGCTGGGTGAACTGGTTTTCTTGGAAGTGGGTGTGAACACTCACTAAAGTGGGTTTTTGACCAACTATAGTCACTTAATCCAAAACATGGTTTAATTAAGCACATGGGCAATTAAAAATTTATGGATTATGGTACTAAGTGTGGTTACTGTTCTAACAATCAGGAGAATGTTTGGCTCATTATTAAATATGTGCTTAATGTCCTTTATTAATATTAGTTTTTAATTTTTGCTATTAATTTTTAATTTATTATTGAGACTAATGTTGGCCGACTTGTTTTTGTTGTTTTTAATTTTTGATATAAATTTTACTTCTATCTCCTAGTACTTGGTCTCCCAAGCCTCCTTTTCCTGTTCATCCTTTGCATTAAGGTTTTCAGATTTATATTTTGTTTCTCTAACCTTTGCACTTCCATGTCCTTTAGGCTTGCTTGAGCCATAACTCCCACAAGGGATAAATCACCAGCTTCAATGGAGGAAGGTGTGGCCATGTTTTCCAATTCTTGACTCTTCTCCTATAGCTGCTTTCCAAGCTATTTAGTCTTAGATTTTCACTTATTTTCACTCTCCACCATGAGAGCCATATCACTTAGCCACAGCTTTTCCTTCTCTTCAAACTTCAACAGCCTAGCTTTGCAATCTGTTAGCTCCCCTTGGATCTTTTCTCTCTTCTCTTCCAGCTCTACCAATTCAGAGGCTTCCACCAGCTGGGTGGAGGGGATTTTTAACTTCTTTTTCAGTGACTGAATGGTGTTGTCTTTGTCATCCAGTAGATTTTGTATGTTGGCCTTCTTGTCTTCTTGGATCTCAGTAGCCAATAATGCATTTTGGAGTTTTTTGGTTTGTGCCTTCAGGGATTTATTTTCCTCTTTTTCCAACCTAAGCTGATTATGAACCTTGTTTTTACTCGCTTGTATTTTAGACATATACAGGGAAGCCTTTAGCAATTTTTCATATATAACCTCCCCGATTTCCTTATGCAAATTTATCATATCTGGTACAGATATGTCTTCCAAATTCACCCTTAATTCGGTTTCCTTGCTTTTGGTGGCCAACGCCAAGTTCAAGGTGTTTTGTGCCTGGCTTCTGTTAGCCATCAAAGAAACTTCTTTACTGGAAATTTTCCTCACTTTTGCATATAGTTTGGAATCCTCTGAGGCTCCCTCTGTGTTTTATTTATATTCCTCCAATAGTTTATATCTACTTTTGCTTGTTACAGCAGGTTGAGTGGATCCTTGGTTGAGTACATACTCCCTAACCTCGAAGGTAGGTATCTGGAACCTCACCCACTTCTTCTTGATTTTCCCTGTTGCTACTGTCACCAACTACTCCTCAGACTCTTCTTTCTTTTTCCTTTTCGAGGCTATCTCTGCATTTGTATCCACATCCATGGGATTAGTACCTCCCAACTTACTGGATTCCCCAGAGCCATTGGCAAGGGGTACAGTATCTTCAACTGCTGGGACTAGGATGGAGGTTCTAGGTATTGGGAAAGTGGTCTTTGTTACCAAGGAGGTGGAGTCATCAGGTGAAACTACCTCCATCTGAATTTTGCCAGCATACTCTAACAGATTAGCAGCTTCAGCTAGCCCTATAATTTCGAAATGTATGAAAGCCTTTCTGTTAGTTTCATTTCTCCTATCTGAAATAATGTGGTGAGGGTCATAATTTATGGCTACCTTACTTTTGAACCCTATATATCTCATCATATTTTCAATGGTTGTAAGGGAAGCCTTGTTTTTAACAATGAATGGGCCCATGGCCCATGGACAAGTAATATCTGAAGCCTCCTTTTTATCCAAGAAATGCTCAACCTCCACCTTCAGCTTTTGTCTGATGAATTCCAATGTAAATAGTCTGGGGGTGAGAAAAGCTGGCAGCACATATGGTGCATGGGAAAAACCATAGACTCTAATTGCAGTGTTGTGTTCTTAAGGGAACCAGTCACTAATACTCCTCTCTGGAGAAGGCTGTAGTCACTCTTTCATTTCTGTCAATAGCCTAGGAAGCTTCCTTTGAAAAATAGCATTGTAGACTTCAGACATGATGTTGTTCATGAACCTAGTGTAGTCTGAAAGTATCTCCTGAGTGAGCCTCAGCTCAGGCATCTACAAATTCTCATCATTGAAGGACAAGAACATCCTCAGTAGGTATGAATAAAACCTAAAGCTCCTAGTCTTGGGGAATTCGGCTAGTTGAGCATGGAAATTCTTAGCTAGTGCTTCATCAAACCTAAGATAGGCACACTGGGTGGACTGACTAAGGCCATCATATTCTAGGGGACATGTGCTCATGATAAACATTAGGCTTATTAAGGGCTCAGTGATGTACATGTCATTATCTAAACCTAGGAACTTGGATAACATGGTGGTGACACACTTGGACTCTTCTCTAAATGGACTGACTTCATCAGGGAAAATCTAGTTTTGGAAGGATGTATTTGGATACAGGTTACAATGGAAGAAACTTTCCTTAAGGTCAGTTGGGGCTTGTCTAAAATGTTGGATTAGGACTTCCTCTCTGTACTCTTTGTCCTTTTCACAGAGCTCGTCTGAGATTGCTAGGGCCTTTCTAACAGTGAGGGGGTTGATTTGGCACAAGATCTTAGACTTGGTTACTTCCACAATCACCCTCTCAGAAGAGGAATAATGGGTGGTGCACCAGTCGACAAACTCTGGACAATTTGGGGTTTGGTCAATTGCAAACAAATTGAAAAAGGTATGGTAAACCTTATGGACATCAATATTCCCCTCCTTAATCATATTCAACCTGTCCTTAGCTGTCTCAATGGTGTTGTTTATCAATACTGTGTCATAAACTTCAGCATGCTTATCCTTAAATAAATCATGTATCCTCTAGTGCTCAAAACCTGGGGGTTCTATTAGTTTGGCCATTTAAATAAATTTGTATAGAGACAGGAGTCCTACCTAGTCGCTTGATAGATGGCCAGGGTTCCCGTCTTAGCTGTCTACTTCTGCACAGTCTCTCTTTGTTGTTTTCTGATGCACAGGACATAAGATACTCCGATTTATGTGCAGTTGCATTTTATATTATTTCTCTTTCACTTATCATCCTTGCACTTTCCGAAGTGAAGAGATTCTTTAATCCATCCATCTGTCGCAATGATCCTAAGCCATAGATCTCTGCCCCTATTTAACCCCCATGGATTTCCACATACTTCATCCTTCAAGAGTTGCCTTCCATGCAACTTAGATCCATGAAAACATTGTCGACCATTGATCTAGATCTTGCCTGCATCCTGGCTGTCAAACTATGCAGCCCCTACCACGTTCACAGATTTGGGCCATGCTGATACCTCGTGCATGTTCAAATTGCGAACAAATCCTTTGTCGTAGATCTCAACTCCGCCCAATCCACACCATTGCAATCCGTGGGGCCTACAAAAAGTTCACAGATTTGTAAATGTTGATCCCCCATGCACGTCAAATCACCGAAGTAATCGTCGTCCGTAGATCTGTGCTTTTATCCATCGATCAACTTTCCAATTTTCTCATGGGCTAATCTTTCCACCTCCACTTTAAAACACACCCTACTTCTTTCGCGAAGCTGCTCCTCGGCAGTTGATCACCATCACTGTAGATCTTCGTCATTGATTCATGTTCCCACTTAACTTCGAGATGATTTTCATGCCTTTAGCCCTTTTTGCAATGTGAAAAATTAAGATTATTTATCATTCTCATTCCAGACTTAGGAATAAGCCTTCAAAATTTGATCTGCGCCCTTATGGGTCATAGGGTTTAAAATACCGAGGCCTTCTCCATTATTTCTTAGGGATCTAGCCCTTCCACTTCAACTAGGAAAAAATTGGTGCCATCAACTGGCTCCAATTGGGGATGCTATCCTCGCTGTGAGGTAGCAAAGAACCCCTATAGACATAGTGCCTGATCCATTGGGTTGTCCTTCAAAACTTCAAAACATTGTCCCATATTTTTCTGTATGCAAAAACCAAACAAAATAAATGGTTGTCCCTCCATATTTCAAGGCCTTCACTTTGGGCTTCAAATCCTTTGGTTCCCCACCTATGCTAGTGCAAACGTAAAGCAATATATACAAAATATGATACAAAGGTTACCTGCCACCCTTAGGACAAGTAATGCTTAAGAAATATTCCATTTACTGGACCTCCTATCAATGGAGACCCATCTTGATGCTCCAGAATGAAATAATTTACACCTCTATTTGTTGCAATGATGTATGGAACTACCCACATATGGTCAAACTTCCCATGCTTATCATCTCTAGGAGCATCCCATTTTAAGACCAGATCATCAACCCATTTTAAGGGCCATTGGTCCCCTCACATGGCCCTTCTAACTTCTTTATATAGTCAATGAAGGAGAGGAAAAGTAGTTATAACCGATTAGGAAGTTCCCAAACCAACTTAAACTAACAAAAATTTGAGATTTGGACTAGTTCAGGAAAATGCCCTACTCTTCCTACTGCAAACCAACGCATTTTTCAAGGTGTGTGCTACTTTATTGAAGTAGAGTCATGCACATGCCCTACTTTATAGGCATTAGAGTCACGCACACATCCTAGTATGCCCTACTCTATACATAGGAAACCAACGTTTTTGGAGAAAAATGGCCAAAAACATGGTTTTCTGATGATTTTCAGGAGATGGTTTGGTCTGAAAAAATGTTCCTAAGGGTTATAACCATCAAACGGGCCAAGAGTGAGGTAATTTCAACCATTTTTAGTGTCCCAAATTACCCTTCAATTCACAAGTGTCCTGTTGTGTGGCTAAACTTGATCTCAAGAAGTGTCTTCACGCGACCAAGCAATAAAAGTGTCGTCACGGACGGAGAAGTGTCATTTTAAGCGATAACAATTGGGAATGAATCTCCTCGGGAAAACTACCTGTCCAATAAAGGAATGCACTTCCTTCTTGCTCCTAGGCTCTTCAACCTTCAAAATTGCACTAATCCTCTCTAGATCAATCTTAATACCATCCTTTGAGATAATATGCCCTAGCAATTTAGCTCCTTCTAGTGCAAAATTAGACTTCTTGGGGTTCAGTGAAATACCATACTTCCTGCATTTTATAAAGACTTTATCCAGGTGCTTGATGTGTTCCCTGTCAGACCTGGAATATACATTGATATCATCCATGTAAACAACCACAAATTGTCCTTCTCTTCTGCAAAAGCAATGTCCATAGCATGTTGAAATGTGGCTCCCGCATTCATCGTCCCAAAAATCATCTTGGCATACATGAATGTGCCCTAAGGTGTAGTAAAAGCAGTATTTTCTTGGTCTTCTAGGAGCACCTTAATCTGGTTATAGCCTGAGAAACCATCCATGGTAGAAATTCTCGCAGACCCTGCCACTCTTTGTAGAATATGCTCCATCTTAGGCAGTGGGTAATTGTCCTTCAATGAAACCCTGTTGAGGTTTTTGAAATCAATGCAGAGTCTAATCTCACCATTCTTCTTTCTGACAGGAACCGGGTTAGCTACCGAATTTGAAAACCTCAAAGTCACAATGATCTTAGCATTGAACAACTTCTTGATCTCTTTTTCTATCACAGGAAATAATTTGGGGTTCACTCTTCTTAATTTCTGTCTGAAAGGCTTCTCCCCAGGCTAAAATGGAATGGTGTGCTAGATAATGGAGGTATCGTATTCTTCATTAATTTTACATATTCTTCCTTCTCCTTTGCAGGCAGCTTCTTGGACGGCCTTACAATTTGCAGTTCTTCTTCGGTCTCTAAGTTTTGCTCCTCAATGGCATCATCAATAGGCTTCATCTTAGGGTTCTTAGCCACGTCATTCTGATCGAACAACTTCTCTAGGGGAATCAGGCCTCTTGGGATAAAATTACTCTTCATCCGAATTATATCCTTTCCTCCCAGCATGTTCTACCAACCTTTGCTTCCATCTTCTTTGTCTGCAGTCGACCCATCATCTTGAAAACACTCCATATTTTCATGTTCTGAGTCAATCTGAGTGTTCACAAATTCATCATATAGCTCTAAGAATATTTTTATTTGCATATCACCATCAAAAACTTGCCAGTACTTGGAGTTGTCTGGTATAGAGGGCTCGTTCACAACTTCAACTTCATATTTCTTCTAAAAATAAATGGGAGCCTTGAAACCACCAACAGTAGTAGCCAAAGCATCTGCCACCTTATTTTCAATTCTGGGTATCACCCTAATTTTATGCTCTGAAAAATAATTTCCAAACATGTCCCAGACCTCATTTATGTATGCCCTCATCCTTGGGTGTTTGGTCTAGTAACTGTCATTCATTTGGTTCACCACAAGCTCTAAATCTCCAAACACCTGTATCCGCGTTGCTCCCATATCTTTCAAAGCCTGCAAACCTAGCAGTAGAGCTTCATATTCAACCACATTGTTAGTGCATTAAAAATTCATTTTATAGGATAAAGCTTTAAATTCTCTGCTAGGTGATATAATCCAAATACCTGCACCAGCTCTAATTTTACTCAAAGATCCATCAAAGTACATGGTCCATAAGCATTCTTCATCTTGTTTATTCTCTAATGCCTCTTTCCTTTTGGAAAATTCCTCATCCTCCTCAACTTCCATATATGTAGTAATTTTAGGATCAGTGGGCATTGCATCATTGAAAAATAGGGAAGATCCTAAATCAGTATCAATAGCATAAATGGGATGACTTTAAGGCTTATTTTGACTACTAACGACGTAGGCCAATCTCTTTTCTCTGTATAATCTTTTGTTTCCTCAAAACAAGTGTATAGTGGCATATGACCAGTCCAGCTGCATAGTTCCCCTTAATTTTGATGCCCAAGATCTTGATAACAACATACCAAACTTGGAAGGAATGTCAGCTACTACAACATCCATCACAATGCTCTTGGCTGGAAGTTGTGCAATGGTTATGACCATGTCCTTTATCAATCCTAGACACTTGACCTTTCTAGAATCAAAGGAGTATAGATCTTTGTAGGGCCTAGTAGCCTCTAAACCCAGACTTACTACCACTGTATTTGGCATCAAATTATGAGAGGCACCAGAATCTATTATGGCATTGTGAAGAATCATATAATGGATATTCAGACTTAGATAAAATGGAGGGACTTCTTCATCATTTGTGTCTTCAATTTTGGGTCCAAAAACAATAGTGGGAGCATCATCTATCAGTTCTAAAATATCTTGGTGACATTGACCTTGGTTTTTGACCATTTTAGTGATTTCTTCCCTATATTCATTATTCTTCAACAACTCATTAAAGGGGATAGAAATCTTAACCTTTGCCAACTCTGTCTTTAAATTGAAAGATGAAATTGGTTTTCCTACATCAATGGGCTCTAACTGCTTAGTTTCTTTCGGTTGTTGCTCTTTATTTTCTAGGCTCTTTTGTGCAGCAACATCCTATTGCTTTTCTTTCTATATTTATGAAATTTTGTTGAGTGTGGAAAACCCATAAATTTTGCTTATGCATAGATACTTTCTTTGAGACCTAGGGAAAACATAAGTAAATCGAAATAACTTTGAGACATACTTGCTACATCCTTTAACATAGCTGATAGGGTAGGTGACTTCCTCTCCCTCAACATACATGAAAAATCTCCTTCAAAGGCATCAACATAATGAAGTTTAGCAGCACCTACCAAGGGTTTAATATCAGCTGGGATTGAGTTGTACACCCTCATAAATCTACTAGAAAACTCATGGAGGGACTCAACGTTTCCTTTCTTCAAATGGTCATACTGAGATAGTATTTGCAGAGGGCTCTTCTTTGCTTCCCACCTATCTAAAAACAGTGCTTGGAAGGCTTCAAAGGTAGGGATAGATGCTTTTGGTAGATCCTTAAACCATCTCTTAGCTTCCCGCGATAAACTTTGTACAAACAACCTCATATTTGCATCCTTATAGTCTACTTTTCTAAGTCATTAAAATCCTCAAACCTATCCATACGTTGTCTTGTTGAAAAGTCACCATCTCCATCATACAAGGAAATTCTCTGTGAATAATTTTGAGGGAGATCATGCAAAACAACTGGCAGGACCAAGGGTGCAAACTTGGCGGCCATTGGTCTAGGTGGGTTTGGTGGTACAATAGGTGGGTTATGTGGTGTAGTAGGGTTTAGAGGAGGATTATTAACAAGGATGATATTATGAGGCTGGGAGGTATGGAAATGTGAACTACTTCTTTCAACTTTAACAAGGTTTTGCAAATTATACCACACATGATCTAGCAAGTATGACTCAAAGTTATTTGGATTTACTTATGTTTTCCCTAGGTTTGATTATGATTTTGACCTTAACAAAGACTTCCCAATGTGAACTTCTAAATCCAATTCATTAAAACCATACAACTCTTTTTTAGACACATATCTTTCAATATTAGAAGTGCTAGCTTTATCTTTTCCACTTCTATGCCTAAGCAGAATTTCTGGGTTTTCCACACTAAGAAAAATTTCATAAATGGGGTCACCTCTTGTATGGATCCTTCTAGGAGCCTAGGATTGTTAAATTTTGAGCATTAATTCAATATACTCTAGGATCTTTCCTGAGAGAACAACATGTACAATATATCAATGCATATCAATCATAACAAGCATGTCAATCATCACAAGAATCAAAATAATGAGAGACAATAGATACACAGAGTTTCAATGGGTAAAACCCTAAGGTGAAAAACCCCAAAACTTCCTCAGAGATAGATAGAGAAATGGCTCAACCAAAGTACAAGAGATAGACTCCTCTTAGTAGTTGATCCTCCTCCTCACAAGTGCGCCACTGTCTGAGTGAAGGAAGAATGAGTTTCTGAGTGATCCAAATAGAGATCTCCTGATCTCTATTTATACTTGTTCTGTTTTCCCAATAACATTATGGGGACGACTTGTCTAGCAAGGTACAATAACCACATATTACATAAGTCCGGGCCGACCGCTTACAAGGTGGTCTAATAACCCATCGACAAGTTAACACACTTCCGACACTTGTCAATACAAATGACGACACTTCCTTATAGAGGAATAACACATCTCTATAAAGGTACAAGAAATATATAACTGAAATACATTCTGAAGTTACATATACATCAACACTCCTCTTAACTAGGAAGGTATTTCTCGACACAGATCTGCTAGCACAAGTCTTCTTCTATGGATCATCATCATCAATGCATCAACCTCGAATCATCGTCATCGTCACTGTTGTTGCTATCTCAACCAATCTCTGAATCTACTCGTCATAGGAAGTTCTACAGAGCCAGTCCTTCTTCATACTGGATGTAGGCCCACCACCTGCAGGTCTTCATCACTGGCCATACTGTGGAATCCTCAAGACTTATGACGTGTGTCACAAAACCTTGCAAGAGCATCCCAGGTCGTTACGAGCACACGACTCTACCTGTAGGATCTCCCAGGGCCATATTATATGTGACCTGACCACAAAACCTTGCAAGATCATCCAAGGCTGTTACGAGCACACAACTCTACCTATAGGATCTCCCAGGGCCAAATTACATGTGGTCATGGAAAAGTCTCGCAAGAGCATGCCAGAACTTATTACAGGCACACAGCCCAACCTATCGGATCTCCCAAGGACATATTATATGCCATAGGACAAAACCTCGAAAGAGCATCCACCAAATATCCTAGGGCCAAATTATATGCCATAGGAAAAACCTCGAAAGACTATCTGCAAATCTCCCAGGGCCAAATTATATGTCCTCCAAATCAAAACCTCGAAAGAGCATTTCCCAGATATCCCAGGGCCAGATTACATGCCATAGGCAAAACCTCGAAAGACTATCTGCAAATCTCCCAGGGCCAAATTATATGCTTATCCACACAACCTGATCCACAACCATAGAGTATCAACCTGATACTCACCATACATCATCCTGATGTACACATGATCATCCTGATCATTATCACTGCATCGTCCTGATGCATGTCATCTGGAGCAACATCCTGAAGCTCGTCATCCATGATCATCCCGATCATACAATGCATCTACCTGATGCATACCAAGTATCTACCTGATACATATCACCATACATGATCCACCTGATCATACAATGTATCCACTTGATACATACATAGATACATTATCCACACAATGTATCCACCTAATATATATCAATATACATAATCTACCTGATCATACACAGTATCCACCTGATACATATATAGATACATGGTCCAAGCATCCAACATGATGCATATACAAATACATATAAATGATCCAACTGATCATATCCAACATACAACATGATGCGTACATACATACACAAATAAATGATCCAACTAATCATATCCAGCATCGAACATGATGTGTACATACATATACATATAAATGATCCAACTGATCATATCCAGCATCCAACATGATGCGTACATACATATACATATAAATGATCCAACTGATCATATCCAGCATCCAACATGATGCGTACATACATATACATATAAATGATCCAACTGTTCATATCCAGCATCCAACATGATGTGTACATACATATTCAGAGCAGTAACTGGAGCATCGTCCCGATGCTCATCATCCAGCGCTTACATCCACAGCCATGTGAAGGATCCTCCTTCCAACATGCTTGGAATGGCTTCTACAAATGTGTCCATCACTTCTTCCTCGAAGTGTCATCAATCTGAAGAACACCAAACCTCTCTCTAAAGTACTCGAACTTCACTCTGGCTAGTGGTTTCATCATCACATATGCAATCTGCTCATCTGTCGCAACATACAAGAGCTTCACTGCTCCTCTCTGCACCATATCCCTAATATAGTGATATTTGATCTCTATGTGTTTCGACCTGTTGTGAAACACTGGGTTCTCATACAACTTCACACAACTTTGGTTATCACAGAAGATACCAGTAGCATCCAACGGGAGATCAAATAATTCAGACAATAGCTTCTGAATCCATACTACCTCACAACTAGCCAAACAAGATGCAACATACTCTGCCTCGGCTGTACTTAGTGCTACGCAGGACTGCTTCCTGGTAAACCAAGAGATCATACCTGATCCCATACTGAATCAACACCCAATCCTGATACCTGATACCTGATCCCAATCTGAATCAACATAACCCTATAGGTTAAACTTTTGATTCGCTTCATACTTGAGCCCATAATCAACTGTACCCTTCAGGTACCTCAGAATATGCTTTACAGCAACCAGGTGAACACTCCTCGGATCCATCAGGAACTAACTCAATGTGTTCACCGCAAAGCAAATATCTGGTCTCGTGTTCGTCAGGTACATCAAAGACCGAATCATCTGATGATACATAGAGACATCAAACGGATTTGATGAAGCATCACATAGAAGCTTCAGATTCGATGCCATAGGTGTGGCCATGGACATGCAATCCATCATCCCGAACCTCTTCAGGATATCTACTATATACTTCCCTTGTCCAAGGAAGATCCCATCTGCACTCTACCACACCTCCATACCTAGAAAATAGTGCATCATCCCCAAGTCCTTCATATCAAACTCGATAGCAAGCTTCCTCTTTGTATCGGCAATCAATCTGTCATATCGTCTTACAAACAGGTCATCTACATACAGGAGTAGAATCATAGGATTTCCTTCCTCAACCTTGTAGTAAAGGTTGGAATCCACTTTACTCTTGGTAAAGCCCAAACTAGATAGAAAACTGTCCATCCTACCATACCAAGTTCTAGGAGCTTGTTTTAAGCCATACAAGGCTTTCTTCAATCTGCACACATATGACTCCCTATCATGTGTTTCAAAATCGAGTGGTTGCTCCACATACACTTCCTCTTCAACTACACCATTCAAGAAGGTAGTCTTGACATCCATTTGGTGTATCTTCCATTTCATCGCTGCAGCCAGGGCAAGTACTGATCCGATGGAACTGTACCTGGGTACAGGAGCAAAGGTTTCTTCATAACATATTCCCTCTTTTTTAGAGAAGCCACGAGCTACGGATATTGCCTTGTATTTCTCTATGCTTCCATCTGCAGCATGCTTGATCTTGTAGATCCATTTGAAAGTCACAACAGACTTCCCTTCAGGTCTTGGAACAACATCCCAAACATCATTCTTCATTATTGATTGGTATTCTTCGATCATGACATCCTTCCATTCTTTCTTTTCCGCTGCTTCTTCATAATTGGAAGGTTCTTTGTTCATGATGTCACAGACTAAAGCAGCATAGCTGTTATGTGATCTGGTTCTCTTCTTTCCTCTATGTTCTTCTTCTGGAATACCATATCTTGTTGCATCTTGAATGAGCTCTCTATCCCATGCAGGTTTTCTCTTGTGAGAGTTATTCTCATGAGGTGGATCTATAGGTTTTTGTGGATCTTCAATTTCATGATCAACATCTGGAATTGCTTCAGTCATGGTGGTGTCTTGAAATATAGTTTCCTTAGGTTCTTCATAAACTTCAACAGGTGTCTTCCTTGATTTGATGAATGCTGAATTTTCATCAAATGTTACATCCCTGCTGACATCAATTTTCTTGAACCTTGGAAAGTATGTTCTGTAAGCCTTCGAGCTTTCACTGTAACCCACAAAGATACCCTTCTTTCCTGAAGGATCTATCTTGGTCCTCTTTTCCTTTGGGACATGAGTGTATACTGGACAACCAAATATTCTGAGATGGTTGACTTCAGGTTTCTTACCAGAGAAGACCTCTTCTGGTGTCTTGTTGTCCAATATCTTATGGGGTGTTATGTTTTGCACATATACAGTTGTTCTAGCTGCTTCTTCCCATAGATGCATAGGTAGATCCTGATCATGCAGCATTGCCCTTGCTGCTTCCATGATTGTTTTATTCTTTCTTTCTGCAACTCCATTATGTTGTGGATTGTAAGGAGTAGTCAACTCCCTCTTAATCCCTGAATCACTGCATAGCTTCTTGAAGTCACCTGAGGTGAATTCTCCACCATTGTTGGATCTAAATGTTTTGATCTTCTTATCAGTTTGGTTCTCCATCAAGGTTTTGAATTCCTTTAACTTATCAAATACTTCATCTTTGTTCTTCAAGAAGTAAACCCAAGTCTTCTTGGAGAAGTCATCAATGAAAGAGACATAGTAAATATACCCACTCAGAGAACTGGATGACATCGGACCGCATACATCAGAGTGGATGATTTCCAAGATTCCTTTAGCCTTGCTTTCACTACTTGGAAATTCTTTCTTTATGTTCTTTCCCTTTGCACATCCTTTGCAAACACTTTCATGCTTGGTCTTGATTTCAGGAAGACCTTCTACAACTTTACTTGCAATTGGTAATGCTCTGTAGTGCATATGTGCAAGTCTTCTATTCCAAAGTTCACTTGGCTCCATGGAATCATGTACCATGGCATGTTCAAGTTGTCCCTTCAATTTATACAAACCTCCCTCTTACTCTCCAATCACCACTACATCATCAATAGTTTTACCCTTTGGCCACATTAGGACTTGGCCATCTACAAATGCAACCCTCATGCCTTTTGCATCCAATGCAGATATGGAGAGAGGATTCTTCTTAAGCCCAAGTACATAAAGAACTTCTTTCATCTTCAAAGACTTTCTAGAATCTAGGTTGTAGGAGGCTTCACCACTTCCTTTGATAGGGTATTGATAATCATCCCCAAGTTTCACCTTATGGGGTGATTCATGTTCAGATAGGTTTACAAAAGATTCTTTAAACCTAGTCATGTGTTTGGAAGCCCCACTATCAATAAGCCAATCATTACAACCATGAGAGATAGTACCTATGAGAGGACAGATTAGAACATACTCTTCTTCACTTGATGAGTCATCATCACTTTCTGTCCTAGCCTTCTTCTTTGGAGGTTCATCATCCTCGACAGCATGAGCATGGTACCTTCTTTTGTTTCCCTTCTTCTTCTTGTTGAAGTTGTTGTTGTTATCCTTTTTGTTCTTGGGACAATCTGAAGCAAAGTAACCTTTTTCATTGCATGTGAAACATCTAGATTCTTCTTATTCTTTTGTTGGTTGTGACAGGATCTCTTGTAATGAGAGTGCTCCTTCTTGGGCTTGCTTCGTTTGGTGTGAGATGTGAGAGCTTGATCTTCACCTCCCATCTTTTCTTCTCGAGCTACAAGCCTAGCTTCTTCTTGAGAGGATTCCTCCCATAGTCTACTGAAAGAGATCAATTTCTTTCTTGCACAGATTCCTTGAATAAAGGATTCCCATGACCCAGGTAGGCCATTCAGAGTGGTCATCACAATTTCTCCATTCTCCACCACTTCATCTATGGCTTCAAGTTGTTCTTTGATCTGAGAGACCTTGGAGAAGTAAGATTGAATGGTCTCTCCATTCAACATCTTGACCCCTTTCAATTGATTCCACAGAGTCATCTTCCAATTTATGTTCTTCCCTTCAAATAACTTGGTCAAGGAGTCAAACATCTCCTTGGGTGTCTTTAGAGATGACACATGTGGTATGGGATGGTCTTTGATAGAATCAACAATGACTCTCTTTGCTTTGACCAACTTCTTCTTATGCAATACCTTAGCCTCTTCATCCTCTGGGATAGGGACCTCAGAGTTGATGTAGGAGTCCAATTTATTTTCTTCCAGGATTAACCCAATCCTATACTTCCAGGCTCGAAATTTATCAGCCCCTTCAAGCTTGTCCGCAAGCTTGGTGTGGTGAGACATCTTTAAAGAGTACTTCAAATGGAAATATAAAATATTTAGGTCTTACCACTTGATTTGCTGAAAACTGGATCTGGTCCCGGATTAGGGTTTGTCAGAGAAACCCTAAAAATTCAAAATGTGAATTTAAAATTTTTGAGAGGATATAAATATTCGCCTTGATGAGCTGATCAACCTGGTGTATTCAGAATTTTAGATCTGCAAAGCTTCACCCTTCAGAAATTCTTTTTAGTCTTCCCGAGTTCACTAGGGAGGACCCTGAATTAGGGTTTGAGTTTCCCAGAGATTTAATCAGCAAAAAATCTCGATCCAAAGCTCTAAACTTTTATTTTTCCAAGGAGCTTCCAGCTATGTTGTCAGATTTCAGAAATTCCTATTTTTGTGGAAACTCTAATTTTTAGGGCCAAATCTGAAAATGCTCAGAGTTGAATTCTGATTGGACAGATAGATTCTCCTTGATGAGTAGAGTCAATCTACTATACTGCTTTTCCAAAATATGTGGAGACAAACCCTAGTTTCCGTCACTGCACAATGTCTTCTTCTCAGGTTAGCTCTCATACCATGTTAAATTTTGAGCATTAATTCAATATACTCTAGGATCTTTATTGAGAGAACAACATGTATAGTATATCAATGCATATCAATCATAACATGCATGTCAATCATCACAGGAATCAAAAGCATGAGAGACAATAGACACACAGAGTTTCTGTGGGGAAAACCCTAAGGTGAAAAACCCCACAACTTCCTCAGAGATAGATAGAGCAATAGCTCAACCAAAGTACAACCAAAGTACAAGAGACAGACTCCTCTTAGTAGTTGATCCTCCTCCTCACAAGTGCGCCACTTTTCGAGTGAAGGAAGAATGAGTTTCTAAGTGATCCAAATAGAGATCTCCCGATCTCTATTTATACTTGTTCTCTTTGCCCAATAACCTTATGGGGCTGACTTGTCTAGCTAGGTACAATAACCACATATTACATAAATCCGAGCCGACCCCTTACAAGGTGGTCTAATAACACATTGGCAAGTTAACACACTTGCACCACTTGTCAATACAAATGATGACACTTCCTTATAGAGGAATAACACATCTCTATAAGGGTACAATAAATATATAATTGAAATACATTCTGAAGTTACATATACATCAACAAGGATGTCGTCTGAACTTTCTTTGGAAATCAATGTGGAGTACGAATCTCCCTAATGGAGTCGTCCTTAAACAAAAATCCTAATGAGTGGAGTCACCAGGGAAAATGTACAACCTTCTTTAAATGCATAAATCTCTATTTTCCCACACAAATCCGTCCTTTCTATGAAAAATGGAATTATTTGTCGTTTCTCCCAGGGATAATGCACATTCGATCCCTAGTAATGGTGCCAATTATGTTAGCACACAATTCAACCCTAAGGTTGTGGAAAGGTCTCTTTGAGGTAACACACATAACCACTTTAGGAAAGATAAGTTGGCTTCTACCTTTCCAGAGAGGGATCTCTCACCAATTGTTTAACAAGGCCAGATATATAAAATAACACTAAAACCAGATTGTAGATTGGTTTAAACAAGCTGAAAATTCATTGGGCAATGGTGTCAAAAACACTTATGCTAATAAAGTGGAAATGCTTTGCAAACAATTCATAACAAAGGCAGGGTAGCTACTCATTCACAGTCAAATAGTTGTTTGTCTAGTGATAAGGAATAAAATAAGAACAGCCCATCAATATAGAGCATTATCTGCATCAACTTTAGTGGAAAACTAGTTTGTGAATGCTTCAAATCAAACAAACAAAGCATAACAATATGAATTCTGCCTCAATGCAAACTTATCCCAACATGAAAGAAAAACATTATGAATTAGATAACAGGGAAAACATTCACATGAAGAAGGAGAAGATACAGACTACAAATTGAATAACACAGGAATCTCTGCTTAGAATGCTGGCTCGGCTCAGCCAATTTATATGAAAAACAGTCTTCACAATACAAAAAGGGCCGAGTTCTCTCCAGATCAACCCTTTTCTCTACTTATTACATCTCAATATATAGATATTGTTAATCCCTTAGGCTCGAGTCACCCTAACAGAAATGGTTACAAAATTCGTGCCACCTATACAACTAGGCTTACCCATCTCGAGGATTAGTTACAACAAAAATCAGATGCTGACAAAATAGGCTAAACAACCTTTTATAAGTGTCCCTAAGCATCTCCCAGCTAGTAATTAGCTATAGTAAATAAAAAAAAACTAGGTGACTAATTATCCATGTTGTAGCTCTCCATGATGATCGAATCTTCAGGGATGTAGCATCAACTTTTCCTTCCCATTCTTTTCCATGATCTTCCATTTTTCAGCAGCTGGAAGCTTTGATGTTTCCACCTCCTTCAACAACACTCGCATCTGTGTGTGATCCTTATATGAGGAGCTCCTGAAGTGTGCACAGGCCTCTTTGAAGACCCAAACTAGCTCAAACTCTTTTGTCAAGTTTTCTACCATTGTTTTTCATGTCAGTGGTTGGTTCATGTCTGCAAAGTCCTCATGATTCAGTCTGCACTCCCACAAATTGCCTTGATATTCTTCTTGTTTCCTCATGGTGCAATCCTCCTCCCAAAATAGGGGCAGACCCTTCTTGAAAAGTGGATCAAACATTTCTCTGAAAAGTTTTACTTGGTGTGCTAAGAAGTCTATCCCTGCCTGAATGGTATTCATCTGTTGATGCTTATGTAGCACTCTTTTGGCCCAAATAATGGTGGACACCTATCCTTTATGTTGGATTCCTTAACCTGATCTTCATATAAGCCCTTCAAAAATTCTATGGCTCTTTCAACATGTTCCATAGGATTTTTATCCAATTTCTCATTTGCATCTACTATGCTTTGCTTGACTGACTTGATTACAGCCTCTTTGTCAAAAATGAATTCCAGATATGGCCTTAGAGTTTCGTCCTCTGCAATAATATCATCCCATATGACCTACTTTGCTTCCTACAGGGAGGTCTGACCTGTGGCCTGCTTCACTAACTCTTCATTTTTCACTTCTATCTCCTGGTACTTGGTCTCCCAAGCCTCCTTTTACTCTTCAAACTTTGTCATCAAGGTTTTCAAATTTATATTTTGTTTCTTTAAACTTCCATTTCCATGTCCTTTAGGATTGTTTAAGACATAGCTCCCGCAAGGGAGAAATCACTAGCTTCTATGGAGGAAGGTGTGGCCATGTTTTACAATTCCTGAATCTTCTCCTGTAGTTGCTTTCCAAGCTCTCTAGACTTAGATTTCCACTTCTTTTCACTCTCCACCATGAGAGGCATATCAATCAGCCACAAATTCTCCTTCTCTTCAAACTTCAATAGCCTATCTTTGTAGTCTGTTAGCTCCCCTTGGAGCTTTTCTCTCTTATCTTCAAGCTCTGCCAATTCAGAGGCTTCCACCAGCTGGGTGGAGGGGATTTTTAGCTTCTTTTTGAGTGACTGAATGGTGTTATCTTTGTCATCCAACAGCTTTTGTATATTGGCCTTCTTGTCTTCTTGGCTCACAGTAGACAATAATGCATTTTGGAGCTTTTTGGTTTGTTCCTTCAAGGATTTATTTTCCACTTTTTCCAGCCTAAGCTGATTCTGAACCTTGTTTTTAATGGCTTGTACTTTAGACAGCTCCAGGGCAGCATTTAGCAATTTTGCATATATAACCTCCCCAGTTTCCTTATGCAAATTTATCATTTCTGGTACAAGGATGTCTTCCAAATTCACCCTTAATTTGGTTTCCTTGCTTTTGGTGGCCAAGGCCAGGTTTAGGGTGTTTTGTGCCTATCTTCTGCTAGCCATCAAAGACACTTCTTTATTGAAAATTTTCCTCATTTTTGCATATAGTTTGGACTCCTTTGAGGCTTCCTCTGTGTTTTCTTTATATTCCTCTAGTAGTTTAGCTCTACTTTTGCTTGTTATAGTAGGTTCAGTGGATCCTTAGTTGAATACATACTCCCTGACCTCGAAGGAAGGTATCTGGAACCTCACCCACTTCTTCTTAACTTGCCTTATTGCTACTGTCACCAACTGCTTCTCAAGCTCTTTTGTCTTCTTCCTTTTGGAGGCTCTCTTTGCATCTGTATCCACATCCATGGGATCACTTCCTCCCAACTTGCTAGATTCCCCAGAGCCACTAGAAAGGGGTACAATATCTTCAACTCTTAGGACCAGGATGGAGGAGCTACATATTGAGAAAGTGGTATTTGATACCAGGGAGGTGGAGTCATCACATGAATCTACCTCCATCTAACGTTTTCTAGCATACTCTAACAGATTAGCAGCTTTAGCCAGCCCTATAATTTCAAAATGTATGAAATCCTTTCTATTAATTTCTTTTCTCCTGTCTAAAATGATGTTGTGAGGGTCATAATTTATGGCTGCCTTAGTTCTGAAACCTATATCTCTCATCATATTTTCAATGGTTGAAAGGGAATCCTTGTTTTTAACAATGAATGGGCCCACATCCCATGGAAAAGCGATATCTGAAGCCTTCTTGTCATCCAAGAAATGCTCAACCTCCACCTTCAACTTTTGTTTGATGAATTCCAATGTAAATAGTTTGGGGGTGAGAAAAGCTAGCAGCACATATGGTGCATGGGAAAAACCATAGACTCTAATTGCAGTGCTATGTTCTAAAAGGAACCAGTCACCAATCCTCCTCTCTAGAGAAGGCTACAACAACTCTTTCATTTTTGGAAACGCCCTGGGCAACTTCCTTTGAAAAATAGCATGGTAGACTTCAGACATGATGTTGTTCATGAACCTAGTGTAGTCTGAAAGAATCTCCCAAGTGAGCCTCAGCTCAGGCATCTGCAAATTCTCCTCATTAAAGGATAAGAACATCCTTAGTAGGTATGACTGAAACCTAAAGCTCCTAGTATTGGGGAGTTTGGCTAGCTGATCATGGATATTCTTAGCCGGGGCTTCATCAAACCTAATATAGGCACACTTGGTGGACTGACTGGGGCCATCAGATTCTTGGGGACATGTGCTCATGAAAAAAATTAGGCTTTTTAAGGGCTCAGTGATGTACATGTCATTATCTAAACCTAGGAATTGGGCTAACATGGTGATGACACACTTGGACTCTTCTCTAAATGGACTGACTTCATTAGCGAAAAGTTGGTTATTGAAAGAGGTATTTGGCTATAGGCTACAATGGAAGAAACTTTCCTTAAGGTCGGTTGGGGCTTGTCTAAAATGTCGGATTAGGGATTCCTCTCTGTACTCTTTGTCCTTTTGACAGAACTTGTCTGGGATTTATAGGGCCTTTCTAACAATGAGGGGGTTTATTTGGCACAAGATATTAGACTTGGCTGCGTCCACAATCACCCTCTTAGAAGAGGAATAATGGGTGGAGCACCAGTCAACAAACTCTGAACAATTTGAGGTTTGTTCAATTGCAAATAAATTGAAAAAGGTCTGGTAAACCTTATGCACATCAAAATTCCCCTCCCTAATCAGCTTCAACTTGTCCTGAGTTGTCTTTATGGTGTTGTTTATCAATATTGTGTCATAAAATTCGGCATCCTTATCCTCAAATAAAGTGTGTATCCTCTGGTGCTCAAAACCTGGGGGTTCTATTAGTTTGGCCATTTAAATAGCTTTCTATAGACACATGAGGCCTACCTGGTCACTCGACAACTGGTCCAGGTTCCCGTTTGAGCTGTATACTTCTACATAGTCTCCCTTTATCGTTTTCTGATGCACAGGCCGCAAGATACTCTGATGCACATGCAATTGCATTTTATATTATTTCTCTTTCTCTTATGATCCTTGCACTTGCCACAGTGAAGTGATTCTTTAAGTCATCCATCTATGTGATCGATCCTGATCCATAGATCTCTGTCCCTATTTAACCCCCAGGGATTTCCATAGAGTTCATCCTTCAAGAGTTTCCTTCTAAGCAGCTTAGATCCATGAAAACATTGTCGGCCATTTATCTAGATCTTTCCCACATCCTGGTCGTAAAACTCTGCGGCCCCTACCAGGTTCGCAGATTTGGGCCATGCTGATACCTCATGTGTGTTCAAGTTGTGAACAAATCCTCCGTTGTAGATCTCAACTCTTCCCAATCCACACCATTGCAATCCGCAGGGCCTACCAAAAGTACGCAGATTTGGAAATGTCGATCCCTCGTGCACGTCAATTCAGTGAAGTAATTTCCGTTCGTAGATCTATCCTTTTATCCCTCGATCAACTTTCCAATTTTCTCATGGGATAATCTTTCCCCGACTACCTTAAAACACCCCTACTTCTTTCGTGAAGCTGTTTCTTGGTCAGTGATCACCATCACTGCAGATTTGCGTCGTTGATTCACGTTCCCACTTAACTTCAAGCATATTTTCATGCCTTTATCCCTTTTTACAATGTTAAAACTTAGGCTTACTTATCATTCTCATTCCAGACTTAGGAATAAGCCTTAAAAATTTGATCTATGCCCTTTTTGGTCATAGGGTTTAAAATACTAAGGCCTTCTCCATTATTTCTGAGGGATCTATCCCTTCCACTTCAACTAAGACAAAACTGGTGCCAACACCTATGAATAGGTTGAATGTTAAAAGGTAATAACCTTTCCATAAGTTCTTTAACCTTTCATTAGTATTGTTTGAGGCGAGGGTTGTGGACAACATATTTTTCCCTAACTTGGTTCACAACCAACTATGAATCACCACTTACCAATAAGTGATGAACACCCAATTCGAAGGCCTTTTGGAGGCCTTGAACCAACTCTTCATATTCAGCCATATTGTTAGTGTTAGGAAATTCTAATCAAAAGGAGAAAGGGAATTCCCTTTCTTTGGGATCGCACAGAAGGACCCTAGCACCAGATCCATGTTTGGATTTGGCATCATCAAAATCCATACTCCAAATTATTTCATCTTGTTTGGGAGGGGGAATGTGAAGGTCTTCTTCAGATAACACAATATAAGTACCCATCAGTGTGTCTTGAAAAGGCACATGTTTTTTTTTGTAGGAAGTAGGTACAACCTACTCTCCGTATTTTAATGGTTCCCTTCTAATGACAACTTCTGCACCTTTATGAGGAAATGTGAGGTGGGTTCCTTCCATTAAGTAATAGCCTTGTTTTACTTTTGTAGACCACTCTCCCCCTAAAATCATGCCATTTTCTTCAGGTATATTGCTATAATCACATTTATAAGCATGCTTACATCGAGAGCTTGGTTAAATGAAATGGATAAATCCCCTATATAAAAAATTGTTTCTACCATTCTTGAATCAAAGGCCAACAGCTATTTACAATGACCTGTGTAGTCAAGACCCAACTTCCTCATTACTTGAAGAGGCATGACATTGTTCCTTGCTCCTGTGTCAATGAAACAATTATTGATCACATAGTCAAAAATATTTACCGAAACATATAAAGGAGGAACCCATGGATCTAAATCGATGACATCATATGCCTCCTTTCGCTAAGAGGATACCTCTTTGGAAGGTGAAACTCTTTGCTCTTGGCTTGGAAGAGGAGGATCTTGTAAGGCACTAGAAAGGTTTTCAAATTGTGTGGGTGTCCTTAAAGCATCTAATAATTTCATATGGGATAATACCTGTGTTATATCTTCAACGACATTGTAAGGTCCTAGTATTAGGAAACAAAGAGGGAGTTGCTCAATTAGATGGGTTTATCTCGTTTGGAACCCAGGGAACTCTGTTCCTCGTAGGTGAACGAGATCTCCCACTCATGATAGATTCATTCTTACTATTGTCTTCATGATTGATTGAGGCCGCATCCACTCCTTGCAGAGTTGATTTGGAATTTTGATTCCTAGTCTCAACAACAAAACTCCCAAAAGGGGAAGAGTTATCACTACATGGAGTGACCTATTGTATGTTGACTTGGACATTTTGAGAGGTGGAGGTAGGTTTGTTATTAACTTGTGGTAAAGGATCCTTACTCCCTCTGGACAATTCCATGTGCCATGTATATGAATAACAATATTATGGATTATGAAAATCCTAGAAAAATGACACAAATCCACTCTAGCAATAGTATGTCTAGGGGGATGAGGGGTTGGAAGAGGAGGTCTTGACCTCATATGTGTAGAAAGTTGTAAATAATTTACTTTCTTATTTAGGGAAATAATCCTGTTATTTATGTTCATTAGTAGTTTTAATGTTTCAGAACTTTCCCTTTCTTCCATCCTTGAATATTTTTTTGCTAAAGACTAATATCGAGACACCTTATTTCGAATCATTTCATTCCTATGCCTCCCATTAAATCAGGGCTGCATTACAGATGAGGAAACCATACCATATTCCTCCATGTTCTTGTCTATCTCTAGGTGACTCATCTTGCCCACATCTAAAGTGGTGACTGCTTTATCTTTAAACATGTAATTTATATTTGTATTCATTGCAATCATGTAGTAATGAAACACGTTGTTCTCCCATGGTTGCGAAGTGGTTGGGATTCTACCCAAGGTAGATGTAAAGTGTTGATTGAAATTACGAATTCGCTCACCCTCATGTATGGATAAGGTAGTAAAATCCCGGAGTACGGAAGCCACATCATATTCCCCTTTGAAACATTACTTAAACTCTAAGACCATAGTACCCCAATATGGAATACTATCATTCAGAAGCAAGAGATACCACCTTGCTTCCTCTCCTTCGAAATTTCTTACAAACAATCGAATGATGACATCAGGGGTTATTATGTCCATGAGTGCTAATGCATCATAAAAGTTTTGGATATGTTCCTCATCGTTCAATTGACCAAGGACACTAAATTTAGGGACTCGATTTTGTGTATCCAAAGGTATATCACGTAAAGGATGGGCAAGGCCAAAGGGGTCCCTTGTTGCCAAGGAATTTCCATTGGAAAAAAAGTTGAAGGAAACAAAACACTTGTTGCGACAACGGTAGGAATAATTTGAGGATTTGCAACTACTGATGGATTTACTGTTGTTTGCTTAAGTATGGGGTTTTGAAACATAGGATAGGAGGAAGAGGGTGACTCATCTTGTAATATAGGTGTAACGAGCTTCTCTAATTTCCCAGATGTATGTTACTCACCACTTGATACTTTGTGTGAGCTTTTTCTTCTTGTGATCCCAGGTGACACCGTTTCCCTAGTTTTAGGATGTTTCTGACCTACCTGCTTGCGAGCGAATAAGGTAATGTGAGCAAGGTCACAAGAGTGGTGGCACTAACTCCTATTGTTCTAGACAAGAGGTGATGTGAAACTAACTAAAGAAAAATATTATGCCAGGTTTTTCTTCCATGTAAAGGGTGAAGTATGAGAGTGAAATGACTTGTTCAATGGATGTTGAAAAGTTAACTCTAAAGGTCCTCTCATATTTTTGGTGTGGGTGTGATGAGGAGGACCAAAAAAGTTTTCCTTTATGTATTTATGTAACAAAGTGACGTTTATATAACTAAAGTGAAAGGGATTTTATACTTTAGAAAAGTGGTTCACATTTAAGTGATGTATTTTAATAATTGATGCTTTTAATTATTAAAAGTGAATTAAATGGATACCATTGATTTTGTAATTTATTCTCAAACCTAGATAAGGTAGTTGATGAAGTTAGTTGCAAAAGGAAAGTATAAAACAAAGTGAGAGGGAAATTTGATACACTCACCATCATATATTAAGAGAGTAAGATTGAAGACCAAGAAGAGTTCCCTCGCAGAGAAGGGGCACAATTTCCAAGAGAAAGGAGAAGCACACATCCCTAGGAAACTTGTAGTAGTCCATACAGAGCATTTATGACAGTCACACGTGTGGGATTGAATTCCAAGAATGTTAGTTCAAATTCCAAGTAATGACTGTGAATTTATTGTAGACCGTACAACATTAATTACAGGAACGTGTGGGAACTAAAATCTAGGGAAGAAAGGGTGCAGGCTGTACAGTATCGTACAACATGTGTGGGAATCTGTACAACATACCGCACAATACTTTTCTGCATATATTTCTAGGTAGATCTTGTTGTTGTTCTATTTTGAGAAATTTTCTTTTGAGAAATTTAAAACCCTAGATTCTCAAAGTGTTTGACAGAATGTGTAAATGAGCCATTTCATTTATTAAGTCAATTTTCTTCATGGTATCAGAGCTGATGGTATCATATCTCATTTTAAAAGAGCCATACTGAAAAATAAAGTTAGCAGATGTTCTTTGAAGTTTCAGAAGAATTTTAAAGTTGTATTTTAGTTATTTTTGGTTGCAAGTTATTTTCCATGATGAGCATTAGGTATGAGGATAGGTTGGATGGAGTATCCAACTACATTCCATGGAAAGCAATAATTACTATTGTATTAAAGGAACTTAGGGTTTGGATTTTTACAAACAGTGGCATGACTAAGCCAACATATAAAGATGAGCTTGTGGAGTTTGAAGCTCTTGAAGCCAGAGCCGAGAGAGTTTTTCTAGATGGGGTTAAAGACCATCTGATTCCACACTTAACAGAAAAGAAAACTACTAAAGAGATGTGGGACACATTGACCAAGTTGTTCGAAGCAAATAACGAGAACCAAGCGATGGCCCTAAAAGACAAGCTACAATGTATCAAAATGAACAAAGATGAGTGTGTAGCCTCCTACTTGACTCATGTCACACAACTTAAGGACAAGTTGGCAGCAATAGGAGAGAGTATTCTTGATTCAGAGTTGGTGAGGATAGCCCTTAAGGGATTCACCAAGAAGTGGGAGGTCTTTGTTAAATGTATTGTGGGTAGAGAAAAACTTCCCAGTTGGTACATATTATGGGATGATTTTACCCAATTGGAAATCCGGAATGGGTCACAGATTGGCCAAACTAGTGAGGATGTTGAGTAGGATGTGACACTTGTAGCCAAATTGAAGAACAAGAAGAAGAAAGATCTGATTCAGATCAAATGTTATCATTGTGGTTAGTTAGGAAACTATGCCACGAAATGTATTGAGAAGAAGAAAGGAAATTAAGAGAACGATTCTGCAACTACTGCAATGGAAGACTTTGCAGATGAGTTTGAAGGTGAATTTTATCTAGCCTCTTTTGATTCTAGTGTAGGTAGCTCACTTTTCGAGCATTTCTGGATAGATGACAGTGGGTCGACCAAACATATGACTGGACTGTATGATGCATTTCATATTATCACAGAGTTGGGACCATGCCACTACATTCAGACAGACATTGACAGTCCACAAATAGTTATTCGAGGGGTTGGAACAGTCAGGTTCCAACTAGACCTTGGATAGGTCTTGGAGATACATGGAGTCCTCTTTGTACCTGGGATGAGAGTTAGAAAACTCTCAATGTCATCTCTTGAAGATGATGGTTATGGGATGTTAGTCAGGGATGGTCATATCTTCATCTATCGGAGAGATGATCCTATCAAGACCACTATCTTGATTAGTGATCGTAGGAACAGATTATATATTTTGAGAGGACATGTTGTACGTCCATGCAAAGGTGGATGGATTTCAGAGTCAGAGGATGGGGAAAAAGATACAGTTGATCGACCTGTTGTTTACATTTCTTATGATGAGGATAGTGATTCTATCCAAAGCACTAGTAGAAAACTCAACCAAATAGATGATAGTGATGAGAAGGTTGATGAGGTTCAGGATGAATCTCAGGAGTCATAGTTTTTCAATGTTGGGCACTCTTCTCTGAGAGAATTTCCAGAGGAGGAGGAAGTTGCATCAAGAGTCAGAGGCAAAGATTTGGATGGTGCCAGAAGGACCTCCCTCGTTAGAAGGGAGTGTTGAAAATTTAACTCTGAAAGTCCTCCCATATTTTTGGTGTGGGTTTGATGACGAGGACTAGAAAAGTTGTCCTTTATGTATTTATGTAACAAAGTGGCGTTTATATAAATAAAGTGAAAGTTATTTTATACTTTAGAAAAGTGGGTCACATTTAAGTGATTTATTTAATAATTAATTCTTTTCATTATTAAAAGTGAATTAAATGGAGACCATTGATTTTGCAATTAATTCTCAACCCTAGATTAAGTATTTGATGAAGTTAGTTGCAAAAGAAAAGTATAAAACAAACTGAGAGGGACATTTGATACACTCACCATCAAAGAGGAAGACAAGAAGATTGAAGACCAAGAAGACTTCCCTAGTAGAGAAGGAGCACAATTTCCAAGAGAAAGGTGCAGCATGCATCCCTAGGAAACTTATAGTGGTCCATACAGAGCATTTATGACAATCACACGTGTGGGATCGAATACAAAGAAAGTTGGTTTGGATTCCAAGAAATTACTGTGCATTTATTGCAGATCATACAACATTAATTACAGGCATGTGTGGTCACTAAAATCGAGGGCAAAAAGTGTGTAGGCCATACAGTACCATATAGCACTTGTGGAAATCCATACAACAGACCATATAGTACATTTTTGGCACATATTTTGAGGTAGATCATGTTGTTGTTATGTTTTGAGAAATTTTGACAATGAGGGTTTAAAAGAAAGAAAAATTCTTTGTAAGAATTTTCTGAGTTTTTCTCTTCTTAAAGCAAAATTTTCTTCTTAGGATTTTCCCCAAGTTGTGGGATTTTGCTCAGTATTTGACCAAAATAATTGTGTTCATGTGCTTAAAGATTCTTTTAGTATTTGGAAATATTTTTTGAAATACATTTTAGAAGTGTGTTTTTACTTTCAGAAATTTGAAGTTAAAACCCTAGATTATGAAAGTGTTTGACAGAATGTGTAAATGAGCGATTTCATTAATTAAGTCAATTTTCTTCAAGTAAGGGAGGCAAAAAGACAAAGTATACAAAATATTTCAATGGTATTTATGACTCCCTAACAAGGATAATTTTAGGGGTGAAATTGAGCCCATGGGCTATTTTTCCATTTTTTTTCCAAAAACAGATTCTCCAATTTGCATTGTTTGAAGCCCCATTTCACCCAATTTTGATGGGGTAAAAATTTTTCACTCTAAAAATCGCCAAATTTCTATATGAACTATATAAAATCCTTAAAAATTGAAATAATTTTAGAAAAATATCGCCAAATATTTTATAGTTGACATTTTAAGAATTGGTAAGATTCGCCAAGGTTTATACACTTTTAAATAAGTATGGGCCCTTAAAATTATCCATGCTCCCTAATCAAACTAGAACAAAGTGGGATTTGAACTATGACACTTACCAAAGAAATTTCATGAATATCTTATGTCTTTTCTTTTGTGTTAAAAAATGAGGGATTGATATAATGATCAATGATATGAGGATTACAAACATATATTTTAACTTTGATCCTTAACAAAATGTGAGATACATGCAATGCCATCAATATTTGTCAGTCCTCGGCAGAGTCACCAATAAAGAACGTGTTATAAGAAAACTTTGTCCAATAAAATGGATCCAACCTATTTGGCTGTCGTGCCAGTTACAAGCCTCTTTTGTATCTATGCACAAGGGAAAGATACCCACACCTAAGATGATCTTATGTCCAAGGTGGTAAAAGGGAGAAGAAAGAGAGGTGAGGAACTTGGAAATAATCCCTATTTGGATCACCCTGAATGGGTTTTAAGCTCTAACAATTTCAAGGATGGCGTAGCGGCCAGAAAAATATGAAAATGGGCAAGATAACTAAAAAAATAGCTTGATGGTTTTTTGGACTAGCAAACAAAATAGTAAACAACAATTGGAAAACCCATTTTAAGTGCAAGAAAGTAAGTGAGGTTTGACTACCGGATCAACTGGGGTATAGGGAACTTGCCCGGGTGAATATTTGAGTAATATACTTATCGAAAAATGCCTAGAGCCACCTATAAAACTTACAAAGTTATGTGTTTTAAAAGCTATTATATGCGGAAAACGAGCTAGAATATCAAAATTTATCAGTGTTTTACCTTGAAAATAACTCCTAGGAAGTTTAACTATTATCGAGAAGTAAGCCAAATGAAATGGCAGCGAGGATGGTCATGAAATTTGTTTCAAGAATTTAATTTTCAGCCTTACAAGAACTTGTTACAACCATGAAAAATTATTAATCTAGCTGTATAAAACCATTGGGATGGCCATTTTTCTATGCAAGCTAATTGCTGAAAAATCAGGGATCTTTAACAATTTAAAATGGATGAAAGTGTGGGGAAGTGAGGATTGACAAAAGGATGAATCAATTAATGTATTTTATTAAGATTTTAGTTTGTTAATCAAACATGCAAAAGGTTGACCATACCATTCTGAAGGTCCTCTCGAGCAGGATCACATCCTTTTTATCACCAAGGTCACCTTAGGTGTAGGAGAGTGAGTAGGAAATTAGTTGGATGAAACTGGAATGCCTCATGTAGTTCAGTGGAAGAGGGGTTGGCCCTTCATCATCACTAGTGTAGTATCCCACAAATACCTCACGCAGTTTAGAAGGAGAGGGGCTGAGCCTTCCTCGTCACTAGCGATATATTTATGTTTCAAGAAAATATAAAATAATCACTAACCAACACTTAAGAGACCAACAACGAGGGGCCCCTAACTGAGGATTCCCTGGTTTTGACACTTAGAGTTCTAGAAAAATTGAAATGCTTGAAATGAAAGGACTATGCCATCCATGTGGGGAGATCACCACTTGCTTTCATAAGAGAGTCTCATGGTTTAACTACAAAATTTAAATCTAAACGAAATACATATAAAAATACACCCTATAATGGGCTCCAAGCATACATAAATATACATAGTAATTTGTTTCTATGAATGGGGTGGACCCCTGCTTGGTTTTCAGTTTTTTTTGTTTGGTGGGGTAGACCCCTACTTTTTGTTTTTTTTTACATTTTTTTCTTTTGTGTTTTTTATTTCGGGAATTAATCCTCTTAGGGTGCGAACTAGAAGAGAACATTCTAGTAAATAAAACACATTAAACAACAATGAAAAAACAAACAAGTATGTCCCAAAACTAAATTATCCATCCCAATGAATGGGATTGGATTCCCTCACGGGCGGCAAATCCGCCATGGGCGAGGAAAGAGCCAATTGTCTCCTTGGTTAGTAGGTTGGTTTGTCAGTGAAAAATGTAAATTTAAACTTATGAAAATGATGGAAACTAATTAAAGTAGTGTGTGAAAGGTTTTAATCAAGTGGGTTATGTGCAGATTGATAGAAATACTCGAAAATTACTGATAATTCTAAGGATGTCCTATTTTTCTAGTTTGCTTCCCTGTTTGTCCCAATGCCTCAAACAACTTTTGGGATGGTTCCCTAATGCTTAGGAAGATCATCTAGGGAAACTGAGTAAAGGGGCTTAAACTAGGAAACAACTTTTAGATTTTAAGTATGAAAAATGCAATAAAATAAAATATATTCCTACATACAAATAAACAAGTGAAAGGGAAAGAGGATGACCACTCAAACCAACAAGGATAGGGTGACTTAAGGGCTGTCCTAAACTGCCAACATCAAGTGGACAAGTGCTCCTCTCGATTCAGAAAACCTTCACAAAGATCCATATAAACAAAGGCAATAATTTTTAAGAGTTAAGAAATAGCAAGTAAATCGAAGGAAACAACAAATGGCACCTAGTTAACAAATCTCACAACATATAGATAACATTAAGAAACTCTAAATGTCCCTCAACCCTTATCATGCATACAAACTAATCCCAATGGCTACAAGTGAGAACAAGCAAGTGTATTCTAAGACCCCCAAGTGAAAACAAATAGCACTTAGTTATATTCCTTCAAGTTATAACTATTTACAAAAGACCCTCCTCATTATATAGGAATTGAGGATAGGGTTAGGGTTTACATGACACATGTCACTTTTGGAAAAGTGACAAGTGTGACAAGTCAAATCCCTTTTGACTTTCCAAATATTTATTTCAAAATTAAATATTTTTCCTTTACATAAAAAAATATTACAATATGTCTTAGAAATGATAAGATATTCGAGAAAATACTTTGAAGACAAAAATGAAATGCCATGTCATCATTTACTTTGGGATTTGTGGCCCCCATGGAGCTAGTAATGGATGATCATAGGATGGATGATTCCAGCATGGATAAAATTTCTAGGTGTCAAGAGGCCATCCATGGATTCCGAATTAACTAGGAATTATACTCTGAAGAGTAGAGGAAAGGATTTCTTCTAGGACTATCGTTTTTGGCCAAAATAAAGTTATGGTCATTCCCAAAACATCTTCAGGAAATATAGGCCTAATTTTTTAGTTTGGTTATTGTAGCATTGAATTTATCTCCATCCCAGTTATTTTAACTATTCATGTACGAAATTCCGCCTTCGGATGAGGGAGATATAGCAATTTTTGCTCATGCAAGCGTTTGGGGGATAATTACTTGGTTGAAGGATTTTGTCAAACACTTAGTGGACAGCCTTGGTTGAGGGTTTTTGTCAAAAATTTAGGGTGAATCCACCTACATCCATTCCATTATATGAACTCCTGTGACATTTCAATAACTAGCATAAATGAAATCAGCCCCAAACCCAGGCAAAAAGACCCTCGAGGGGAACTTGTGTGTTCACAAAATTTACTAGATCTCGTGTTTTGGTTCTGCAAATAAGAATTTTGGAATAAAAATGGGATCTCAAATATGATATGGTACGGATACCCCCTGATTTTTGTTTGAATCGGAATAAAAGTACTCAAGGATATGATTAATTGAACCAACAAATCTGGCAAATCTTTGGCACCCCAAATCACTGATTGAAGCAAGGAGTAAAATAAAATAAAAAATGTTGTAGGATGAATATCTGAAGCTTCACCCTTAATTTACCCTCCAAACAAGCTACATAATCCATCCCATACTCAAAACCATTGATCAAATTGAAAACCCCCAACCTCTTCACCATAAATTCGAGAAAATAAACTATGCAAATTTTTATATTCATAACCCACCCTCTAAATCTTGAACCAAAGAAAATAATGCAATTTCATAGATACATTAGAGGTGGAAACTTACTGTGCATGCACAAATCCATGAATTGGGGCTTGTAGATGTTTCCCTGCAAAAATCCCCCACCTCCATGACCTCCATGGGTGCAAAATATCGACCTCGATTGTTGCAGAATCTCCACTATGGAAAATGTATGGGTGACTAAATGGCCTGGGCATGAATGGGGAAGGGGGAAAGACACCAAGTAAAAATTGGATGGGAGTGGGGGTGCATGGCACTCCTCTTGACTCGATATGCACGCCAACCCATTAAATTTCAACAACTTCCCCTTCCCATCATGACTCGATGGTTGGCAATGTCAGTTAGTGGAGAGTGCTTAGGTTATTTATTGGTTGGGAGGGCTCAAGTTCAAACCTCGCCACCTTCATTTTTTTTATATTACCAAAACCTCCCTAATTTCAACAATTACAAAATACATATATGTATATTTTATAATTTGCTCCCAAATCATTTGCCATATTTAATTCATTTTTTCATGCACTTCCATAGATTGGTATGTAGTCATAAGGTGTCGGAATCAAGCAAATGATGGCTCGTTAGAAAGATTCTGTACAGAACCATAGTAAAAATCGTTTAATTTCTTGAAATGTGGACAAGAAAAGTCTTATAATTGTTGGGTATGTTATATCTCTTCACATGGTCGCTGCGTGTACAACACGATCCCTACGGCACTAGTGATTCGCCTGCGCCGGGCACGTCCGGAGGGGGGGGTAGCCCGACAGGGCCCACCCCCTTCGTTTCGGACCGTTAGGTTCCGAAATGACACGGAGGGGGCCGTTAGGCCCCCGGAGTCCGCGCGGAGCGCAAAATTTTTTTTGGGTTGCTTTTTTGCTTTTTTGCTTTTTCGACCCATTGTACTCTATCTAATTCCGGTAAAATGAATTAGGGTTGTAACCTAATTCGGGTATACGAATTAGGGTTTTAGATGCTGCAGAATACCATTTATTGTATTGTACATGTAAAATAAACATATAATGAAAAAGGAGCTATGCGGCTCTAAGTTTTGCTGGTTTTTTCCCGGTTAAGGGTTTCCAGGTGAAAATCTCTGTGTAATGTGTGTGCCATTGTGTATTTTCTGTTAATGCTTAAGAATCGATATATGTTTGTACTTCACTGTTAAGGTTTTAAACTTACAATAATTAGTGGAATACATGGCTTGAGTTGGCTCTACTAAGTGACCAATGAAAGGGGCAAATGTTGAAATTTTTGCAAATTGCACTCATATCTCTTGAAATATGACACAATTATCCCATAAATATAGATTGATGAAACATGAGTGTCCTAAAAATAAAAAATAACGTTATAGTATCCTTTGAAAGGCCTCGAAAGAAGGGTGTCCAGAACAAGTTGGATGAGGCCAATTTCCACTTAACTGAATACCAATGAAGCTTAGGTAAACATTGTGTCCATGATGGCTACTTTGAATATGTCCCAAAAGGTGATAGTATGCTCGAGAATACTTAAATATAAAAACCATTTATCTTTACCACCCTAAATTCAGTGTAAGGGACTTGACCAATATGGAAACCAGCCATCGTAATTATCTTTAACCTTGACTTAGTGACTCAACAACTGCTCACTAATACTCCTTACTATTCTGACATGTCATTATTAACCTTCCTTTACTCATTTATTTTGAACCACTGATACTCTTTATATGGGGAAAAATTCGAATGAACAAAATCCTACCACTTATTTGACTGAAATGAAGTATGCAGGGTTGCTTAAAGAAACCTCTGTTGAGCTAAATATATAACATGTAAATCAACATCTAATTGTCAACCCGGGAAGGTAGACTTAGAGGAACCAGCACAGGAAATGCAGGGTTGAAGAGGGAGTTTAAAGAATGTCAAACTAATCTCTGAACTGCTAAAAGAAACTTGCTGGAAGAAGCTACTGTACTCTACTCTGTTCTGCACTCGTTCTGCACTACTCTGTACCAATTTCATAAAACTGTTCTACACTAATTAAAAATGATCATATGCATGTAAATCAATGGCTGAACATTAATGGTTGAAAGCAATGCTTATTTATAACTCCTCAATCATTTGGCAATCTATTTTGTAATGAAATGATTCTACGACAATCAAATGAAACTTCTCTGAATGTTACTTCTGTACTATGAAATCAACAAGAAGACTGAACTTGAATATGAAAATGCTAAACCTTCTGTCATAATCAAATGAAGCTTTTCTAATTTAATGGGATATCCAAACAACTTCTTGAATGCTACCTCTATTCAATCCAAAACCGTTCCTGAATATTACTTCTGTTCTATGAGATCAAGGAGACAACTGAAAGCTGAAAGACAAAATCAATGGCTGGAAAGATAGTTCATTAAACTTGATGCTAAACCCTCTGTTGCAATCGAATGAAATGCTACTTCCGTAACTGAAATCGAATGAAATGCTACTCCTGTAAATGGAATACTGCTTCTGTAAATGAAATAAAATGCTGACAATGTAACTGAAATCGAATTCTTGCTTAGAGATAACGTTTAAAGCTGAAGATGGAATCTATGCTAAATGCAATGTATATCGCTCTGTTTCCATCAAAGGGGGCCCTGCCTTCTCTGTCAACAGACCATGGCTCATCAACGCATATTAAAAACACTCTTACAACAAACTCATCATAACAGAAATTAAATGAACGAACGGCTCTAATCATTTTATTGAAAATAAGAAGAACAATATGAACACTGGAAATTCTATCTATATTCCATTCTTCTATCTAATCTTTGCCCCGTCTATCTCCATCTCAAGCTTATTTATACATGAACAGATGGACAAGATCCATCCCAAAATTCAGAAATTCGAGCAACTACCCAGAAAACGGCCAACACCAAATCTGGCAAAACCACGTCTGTTCCGGAAGGGATTTCTCCACATTCGTTCAGAAATTCTGAAAACTGCCCGCGGATAGGGGTAAATGGGGCCATTTGTGAAGTGGGTTTCGAACTGTTTTGAAAAATTCCCAACCGTTTGTTCAGAAATTGAGCCCGAAATCAGGGTCCTGACCAAGGACGAAAATGCCATTTTGAGCAAATGACATCCTCAGAACAGCACTGGATAACTGCACCTGCGTCCTGGAAGCGATTGGAAATCAAACAAGATGTTATCCTGAGCAATAAAATCCCCCAAATCTCTGGTTCAGCCAACATAGATCTTCTTTGGAGCGTCGGGACAAGCGTTGGGCCAAATAACCAAAAGACTCCTGCATAAAAGAAATAAAGACTCATTAATTGACCCATTATTAAATGAAAACTAAAGGTTCCATTATATACATAAAACAAAGCAAAATAATAAATAAACAATTAAAAAGTCACTTACCAAAGCTCCTAGCAATGTTGCTCTTCAAAAGGCATAACCATGCAGAAAACAACACTAAATAAAGCTGATGATTACTTGGTTTCATGAGACTTAAACTAGAAAATATTGTGTTGAACAGTCAAAATAGGAGGCCAACATCTCCCCCAGACTGAAGATCTTGCATGACCCTATGCAAGAAAGTTTCAGACAAACAAAATTTGAAACTCATAATAGATGATCAAGCCTTGGCTCAAACTCTAGAAACTGAGGCTGAAATGCCTAACATACTCCTGTAATTTCTTTGACAACTTAAAATTTCTCTGCCTGAAGTAATCAATTCCTTGAGCTGAAGTATCAGATCTATGAGATTTAGCAGACTTTAGACCTGACTTGGAAGGTGATGCTTTAGCAGATTTTAAACTAGATTTTGAAGGTGATGCTGCCAGCAAAGGTTCACTGACAGGACTAGGCATTGAAGAATGATGATGAGAGCTATGAGAATCAGAGTTATCATGGGCAGAAGAAGAAGTGGATGAGGACAATTCAACATGGACAGGCTCTTACCTTTGGATTCCTTTTTTTTTTTTTTTAACAGTCATGCTGCGGGCAAATCTTCGATTGGGTGAAGCAAACAAATTCTCACGACCCTTTTCTCCCCCAGACTGAGAGCTGACACGCTGCCCCTTAGATACTGGAGAATTCTTAGTATGGGATGGGCCAACCTTCTTACAACTCTTAACAGCTGGTTCCTGAGGATGGTTGACTTGATGTTCAGAAATATTTACAAAGGAGGCTTTATCCACTAAATCAGGAATACAAGTCTCACATGGTTCATTCCCCAGGGATGATTTAAGATGAGAATTGGACAGCCCATATACAAATTGCTCCCATACCCAATCCTTTTTCTTTAACTCATCTAGAATAAGCATCGTGAAAAACAGGAAAAGAAATGACAACAAACTAACAGAGATCAGACAGTCAATTCGAAGACAAGGGAGAACTGCATCAATCTTTCTCTCGCTGGCACATGCTGTAGTACATGCTGCCCACGTTGCAATGAATTATGCCCATTTTATCACACGTTTAATTCACCTTCACCGCATGGCGAGTTACGAAACCAAATTGAAATATATCAATGGCATAAGTTTTATTAAAAATGTCAAATTAATAATAAGGAAATAAAATATTATCAAATGCCATAAAATAATTTATTAAGAAATGGTGGAATCTCAACTAAATAAACCCCAACGATCCTTGTATTAAAGGAAAAAGCAATTGGTAATAATAATAATCCTTAATATATAACAATTAGGACTTACCCAATCATGCAACGTTCATTACGTTCATTACCCTGACCATTGAACATGCCAATTTTTCAATTTTTATTCCGACACCCCATCCGGCACTCAATCCGGCACTTCAGCAATTTAAAATACAGAGGTACTTCCAGGCTGATACGGACAAACAATAATTACCAGCATATGTTGAAGGAGTGATAATCACCAGCATAGCAGTAATATTATCAGTAAGGACAAATAACTGTCTTTCCAACTTTCGTGAGTTGAAAAGACAATTAAATCTACCTAAAAAAAAATCAAATAACTGCTTGGAAAATTAAATAACAGCCTGAAAATTTTGTTTTATCAGCAGGCTCCTTGCACAGTTACCATTATTCAGTGGTTGTGTCCTCAGCTTTAAAGTGTTTGAATCGTGAGTCAAACAACAGAGCCTATCACCTTCTTCAAAAAATTTCTTCTTCAACAATTTGTCATGGCATCTAGTCCTCTCATTCTGTATTAAATCAGTTCATGGACAGCATCTTGTTTAATTTCATCAAGCCCATTAATTGCATCAACCTTCGCTCCTGAACTTCATCTAAATTCAGGCTCAATTGTGCAGCAGTATGAAAGGTCTTCACCTCAGTTCAAGGTTGCTGCTTCACCTGATCACACAGGAAACTGAGCTGAGTTATGAAACCAATTTTTATTAACAATACAAAAAAAAAAAAAAAGTAACTACAATTCACAAACAATCAACCTTACTCCTATATTCCACACCTCAATCATGAACACAGACTTAATTGTCGTCATTCATATAGAACTTTTTCCACCCAGACATGTGCCTTACAACACAAGGCAAAAGGAGTACTACAAGAAGCCAATGGGGTACTGGCCCACTTGACTCAGCTTCACACTGGACAAGTTGAGTAGTGAAAAGAAAAACCAGTACTGAAATTCACAGCTATGTTCATGGGCTCAAAAAAATATCAGGAATAAACTTTTTTCGCAAGGATCAGGTAACCAAAATTCAGAGCAGCTGGAGATGATTATCAACTGGCTATCAACTGATTTTTTTAAAACAGTTTATTTAAATTTTATTTAACCACCCTTATGACCTCTCTTTTACCTTTACATAGGTACATTGTTCATACAGACAAGTATAGATGAGGCTTTTAAAGGAGATATTAGAGTCAGAACCCACTGCCAGCGAGCCCGTTCAGTACTCCGGTGGGGTAACTGTAACATCCAAGAAGTTTCTTCCCCAGGCAGATGCCCCATTGCCAATAGGCCTGTTCAGCACCCTGATGGGTTTGCCTGTTTATACCACAGGTCGGTACCCCGCTGCCAACGGACCTGTTCAGTATCCCGGCGGGTTAACCTCTTACACCCGTTTTCTATCAGAGGCCCTTATCCCAAGTTCATCTTAAAGATAAAGTTTATGATTTGCTCAAGCATAGATGAGTGGGGGAGCAGCTCTGAAAACCATCTAGGAGTGGGATGGTATCAAAATTGGAAGAGTGTTCTTTGTACATGCCTGTAAAGATTTGCCCAAATGAACAACTAACCTTTGCAACTGTATAAAGTGAAAGTCATAAAGTGGCTGCACAAAAATGTATATATGAGTATATGTATTTGATATTATAGAAGCCAATAGATAATAACCACCAGACTGCTCAGTCCTAGAGACCTTTTTCCAAAATGGTTCCTGACAGAAGAATAACCCAATGCCATAGCTGTCATTATTAAAAACAATTTCCTCATTCCATCTAGTGTGAAACCAAGTCAAATGGTCCTAGTAACCCATAAGTTCATAAGTAAAAGCCACTTTTGGAAGCTTAAATCACTGATGGGGACAATGCCAGGTGGAAAAGTACTCATCTGAATAAAGAGGACAAGTCTGAAAAACATAGCAGCACACATCTATTTACTTGATACAGGCATTCCAATCAGCCAGTGAAACCCAGAAAATTAATCCAAATTAACACAGTCCTTAAAAATGCTTTGCAAAAATAATCAAAGGCTGAAATAGGGGTAGTGACGGAAAGACTTCCCTTATGCTTTCAAAACATCCTGAGCCTTACTGACAAGAATATCTGCATCCTTCCCCCATGCCGAGCCTTTTGCATGTCCTCATGCAAACGAATTCACCTCTATAACACTGACATGGTAATAGAATGTTAACAGTCCCGAAAACTGTCCATCTTGATTAATAGGAACTGCTGAGAAGAGCCCCTGTACTCTGAGCATAGTCTAGCAACTCATCCATTCATCACTTAGATAGAAAATCTTCAATCATTTCTTATTCGAGTTGATGCTCTTTTTATTTGCAGAAAACATAAACTATCTAAAGGTGTTATCTTTTATTCACTACCCTACCTACCTACTTAAAGAAATGAAACATTTCTTTAAGTATAGGCAAATAACCAATGTAGCCACCGTCTTAGCAGAATCATCAATAAATTCATGCCCTTTGATAGAATATATAGATGCATAATTACCAAGGCATGCTGAGCAAGCAACACCGGTTGCTTGATGTCCAAGAATTGCTGAAGAAGAAGATTATCTGAAGGCTGTAAAATAGATTGAAACCAATGGTCAATATGATTATGCATACCATGGTCTTTCTCAGCTGGATTGTCTAACGGTTCATTGTTCTCTGCAGGTTGGCAAAGGTGTTCCATCAGAACCACTGAATCAACTGATTCCTCCTCCATCTCTTGAGCTGCAGAGATCTCTTCAAGTTCCCGCAAGATGCACGAAAGCTCCTGCAACAATCTCTTCTTTCGTTCATTCAATCTTGGATCCATTAGCTGATTTTTATGATTTTTTTCTTTTGTTATAGGGGGTTTGCTAAAAAATTTGAAAGTCACACCAACTGATAATAATTCTAAAACCCACACTAGCTTGAAATAAAATGAAATGCACTCTTGCTAAAAGGAAAATTGTCTCTACTGAATCAAATGCACACCCTCAATTGCTAAATCAAATCTAACACTGCTGAAATGAAGACTCTGCTGCTGTTGAATAAAATCTACTGAAATGAAAACTTCTCTACTACTGAATGTAATCTAACACTGCTGAAAGAAACCACTTGCACACTAATGAAATCAAATCTTATCTGGCTAAAAATGAAAGCACACCTACATCCACTCTCCAATCCTTTTTAGTACCTCCCCGGCAACGGCGCCAAAATGTTGAGCTAAATATATAACATGTAAATCAACATCTAATTGTCAACCCAGGAAGGTAGACTTAGAGGAACCAACACAGGAAATGCAGGGTTGAAGAGGGAGTTTAAAGAATGTCAAACTAATCTCTGAACTGCTAAAAGAAACTTGCTGGAAGAAGCTACTGTACTCTACTCTGTTTTGCACTCGTTCTGCACTACTCTGTACCAATTTCATAAAACTGTTCTACACTAATTAAAAATGATCATATGCATGTAAATCAATGGCTGAACATTAATGGTTGAAAGCAATGCTTATTTATAACTCCTCAATCATTTGGCAATCTATTTTGTAATGAAATGATTCTACGACAATCAAATGAAACTTCTCTGAATGTTACTTCTGTACTATGAAATCAACAAGAAGACTGAACTTGAATATGAAAATGCTAAACCTTCTGTCATAATCAAATGAAGCTTTTCTAATTTAATGGGATATCCAAACAACTTCTTGAATGCTACCTCTATTCAATCCAAAACCGTTCCTGAATATTACTTCTGTTCTATGAGATCAAGGAGACAACTGAAAGCTGAAAGACAAAATCAATGGCTGGAAAGATAGTTCATTAAACTTGATGCTAAACCCTCTGTTGCAATCGAATGAAATGCTACTTCCGTAACTGAAATCGAATGAAATGCTACTCCTGTAAATGGAATACTGCTTCTGTAAATGAAATAAAATGCTGACAATGTAACTGAAATCGAATTCTTTCTTAGAGATAACGTTTAAAGCTGAAGATGGAATCTATGCTAAATGCAATGTATATCGCTCTGTTTCCATCAAAGGGGGCCCTTCCTTCTCTGTCAACAGACCATGGCTCATCAACGCATATTAAAAACACTCTTACAACAAACTCATCATAACAGAAATTAAATGAACGAACAGCTCTAATCATTTTATTGAAAATAAGAAGAACAATATGAACACTGGAAATTCTATCTATATTCCATTCTTCTATCTAATCTCTGCCCCGTCTATCTCCATCTCAAGCTTATTTATACATGAACAGATGGACAAGATCCATCCCAAAATTCAGAAATTCGAGCAACTACCCAGAAAACGGCCAACACCAAATCTAGCAAAACCACGTCTGTTCCGGAAGGGATTTCTCCACATTCGTTCAGAAATTCTGAAAAATGCCCGCGGATAGGGGTAAATGGGGCCATTTGTGAAGTGGGATTCGAACCGTTTTGAAAAATTCCCAACCGTTTGTTCAGAAATTGAGCCCGAAATCAGGGTCCTGACCAAGGATGGAAATGCCATTTTGAGCAAATGACATCCTCAGAACAGCACTGGATAACTGCACCTACGTCCTGGAAGTGATTGGAAATCAAACAAGATGTTATCCTGAGCAATAAAATCCCCCAAATCTCTGGTTCAACCAACATAGATCTTCTTTGGAGCGTCGGGACAAGCGTTGGGCCAAATAACCAAAAGACTCCTGCATAAAAGAAATAAAGACTCATTAATTGACCCATTATTAAATGAAAACTAAAGGTTCCATTATATACATAAAACAAAGCAAAATAATAAATAAACAATTAAAAAGTCACTTACCAAAGCTCCTAGCAATGTTGCTCTTCAAAAGGCATAACCATGCACAAAACAACACTAAATAAAGCTGATGATTACTTGGTTTCATGAGACTTAAACTAGAAAATATTGTGTTGAACAGTCAAAATAGGAGGCCAACAACCTCCTCAAGAAGAGTTTTTGTTATGAAAAAACATGTTGAGCCAAAACATATTTTTGTTTCAACATTCTTGGTGCTAGAGGGGAAATGTCACTGAAGGCATGTCAAACTATGGGATCACCCGCGTAATAGACGGGAAACTTGTTGAAGAGTTTGCATTTGATGTAACCCGGGTGGGTGAGGGGGGAATCAACTATAGTATAAGGACCATTTTCACATTAGGGATGAATCGAAGAATGAAAGTGGATCAAAAGAAGTATACAGAAGATTTGTCACTGGGATTCACAAATAAGGAAGAAAAAAGTATATGACCCAGGTTTTGTTAAGCAATGTGGCTTAAGTGACATAGGTCGCTCAGCTGAATTATGGCTTAACTTTTAAGATTGACTTAAGGTGAAACTTGGCTCAACACAAACTGGAAACCATGCCTTCAATCCTTAACATACAAACAAGCAACATGAATGTTGTAATCAGTGACCCGCATGAGAAATAAACTAGCAAGCAAACCAATCACAAACAGAGAAAAGATATGAAAATTTTGTAGTAGGTGCTTGAAACATCTCACAACTCAAGAGTGATTGCACTCTATGAACGACAAATATGTTCAAAAATTGCTATGCAATCCTATTCGGAGGGTGTCATTTTCCATCACTCACCAGTGATAACCATCATATTTATCAGATTAAAGCCTCACTAGGTCCGTTTTGAATGATTTCGTTTAAACTCAACTCATAGTCTCTTCTATGTTAACAATCATGCTTATATCGATTTGAGATTGCATCAAGTAGAAGCTTTCTTTTAGGAGAATCACTTGTCAGAAGGTTCCTAGGATGACACTTCTCAATAAATAGTAAAGTGATATAAGACCCTCTTTCCAATTTTAAATCAAAATTCAGAAGGCTTAAGGGAAGGCAAGCAAAATACGACACTAAAATGAAACAAACGAAACTTCAAGTGGAAAACAAAAAGAAATCCTACACGCAACACTAAAATGAAACAGAGCAAATAAAGCTCAAAATTCCAGGTGAGGCATGTATATATTTTCAAAACTATGGACTATGTACAAGAAATACGAGGCCTCTCAAGTGTAAAATAAATTTATGTGGCGACCATTTACTGGAAAAAGTAATGGCTCACTATCTAGTGTTTCAATCTAAAAGCATTGGTGCCTAAAAACTCATAAATTGTGTAAGGACCCATCCATAATGAATCAAACTTGTGGTGTTTTGATGGGGCCTCATGTGCTTTGTCCCGGAGTAGGACATCATCTCCTACTTTATAGTTTACCATTGTGGCTCTCTTATCAAATGAACGTTTGACAATGTCTTGCTTCTTTTGGAGGTGTTGGAATGCATATTTTCTAACCTCCTCTAGTTCAACTAAGGTGTCCAAACGATGTTGTAAGCGATGGAAATCATCCTCTGCTTCAACGATAACTAACCTCAAGGTTGGAATTTGCAAGTGAATAGGCAGAATAGCAATGGTCCCATACACCAAAGTGTAAGGAATTTGTCATGTAGTTGTCTTAGGTTTAATTCTATCATCCCATAAAGCAAAGTTTAGTTTTGTGTGCCAGCCTCACTTGTTATATTTGAAGGTTCTCTTAAGGATCCAAATCATATTTTTATTTGTTTATTTGACCAATCCATTACCCTGAGGGTAATAAGTGGAAGAATGAAAAGGATAGATTCCATAAGAGACACCTAAGTGGGGCATGACATCATAAATGAAATCTAATCCATTATCAGTCAATATTTCAACATAAGTGCCAAACAGAGGCAAAATGTTAAGCTCAATAAATTCTACCACTTTTTGTTTAGTGGAGTTCTTAATGGAAATTGCTTCTTCCCACTTGGTGAAATAGTCAGTAGCACTCAAGATGAATATGTGACTAGCACTATAAGGTGGAGATGTTGGACCGATGAAATCCATACCCCATCTTGCGAAAGGGACTTGTACTTCAATGGGATTAAGAGGCATGGCAGGTAAATTATGCTTATGCTCCAGTACAACATTGGCAAGATTCACAATTTTGAACTAGCAAATGGGCATCTTGATGGGGGGAAGGCCAAGAATAACATGCATGCAAAACTTTTGTTGCAGTAGTGTTTGTTGAAAAATGACATCCACAAACCTTGTAATGATATTGTTCAATTTCCATTTGGGATTGATCGGTAGTAAGACAACGAGATAGAACTCCATCAAGAACTCTCCTATAAAGTATTTGATCTTGTAAGGAATATCTAATAATTTGTAAGCAAAGTGTTTGCTTAGATTTAGTATCCATATGTGGTGGATAAACACCATTCAATAGAAAGTATACAATGGGAGCATACCATGGCTTTGAGGCCATTTCTAGTTCTTCAACCATTTCCTCAAAAGAAATAAAGTCATCTACTTGGGGTGTTTCAACAATGACGGAGGCATGGGACTTAGTTAGAAATTCATCCAACCCTGTCCCCCTTATGGTTTTCGTCGGTTTGATATCTAATTCATATTATTGCATACGCATACTCCACTTGGACCGTTTGTTATGTACCTCAGTTTGGTTCAAAGCAATGACTAAGAGGGATGTAGGTACAGAAACCTGAACTTTGTGACCTTGGATGCAATGTCAAAATAATTCCAAGGATTTATATAATGAATATCCATGTTTCTCAAGATGAGAATAATTCAGTTGATGTGGTTTTAAATTTTGGCTCATGAAAGCGATTGGCCTAAGGTTCTCTTCGTTGTCTTTCTGTAATAAAATCGTAGAAATGGTCTCCTCTGATGAATTAGTATATATGAAAATGTATTTGGATTTATCATGACAAATTAATAGAGGTGCATAGGCAATATCAAGTGTAATAGACTCAAAATCACAATGTGTAGGAGGGTCCCATTTAAACTTAGCATTGTTCTTCATTAGTTGATTTAGAGGTTTGACAACCTCAAGAAAATCAGGAATGATGTGTCTTAATAAATTTATCTTACCAAAGAAAGATTGCGTCATCTTTTTGTTGGTAGGTAAAGGAATCCTTTTGATTGGAATCACCCTTTCAGGATCAACTTTGACACCCTCATGATACACAATGTGATCCAAGAGCTTCCCTTCAGTAACACTGAAATTGGTTTTCTTAGGATTTAGGGATATACCAAACTTGTGACATCTAAGGAGCACCTTCCTTAGGTGATCAAATTGATTACCTCGTTCTTTGGAGAATACCGTAAGTTCATCGAAGTAGACAACAATAGTATTTCCCATCAAGCCTTTGAAAGAAATATCCATGGCACGTTCAAAGTTATTTCCAAGATTAGTCGAACCAAAAGGAATATTTTGTATGCATATGTGCTCCAACGAGTAATGAAGGTAGTTAAGTGACGATCATAAGGATTAAGGGCTACCTGGTTGTAGCCCGAGAAGCCATCTAGGAGAGACATCATTTAAGAACCAGAAACTTGTTCGAGGATTTCCTCCATGGGTGGAACATCGCAGTTATATTTTAAAGACACTTGATTAAGATGTCGAAAATCAACACATACACCAATATCCCCAGTTTTCTTCCTAACTGGAACCAAATTGGACATCCATTGTGAATAACAAATAAGATAAATGATCCCGAGGCTTCCATTTTAGCTAATTCTACCCTTATTGTTTGTTCCAATGTGGGGTTGTTATTTCTTTGTTTATGCTTATGAGGTTTTGAATAAGGGATTAATGGTATGGCATGAACTATTTCGTCCATATTAAATACCTTAAGGTCCTTGTAGGACCAAGAAAAAACATCTTTGAATTCTAACAAAATTTCTGTGAACTTGGTGAAATCCTCAGAAGAACATTGTGACCCTATATAAACCATATTTGTACATTCTTTGGTTTCCAAGTTTATAGGGGTAGTTTATTGTGCCTTTCTAACAGATTCAATAATAACCTTAAGTGCAGATGTAGGAGCATCATTGGAATCAAACATGGATTCCAACACCGATAACTTGGGGGATATTTTATTTATTTTTAATTGGGTTATATTCTCGGTTTCCTCTTCCACCTCATGGCATGTATGCAAGTATTCAAATTCCCCTTTGTTTTGAAGGAACCTACAAATTTGTTCATTGGAGTCAAAAAATTTCCAGTCACCAACATTATCAGGTAATGCAGGCCTATGTAAAACTTGGACTTTTATATCATCAATGGGCCTTACGAAATATGAAGTGAACCACGAGCCATCTAGGGCCAATGTTTCAACTACATGGTTTGTAGCCCTAGGAATATCATAAATGTTGAAAGATAAGAACCTTTCCATAAGTTCTTTATCCTTTTGGTATTATTTTTTTAAGTGAGTATTGTGGACAACATATTTTTCCCTAACTTGGTCAACAACCAACTCTGAATCACCACTTACTAATAAGTGACAAATTCCCACTTCTAGAGGCCTTGAACCAATGCTTCATATTCAACCATATTGCTAGTGTAAGGAAATTCATATCGAAAGGAGAAAGGGAATTCCTTTCCTTTGGGATCACACAGAAGGACCCCAGCACCAAATCCATGTTTGGATTTGGCACCATCAAAATCCATACTCCAAATTGTTTTTTGTTGTAGGAAGTAGCTACAACCTACTCCGGGTATTTCGGTTCCCTTCTAATGACAACTTCTGCACATTTATGAGGAAAGCTGAAGAGGGTTCCTTCCATGAAGTAACAACCATGTTTGACTTTGGTAGACCACTCTATCCCTAAACGCATTCCATATGCTTCAGGTATAAGTGCTACAATCACATCTGTAAGCATGGTTACATCGAGAGCTTGACTAAAGGAAATGGATAAATCCTTGATATACAAAATTGTTTCTACTATTCCTGAATCCAAGGCCAATAGGTATTTACAATGACCTCTGCATTCAAGACCAAAATTTCTCATAAGTTGAAGAGGCGTGGCATTGTTCCTTGCTCCCGTGTAAATGACACATATATGGATCACATAGTCAAAAATATTTACCAAGACATAGAAAGTGAGGAACCCATGGATCTAAATTGGTGACATGATATGTCTCCTTTGGCTGAGAGGATACTTCTTTGGAAGTGAATGTCCTTTCTCTAATATTGGAAGAGGAGGAGCTTGTGAGACACAAGAAAGTTTTTCAAATTGTATGGGTGTACTTAAAGAATCTAATAATTTCATATGGGATGCGACCTTTGCTAGATATTCAATCTCATTGTAAGGTCCTTGTATTAGGAAACATGAAGGGAGTTTCTCATTAAATGGGTTTAGCTTGTTTGGAACCTAGGGAACTCTATTCCTAGAACGTAAAGGATATCTCCCACTCATGATAGCTCCATTCTTACTATTGTCTTTAGGATTGATTGAGGCATCATGCACTCCTTGCAGAGTTGATTTGGAGTTTTGATTCCTAGTCTCAACAACAAAGCTCCCAAAAGGGGAAGTGTTGTCACTACATGGAGTGACCTCATTCATGTTGACTTGTTCATTTTGAGAGGTGGAGGTAAGTTTGTTATTAAATTGTGGTAAAGGAGCCTTACCCCCTCTGGACAATTTCATGTGTTGTGTATAGGAATAACAATACTTAGGATCATCAAAATCCTGGAAAAATTGATACCAATCCACTGCAGTAGAAGTATGTCTAGGGGGAGGGGGGGATGGAAGAGGAGTTCTTGACCTCATAGGTGTAGAAAATTGTAAATCATTTAATTTCTTATTTAGGGAAAGAATATGGTTATTCATGTTCATTAGCAGTTTTAATGTTTCAGAACTTTCCCTTTCTTACATCCTTTAAGATTGGGGAGCTAAAGATTCATATCGATATCCCTCATTTCAAATCATTTCATTCCTAGGCCTCCCATTAAAACGGGGTTGCGTTACAGATGATGAAACCATGCTAGATTCCTCTATGTTCTTTTCTATCTCTAGGGAACTCATCTTGGCTGCATCTAAAGTGGTGACTGATTTTTCCCAGATGGTTGTGAAGTTGTTGGGATTCTACCCAAGGTAGAGGTAAAGAGTTGATTGAAATTACGAATTGGCTCAACTTCATGTATGGATATTGTAGTGAAATCCTTGTGTAGAGAAGCCACATCATCTGCCCCTTGGAAACGTTTCTTAAACTCTAGGACCATAGTACCTAAATCTGGAATACTATCATTGGGAAGCAAGCGATAACATCTTACAAACAATCGAGCGATGACAAACAATCGAGTGATGGGATCATGGGTTGTTATGCCTATGAGTGCTAATGCATCATAAAAGTTTTCTGTATGTTCCTCAACATTCAATGGACAAAGGAAAATAAACTTAGGGACTTGATTTGGTGCATCCAAAGGTATATCATGTAAAGGATGGGGAAATCCCAAAGGGGTCCCTGGTTTCCAAGGCATTTCCATTGGAAAGAAAGTTGAAGGAAAAAAGACACTTATTGCAGCAGATGTAGGAATAATTTGAGGATTTGAAACTACTGATGGAGTTACTATTGTTTGAGTAAGTATGGGGTTTTGAAACTTAGAAGAGGAGGAAGAGTGTGACTCAACTTCTAATATAGGTGTAACGAGCTTCTTTGGTTTCCCAGATGTATGTGACTAACCATTTGCTACTTTTCATGATATTTGGATTCTTATGATACTAGGTGACACCATTTCCCTAGTTTTAGGATGTTCCCGACCTACCAGCATGCGAGAGAATCAGGTAATGTGAGGAAGGTCACAAGAGCGGTGTCACTAACTCCTATTGTTCTAGACAAGAGGTCATGTGAAACCAACTAAATAAAAATATTATGTTAGGTTTTTCTTCCAAGTGTAGAGTCAAGTATGAGAGTGAAATGAATTATTCAACCAACGTTGAAAAGTAAGGGAGGGAAAAGAAAAAGTATACAAAATATTTTGATGGTATTTATGGCTCCCTAATCAAATGAAAACAAAGTGGGAACTAAACTATGACACCTACCAAAGAAATTATGTGAATATCTTATGTCTTGTCCTTTGTGTTAAAAAATGATGGATTGATATCACGATCAATTATATGAGGATTACAAACATAGATTTTCACTTTGATCCTTAACAACATGTGAGATACATGCAAACAATCAATATTTGCAATTCCCAAGTGCAGTCGTCAGAAAAGGATGTGTTATAAGAAAAATCCATCAGCGAGGATGGATCCAACCTATCTAGTAGTCATGCCGGTTACAAGCCTCTTTGTTAGCTATTCACAAGGAAAATATACCCACACCTAAAATGATCATATGTCTAAGGTGGTAAAAGGGAACAAAAAGAGAGGTGAGGGACTTGGAAATAATCCCTCTTTGGATCACCCTGAATGGGCTTAAACCTCTAACAATTTCAAGGATGGCCTAGAGACTGAAAAAGGTGAAAATGGGCAAGATAACTGGAAAAATAGCTTGTTGGTTTTTTGCACTAGAAAACAAAAAAGTAAACAACAATTGGAAACCCCACTTTAAGCGCAAGAAAGTAAGCAAGGCTTTACTATCGGGTCAACCGGGGTCTAGGGAACTTACCAGGGTGAATATTTGAGTGATATACTTATCAAAAAATGCCTAGAACCACCTATAAAAAATACAGAGCTATGTGTTTTAAAGGCTGTTATATGTGTACATTGAGCTAGAATATCGAAATTTATCATATTTTTACTTTGAAAATAGTCCCTAGGAAATTTAACAATTACCGGGAAGTAATCCAAATGAAATGGAAATGAGGCTCGTCATGAAATCCATTTAAAGAATTTAATTTTAAACCATAAAAGGAGCTGCTACAACCATGAAAAAATTATTAATTCACTTGTATAAAACCATTGGTATGGCCATTGTGCTATGCAAGTTAATTGCTGAAAATTCATGCATATTTTACAATTTAAAATGGCTCAAAGTGTGGGGATGTGAGGACTGAAAAAAGGATGACTCGATTAATGTATTTTATCAAGATTTTAGCTTGTTAATGAATCTTGAAAAAGGTTTGCAATACCATTCTTAAGGTCCTTCTGAGTAGGCTCACACCTTTTTTATTTCCAAGGTCACCTTAGGCGTAGGAGAGTGATTGGAAAATTAGTTGGATGAAACCGGAATACCTCATGCAGTTCAGCAGAAGAGGGGTTGACCCTTCCTCATCACTAGCATAGTATCCCACAAATGCCTCATGTAGTTTAGAAGGAGAGGGGGTGACCCTTCCTCCTCACTAGCGTATAATTTTCTCTTTCAAGAAAATATAAAATACTCACCAACCGAAAATTAAGACGCCAGAAATGAGGGGCCCCAAACTGAGGATTCCCTGGTTTTGACACTTAGAGTTCTAGAAAAATTGAAATGCTTGAAATGAAAGGACCATGCCATCCATGTGGCGATATCACCTCTTGCTTTCACAAGAGAATCCCTTGGTCTAAACTACAAAATTTAAATATAAACTAAGTACATATAATATTACACTCTATAACGGGCTCTGATCATACATATATATACATAGTAATTTGTGTTTTTGAATGGGGTGGACCACTGCTTGGTTTTTTGGTTTTGCTTTTTGTTTTTTGTTTGGTGGGGAGGACCCCTGCTTTTTGGTTTTTTTTACATTTTTTTCTTTTGCGGTTTTCAGTTTTGCTTTTTCTTTTGTGAGTTGTAAGAGAACACATCAGTAAATAAAATGCATCAAACAACAATGAAAAAGAAAGCAAGTATGTACCAAAGGTAAATTATCCATCCCAAGGAATAGGATTGTTGGTTGTGGAGCCAGATCTTCCAGTCTCATAGATGATATTTTCTTAGCCGTGTACCCCAGCTTTATATGATATGAAAAAGGATTGTACACTCGTTCCCCGAGATACGGGGTTCAGGGGCAAACCCCCAAGAAATGGGGGTTCGGGGGGGCAACATTTTTGCGGACCCATGGTTTTAGGTATCCCGTGGTATTTTCCCCTTGTATTTCCCCTATAAATGAAAGACATTGTAATATGGCTAGGGTAAGATGTATTAGCTATTATGCATTGTAAATATCTTTGAGATCGTGAAGAGAGACTATGAGATAGTGAAGAGGAAGTGCAGTAGATGTGCTGAAGGTTGTATCCCTTCATTTGTTGGATGGTATAATAATAAGGACTGGAAATTTCAATGTGGACGTAGCCCATCTTGGGTGAACCACGATATATTGGTGTCTCTCTTGTAATGTGTTTGTGTGATTATATTTGCATTTATGTTTATTATTATTGCTCTGCGATCCTGTTTTTCTAACAAGGATTGGTTTCCCTCATGGGCGGAAAGCCTCCATGGGAGAGGAAAGAGACATTTTGTTCCTTGGTTAGTGGGCTAGTGTCTTAGTGAAAAAATGTAAATTTAAACTTATGAAAATGGTGGAAATAAATCAAAGTAGTGTGTGAAAGGTTTTAATCTCGTGGGTTATGTGCAGATTGATAAAAATAATCAAAAATTACCGAGAATTATAACGTTGTCCTATGTTTCTTTTTTGTTTCCATGTTTGTTCTAATGCCTCAAACATCTCTTGGGATGGTTCCCTTTTGATTAGGAAGAGCATCCAGGGAAAACGAGTAAAGGGGATTAAACTGGGAAAAAACTTTTGGATTTTAAGTATGAAAAAAATAAAATAAATTCATACATACAAATAAACAAGTGAAAGGGAAAGAGGATGACCACTCAAATCAGCAATGATAAGGTGACTTAAGGGTTTTCCTAAACTGACAACATCACGAGGACAAGTGCTCCTCCCGATTTAGAAAACTTGCAGAAAGATCCATATAAACAAAGGAAATAATTGTTAAGAGTTAAGAAATAACAAATAAACCGCAAGAAACAACAAATAGAACATAGTTAACCAATCCCATAACAGATAGATAACATTAAGAAACTATAATTGTCCCTCAACCCTTATCATGCATACAAACTAATCCCAACTACTACAAGTGAGAACACACAAGTGTATTCTAAGACCCCCGAGTGAAAACCAAGAACACTTAGTTATATTCCTTCAAGTTATAACTATTTACAATATATCCTACTCATTATATAGAAATTGAGGCTAGGGTTACGATTTACATGGCACATGTCACTTTTGGAAAAGTGACAATTGTGACAAGTCAAATCACTTTTGAATTTCCAAATATTTGTTTCAAAATTAAATATTTGTCCTTTGCATGAAAAATAAAATATTACAATATGTCTTAGAAATGATAAGATATTCAAGAAAATACTTTGAAGACAAAAATGAAATGCCATGTCATCGTTTTCTTTGGGATTTGTGGCTCCCATGGCGCTTGTAATGGATCATCATAGGTTGGAACATTCCAGCATGGCTAAAATTTGTAGGTGTCAAGAGGCCATCCATGGATGCCAAATTAAATAGGAATGATACTCTAGAGAGTGGAGGAAAAGCTTTCTTCTGGCACTAGATTCTTTCGCCAAAATGAGGTTTTGGTCATTCCCAGAACATATTTAGGAAATACAGGCATAATTTCTGAGTTTGGATATTGTAGCATTAAATTTCTCTCAGTCCTGGTCATTTTGACTATTCATGTACGAAATTAATCCTATGGATGAGGGAGATATAGCAATTTTGGCTCATGCAAGCATTTGCTGGACAATTACTTGGTTGAAGGATTTTGTCAAACAGTTAGTGGACAGCCTTGGTTGAGGTTTATTGTCAAAAATTTATGTTTTACCCAACTACAACCATTCCATTCTATGAACTCCTGTAACATTTCAATAACTAGCATAAATTAAATCAGGCCCAAACCCAGGAAAAAAGACCCTCGGGGGGGACGTGCATTTTCACAAAAACACCTAGATCTTGGGTTCTAGTTCTGCAAACAAGAATTTGGGAATTAAAATGGGGTTTCCAATACCAAATGGTATGGATACCCCCTGATGTTTGTATGAATTGGAATAAAACTTACCCAAGGACGTGATTGATTGAAACAACAAATCGATAACTTGGATTTAACTCAGACATACAATCTGGTCAATCTTTGGCACCCCCAAATCATTGTTTGAAGTAAGGATTAAAATAAATAAAAATGATGTAGGATGAATATCTGAAACTCCATCCTCAATTTAACCTCCAAATAGGCTACATAATCCATCCCATACTCAAAACCATTGATCCAACTGAAAACCCCCAACCTCTTCACCATAAATTTGAGAAAATGAACCATGCAAATTTTTATATTCATAACCCACCCTATAAATCCCAAATCGGAGAAAATAATGCAATTTAATGTATAAATTAGAGGTAGAAAATTACTGTGCATGCATAAATCCATGAATTGGGGCTTGTAGATGTTTTCATGCGAAAATCCTCCACCTCCATGATCTCCATGGCTGCATAATTTCGACCTCCATTGTTTCAAAATCTTCACTGTGCAAAATGTATGGGTGACTGAATGGCATGGGAATTAATGGGGAAGGGTGAAATCCCCCAAGTTGAAATTGCATGGGATTGGAGGTGAGTGGAACTATTCTCTTTTCTTGATATGCACGCCAATCCATTAAATTCGAGCAGTTTACCCTTCCCATGATGACTTGATGGTTGGGAATGTTGGTTAATGGATAGTTCTTCGGTTATTTGTTCGGTGGGAGGTCTCAAGGTCAAACCTCGCCACCTCAAATTTTTTTTATTTACCAAAAACTCCATAATTTAAATAATTACAAAATACTTATATGTATATTTTATAATTTGTTCCCAAATCATTTGCCATATTTAACCCATTTTATCATAAACTTATGGAGATTGGTACGTAGTCATACAGTGTCGGAATCGAGCAAATGATGGCACATTGAAAATACTATGTAGAGAACCATAATGCAAAGACATGTAACTTCTTGAAATGTGGACAAGAAAAGTATTATAACCAACGGAATACATGGCTTCAGTTGGATTTGCTAAGTAACCAATGAAAGGGGCCAGTGTTGAAATTTTTGCAAACTGTGCTCCTATCTATTTAAATTTTACATGATTATCCCAAAAATATAGATTGATTAAATGGGAGTGATAATCGAAATCAAAAATAACCTTATAGTATCCTTTCAAAGGCCTCGAAAGAAGGGTGTCTAGAACAAGCTAGATGAGGCCAATTTCCACTTAACTGAATACCAACAATGCTTAGTCAAACAATGTGGCCTTGATGGCTTCTTTGAATATGTCCCAAAAGGTGATAGTATGCTCTGGAATACTTAAATATGACAACCATTTAGCTTTACCACCCTAAATTCAATGTAAGGGACCTTACTAATATAGAATCCAACCACTGTAATTGTCAGTAACCCTGACTTAGTGACTCAACAAATGCTCACTAATACTCCTTACTATTCTGACATGTCATTATGGACCTTCCTTTACTCACTGACTTTGAACCACTCATACTTTTTATATGGGGAAAATGTCTAATGAACCAAATCCTACCACTTCTTTGACCGAAATGAAGTATGCAAGGTTTCTTAAAGCAACCTCCTCAAGAAGATTTTTTTCTATGCAACAACATGTTGAGCCCAAAAGTAATTTTGCATCAACATTCTTGGCGCTGGAGGGGAAATATCGTTGAATGCATGTCGAATTATGGGATCACCCGCGTGACATGCGAGAAACCCATTTAATATTTTACATTTGATGTAACTGAGGTGGGTGAAGGGGGAATCAATTGTAGTATAATGACCATTCTCACATGAGGGATAATCGAAGAATGGAAGTGGTTTAAAAGAATTATATAGAAGAATTATCACTGGGATTCACAAAGAAGGAAGAAAAAAGGATATGACCTAGGTTTTGTTGATTAATGTGTCTTAAGTGACACACGTCCCTCACCCATAATATGGCTTAAATTTGAGGAATTAGGCTTAAGGTGAAATTTGGCTCAACACAAAGTGGAAAGCATGCCTTCAATCCTCGACATATAAACAAGCAACAAGATTTTTGTAATAAGTGACCCACATGAGAAAGAAAATAGCAAACAAACCAATCAGCAACAAAGAAAAGATATAAAAATTCTGAAGCAGGTGCTTGAAATATCTCACAACTCAAGTGTGATTGCACTCTGTGAACCAACAAATATGTTCAAAAATTGTTGTGGAATCATATTGGCAGTGTGGCAGTTTCCATCACGCAACAATGATAACCATCATAGTTATCATATCAAAGCCTCACTAGGTCCCTTTTGAATGACTTCCTTTAGACTCAACTCATGGTCTCTTCTCTGTTAACACTCATGCTTATGTCGATTTGAGATGGCATCAAGTCGAAGATTTATTTAAGGAGAAGCACTTGTCATAAGGTTCTTAGAATGACACTTCTCAATCAATAGTAAAGTGATATAAAACACTCTTTCCAATTTTAAATCAAAATTCATAAGGCTTAATGGAAAGCAAGCAAAATACGACACTAAAATGAAACAAAATAAACTTCAAGTGGAAAGCAAAAATAAATCCTACACACGACACTAAAATGAAACGGACCAAACAAAGCTAAAAATTCTAGGTGAGGCATGTACAGATTTTTAAAATTATTAACTATGTACAGGAAATACAGGGCATCTCAATTGTAAAAGAACTTTAGGTGGCGAGCATTTACCGGAAATTGTAATGGCTCACCATCTAGTGTTTTCAATCTAAAATAAATGGTGCCTAAAACCTTATAAATCGTGTAAGGAACCATCCATAATGAATCAAAATTGTGGTGTTTGGATGGGGCCTCATGAGCTTTGTCCCACAGTAGGACATCATCTCCTAGTTTATAATTCACCATTGTGGCTCTCTTATCAAATGAGGTGTTGGAATGCATATTTTCTAACCTCCTCCAGTTTAAATAAGGTTTCCAAACGATGTTGTAAGGGATGGGAATCAACCTCTCCTTCAGTGATATCTAATCTCAAGGATGGAATTTGCAAGTGAATTGGAAGAATAATAGGGGTCCCATACACCAGAGTGTAAGGACTTTGGTATGTAGTTGTCTTAGGTGTAATTCTTTCATCCCATAAAGCAAAGTTTAGTTTTGTGTGTCAATCTCACTTTTTATCTTTGACAGTTCTCTTAAGGATCCGAATCAGATTTTTCTTTGTTGATTCATCCAATCCATTACCCTGAGGGTAATAAGTGGAACATTGAAAACGATGGATCCCATAAGTGACATATAAGTGGATCATGACATCAGACATGAAATTTGATCCATTATCAAACAATATTTCAGCAGGAGTCCCAAAGCAAGACAAAATGTTAAGCTCAATAAATTCTACCACCTATTGTTTAATGGAGTTATTAAGGGCAATTGCTTCTCCCCACTTGGTGAAGTAGTCAGTAGAATTCAATATGAATATGTGAACAACACTAGAAGGTGGAGATATTAGACTAATGAAATCCATATCCCATATTGCGAAAGGGACGTGTACTTCGATGGTCTTAAGAGGCATGGATGCTAACTTCTGCTTACCAGTGAAACATTGGCAAGCTTCACACTTTTGAACTAGTAAATGGGCATCTTGATGAAGGGAAGGCCAATAATAACCTGCATGCAAAACTTTTGTTGCAGCAGTCTTTGCTGAAAAATGACCTCCACAAACCCAAGAATGACAATGTTGAAGTGTCATTTGGGCTTGATCAGGAGTAAGAAAATGAGATAGAACTGCATCAAGAGATCTCCTATAAAGGATTTGATATTGTAAGACATACTGAATAATTTGTAAGTGAAGTGTTCACTTAGATTTACTATACATATTTGGTGGAAAAAAACCATTCACTAGAAAGTATACAATGGGGACATACCATGACTTTGAGGCCATTTTTGTTTCTTCAACCATTTCATCAAAAGAAATCAAGTCATCTACGTGGGGTGTTTCAACAATGACTAAGGCATGGGACTTAGTTAGTAATTTAGCCATCCCTGTCCCCCTTCTGGTTTTCATCGGTTTGATATCTAAGTCATATTCTTGCATAAACACACTCCAATTAGACCATTTTTTATGTAACTCAGTTTGGTTCAAAGCAGTGACCAAGACGGATGTAGGTACAAAAACCTAAACCTTGTGACCTTGGATGTAATGTCGAAATAGTTCTAGGATTTATATAATGAATATCCATGTTTCTCAAGCTGAGAATAATTTAGTTGATGTGGTTTTAAATTTTGGTTCATGAAAGCGATAAGACTAAGGTTTTATTCATTGTCTTTCTGTAATAAACTTGCAGAAATGGTTGTATTAAAATCAGTAGTCTTTCTAAGGTTTTGGTTTGTTGTAGTAGTCTTTCGAAAGCACAACGTGTAGGAGGGTATGATTTAAACTTACCATCCTTCTTCATTATTTGATTTAGAGGTTTGACAACTTCAGCAAAATCAGGAATGAAGCATCTTAGGAGATTTATCTTACCAAATAAAGATTGCATCTCCTTCTTCTTGGTAGGTAAAGGAATTCTTTTGATTGCAATCACCCTTCCATGATCAACTTTGACACCCTCATGAGACACAATGTGACCCAAGAGATTCCATTCAGTAACACCAAAAATGGTTTTCTTAGGATTTAGGGATATACCAAATTTGTGACATCGAATGAGTACCTTCCTTAGGTGATCAAACGTATTACCTCATTGTTTGGAGAATACCGTAGGTTCATCGAAGTAGAAAACAATAATCATTCCCATCGATCCTTTGAAAGCAATATCCATGGCACGTTTCAAGGTACTTCGAGCATTAGTCGAACCGAAAGGAATTTATTTGTATGCATGTGTTCCCCAATGAGTAGTGAAGGTAGTTAAGTGACGATCTGAGGGATTACTGGCTACCTGGTTCTAGCCTAAGAAACCATCCAAGATGGACATCATTTGGGAACCAGAAACTTGTTAGAGGATTTCCTTCATGGGTGTGATAGGGTAGTTGTCTTGTAAAGGCACTTGATTTAGATGTCGAAAATTGACACATAAGAAAATATCCCTAGTTTTATTCCTAACTGGAACCAAATTGGACACCCATTGTGAATAATGAAAAGGATGAATAACCCCTGAGGCTTCAATTTTATCTAATTCTACCCTTATTGTTTGTTCCAAAGTGGGGTTTTTCTTTCTTTGTTTATTCTTATTAGGTTTTGAATAAGGGATTAATGGTATGCCATGAACTATTTTTCCCATATTAAAAACCTTAAGGTCCTCATAGGACTAAGCAAAAACATATTTGAATTCTAACAAAAGTTCTATGATCTTGGAGAACTCCTCAAAAGAACATTATGACCCTATATAAACCATCGTTAGACATGCTTTGGTTCCCAAATTTATAGGGGTATTTTCTTGCACCTTTCTAACAGATTCACTACTAACCTTAGGTGCGGATCTAGGAGCATCATTGGAATCAAACATGGATTCCAACACCAATAACCCATGGGGTATTTTATTTGTTTTTAATTGGGTTATATTCCCGAATTCCTCTTCTACCTCATGGCATGTATGCAAGTCTTCAAATTCCCCTTTGATTTGGAGGAACCTGCAAATTTGTTCATCTGAGTCAAAAACTTGCCAATCATCAACATTATCAAGTAATGCAAGCCTATGCAAAATTTGTACTTTTATATCCTCAATGGGCCTTGTGAAATCTATAGTGAAGCATGAGCCATCTAGGGTCAATGTATCAACTACATTGTTTGCAGCCCTATGAATAGCTTGAATGTTGAATGACAAGAACCTTTCCATAAGTTCTTTAATATTTCAGTAGTATTGTTTGAAGCGAGGATTGTTGACAGCATATTTTTCCCTAACTTGGTCAACAACCAAGTCCAAATCACCAATTACCAATAACTGATGAATTCCAAAGTGTAAGGCCTTGTAGAGGCCTTGAACCAATGCTTAAAATTCATCCATATTTTTAGTGTTAGGAAATTCTAATCGAAAGGAGAAAGGGAATTCCTTTCCTTTGGGATCACACAGAAGAACCTCAGCACCAGATCCATGTTTGGATTTGGCACCATCAAAATCCATACTCTGAATCATTTCATATTGTTTGGGAAGGGGATTGTGAATGTATTCTTCAGATAGCACAGTATAAGTATAACCCATCTCCATGTCTTTAAAATACACATGTTTTGTGTTGTAGGAAGTAGGTACAACCTGCTCCTAGCATTTTGGTTCCCTTCTAATGAAAACTTATGCACCTTTATGAGGAAAGGTTGAAGTGGGTTCCTTCCATGAAGTAACAACCCTGTTTGACTTTGGTACACCAGTCTCTCTCTAAAATCATGCCATATGCTTTAGGTATATCTCCTACAATCACATGTATAAGAATGCTTACATTGGGATATTGGCTAAAGGAAACAAAGAAATCCTTGATATAAAAAATTGTTTCTATCGTTCTTGAATCGAAGGCCAACAAGTCTTTACAACGACCTCTGCATTCAAGACTCGAATTCCTTATAACTTGAAGAGGCATGACATTGTGCCTTGCTCCCGTGTCAACAACACAATTATGGAGCACATAGTCAAAAATATTTACCGAGACATAGAAAGGAGGAACCCGTGGATCTAAATTGATGACATCATATGCCTCCTTTAGATGAGAGGATATCTCTTTGGAAGGTGAAGCTCTATGCTCTAATATTGGAAGAGGAGGAGCTTGTAAGACATGAGAAAGGTTTTCAAATTGTGCGGGTGTCCTTAAAGCATCTAATAATGTCATATGGGTTGGGACCTTTGTTATATCTTCAACTCCATTGTAAGGTCCTTGTATTAGGAAACATAGAGGGAGTTGCTCATTAAATGGGTTTATCTTTTTTGGAACCTAGAGAACTCTATTCCTCGAAGGTGAAGGAGATCTCACACTCATGAGAGATTCATTCTTACTGTTTTCTTTAGGATTAATTGAGGCCTCATCCACTTTTTGTAGAGTTGACTTGGAATTTTGATTCCTAGTCTCAACAACAAAGCTCCCAAAAGGGGAAGAGTTGTCACTACATGGAGCGACCTCTTGCATCTTGACTTGGTCATTTTGACAGGTGGAGGTAAGTTTGCTATTAACTTCTGGTAAAGGAGCCTTACCCTCTGTGGACAATTCCATGTGCCATGTATATGAATAACAATACTCAAGATCATGAAAATTCTGGAAAAACTGACACCAATCCACTTCAGCAACAGTATGTCTAGGGGGAGGAGGCAATGGAAGAGGAGGTCTTGACATCTAAGGTCTAGAAAATTATAAATCATTTACTTTCTTATTTAGGGAAAGAATTTGGTTATTCATGTTCATTAGCAGTTTTAATGTTTTAGAACCTTCCCTTTCTTCCATCCTTTAATATTGGGGAGCTAAAGACTCATATCGAGATCCCTCATTTCAAATTATTTCATTCCTAGGCCTCCCATTAAAACGGGGCTACATTATGGATGAGGAAACCATGCCAAATTCCTCCATGTTCTTTTCTATCTCTAGGGAACTCGTCTTGGCCGCATCAAAAGTGGTGAATGCTTTTTCTTTCAACATGTGTTTTACATTTGGATTCATTGCAGTCATGTAGTAATGAAGAAAGTTGTTCCCATATGGTTGTGAAGTGGTTGGGATTCTACCAAAGGTAGAGGTAAAACGTTGATTGACACTACGAATTGGCTCACCCTCATGTATGGATATGGTAGTGAAATCCCTGATTAGTGATCCACTCGCGGCAAGAAGCACAAGGGGGCCAATAGTTCGACTAAATGAGTCAGATCTATTATGGAGGAAACATAAGAATGAGAAGAAAAGCATGAATACACTATGACAGAAACTTATATAAACATACAGACAAATATGCAAGAATGTGAATTGATTTCTCTATTACTGGATATAAAAATCATCACTTCTATATTACAATAGTTTTACGTGCTTATATAGAATGTGATGAGACACTTGGGTTCCTTCCCATTGCGTTTAGTTACAAGAGAAGTTAGAACGGTCCCGGAAATTCATCTGTTACAGTCAACTAGAAGACAAAGAGACTGTCAGTCGAAGTTCGACATTCGCAAGTCGCAAGTTTGGGACAAGTGGTAAGTTTTTCTAGGACATTAGTTTATTTTTTATTTTGTAATCTCCGTTTGTGGGAAATTATTCCTTGTATTATTGTTTTTTGTAACTCTTATTTAAAAGAGATGATCTCTCATAGAGAGGGATGATGGAATTTAGAGGACAAAACTTGTAGGAGAGGCTGGGAATGCTCTGTTTTGATACAAGCTTGTAATTTCTTACAAACTATTATTAAATATAGTAAAGTTATTTTTTCAGATCCACTTTTGTTTATTGTCAAGTTTATTTGATGAATGTGATTTTACTCCAAGTTGCTTATCTGATACTGTTTTAATCTTTTCAATTTATCAAACATATTGATCAACAGTTCTGGTTTATCATTGCTTATGATTTATCTGTTTATAAAGGTTTTAAAGAGTTTATTCTATTAAAATATTTTATCGATTTCTGCAAATGGTTCTATCAGTAAATTACTAATGGTGTTAAATTTTCAATTAACAAATCAGTTACAAATTAAGTCTTCAATGCATAACAAACCTCAATTTGCCATTAGTTGAATTTCATTAATTATTTACAACTTGAGCAGGATAAGTCATTGATCTTTTATACATTTCTATTTAAATTTATAAATGATCTTATTTATTCATATATCAAGCTGATCTACATCTATTTCGAAACACCTTCTTAGGATAGATATAAACTTGTTTAGGTTCTTTTAAGTAGATTTGTGTTTTAGACCTTTTATATTTTTTTTTCTTCATTAGAGAACTGATCCTTCAGATAAAAAACTACCAACTCTTAGAGTGCCAGCGGAGGCCGAATATCCGTGGGATATTACTACACCAAACAGGATGGGGATAGAACTATCCTTGCATAGGGCCTTTTGAAGCCTTTCAGTCTAGGTTTTCCCCCTTTGTTGAGAGATTAGGAACCCATTCCAACACTTTGCATACCCTGCATATCCATTGATGGGTGCATCTGAATGGAATGGAGTTGAGCAATGACACCATGTGAATTCTTCTTAAGAATATTTTCCAGGCGATGTGAACTGATGATGCGGAGATACCCTTGTTGTAAGCTCTTAAATTTGTGTTGTTTCCCGTTGACTGAAAACTGCATCCAAAGTTTAGCAAAATCCCATAATATGGGGTGAGGTGTGCATAACCATTAAACGCCCAAAACCACATCACATCCACCTAGGGACAAGGAAAACATGTCAGAGTGTAGGTTATAATATTCTAGAGAGATATGCACATTGTGACACTTCCCCTTGCAACGTAAGGTACCCCCATTGGCAACGATGACTTCAAAGTTGGAGCAAGGATGGACAAAACAATCAGCATGTTTGGCGATCCGAGGGTCAATGAAGTTATGAGTGATACAAGAATCAATGAGTATTGTAAGAGGAAGCTTCTTGAAGTAACCCTTGACTGACATTATTTAGGGGTGGTGATGCTGAATAAAGCATGGAGAGATATCTTTGGTTGTTCATCCTGAGATGGGGGGTCAATAGACGGCTCCTGAATGTTGACCTGATCATCCAATGTATCTGGAGTTTCTTCACCAATTGTAGAAGCAAGTGGAGAATCCATATCCAAGAGATAGAGCTTTTGTTGAACACATCTATGTGCCCAAGTGAATTTTTCATCACAATTATAAAAAATCCCTTTTGTCTGCGTTCCTGCATCTTTGTTTCATACAAATGCTTGATAGGAGTTGGTCGAGGAGTTGGTGGGATGGGAGGTCGTTGAGAACCCATATTGTGAAAGGGAGCAAAAGTGGGTTTGGAGCGCTGTTGGGCTGCAATCTTGTCTTCTTCCAACTTAGCCAACCCTAGGACTTCCATCATTGTGTTGGGACAAAACATTTTAACCTCTTACCAGATTTCATCCTTAATACCACTGATAAAACAACTCCTGTAGAATTCACTAGACAATAGTTCTATGTGATTGGCTAGTTTCTCAAATTATGTATGATACTCTCTCACAGTGCCACTTTGACGAAGTTTAGTGAGTGCTTCGGTGAAGTCATCAAAAGCACTAGGACCAAATCGTTGCAAAAGGAGTTGGCAAAAATCTGTCCATTTTGGCTTGTCATGAGCCTTAATGTACAAACGGTACCATTGAAGGGCTTCCTATTCCAAATGAAAGGATGCAAGTGGAATTTTTTGGACATCAAAAGTATTATGTAGACTAAAATACTGTTCTACACGATAGATCCAGCCAGTCGGATCAGTACCATTGAAGCAAGGAAATTCAAGCTTCGGAGCACGGAAATTGTTGGAAGAAGAGAAGCCATTGGCTGCAGAAGATTCTTGCTGTCGGTTATTATTCATGGATGAATGTTGAAGATGGAGGCTGATGAATTTTTCATCCAGATCTTGGAGTTTGGTTTGGATGGCTATAAGTGCTTCCTCCATGGTTTTTTCTCCTGCGTGGGTGACAACCATAACCAGGAGTTTTTTTTTTGGCGGGGGGGGGGGGGGGGGGGGCATGGATAGAAAAACACAAACACAAGCTTATTTAGTAAAGGGAAATTTGGATTTGGGAAAAAATCAGAGGGGTAATTGGGGTTTGACTAGGTTTTGGACACTTTCTAATGGACAAGGAAGCAAACAATGGGGATTTTAGAAGCAGGGTGAAAAAATGAGATTTTTTTTTAAAGAGGGACAAAGAAGCAGAAATAGTGAATGAACACGGTGGCAAAATTTGGAGGCAAGCGGGTGAAAATTGAAGAAGTTATGGCAAACCCTAAAAATAGACAAATGTGGGATTTATGGATTTGGGATAGGGTCCTCAGGAATGAAATATGCAGAATGGGGATTGTAGGGGTGTCAGTGAAGTTTCAAGGAAAACAGAGTTAAAACAAGGGAGATATGGCGAAAAAAACATTTTTTTTTTTTGGCGGGGGGGGGATGGATAGACAATCACAAACAAAAGCTTATTTAGTAAAGGGAAATTTGGATTTGGGAAAAACTCGGAGGGGTAATTGGGGTTTGACTAGGTTTTGGACACTTTCTGATGGACAAGGAAGCAAAAAATGGGGATTTCAGAAGCGGGGTGAAAGAATGAGAATTTTTTTAAAGAGGGACAAAGAAGCAGAAATGGGGAATGAACACGGTGGAAAAATTTGGAGGCAAGTGGGTGAAAATTGAAGAAGTTATGGGAAACCCTAAAAATAGACAAATGTGGGATTTCTGGCTTTGGGACAGGGTCCTCAGGAATGAAATATGTAGAATGGGATTGCAAGGGTGTCAGTGAAGTTTCAGGGAAAACAAAGTTAAAACAAGGGAGATATGGCAAAAAGACAGCTTTTTTTTTTTTCAAATGGATCTGAAAGGGCTTTCGAAATGGAACAGAAACGACGAGATCTAGAACGGCTCAGAATGGATTATAAATGGATGGATCTTAAATGACTTTTAGAATGGTTCTGAACCAACTTTCAGAATGGATCTGCAATGACGCGGAAGTGATCGACAACAAATGGATCTGTAATGGCACAAAAGTGATCGGAAATAGTTTAGCTGAAAATAGATAGGCACCCCAGGTATGTTCGACTTCCTATCGGTTCAGGGGATTCACTCGACCACCAATGTTGTCTAACGGCTTGCATATTGGGGCAGTACCCCTCACTCAACGGCTCAGGTAAAACTTATAACCGCTCTACCACAAATGATAGCTCTTGGTTTACCTCATGGTTGGGAGCTAGTCAATCATGTAGGGGTCGTTGCCCTTTTCGCTGGCAGGTACTCTCAATGGGCCAGCTACTTTGGAGTTCCTGTGGTACTCCTCACAATGAGTTTTAGGGCTTATGCCCCAGTACTTCCCACAGTTAAGCGGATAGGGATTATTCCCAGATCCAAACTTGCAATAGATGTGAAATTTTTTTTTGACAAAAATTCCACCCAACGAGCCCAAGAAAGTGCTCTGATACCAGATGTGAAGAACATGCAACAATTAATTAGTGAAAATACATGAGAGAGAAGAAATAACAGAACTCAGAATCACTTTTATTGATCGCAGGCCACTTCCAGGGGGCAACCTCCTTTGAGCAAGCTCAATACAAATAACTTCACGGTACCTTCATTGCTCTCAACACAAACTTATATACTAAGTCTAGGCACCAATACCATGGGTCAATACCATGTGTCAATATAAACCATGGGCCAATACAAACTATGGATCAACAATTACTATGGGATGAATTACAAAGCATATGCGTCCAACAACAATAATACAAACTATGGATCAACAAATACTATTGGACGACTTACAAAGAATATGCGTCCAACAACAATATACTAACAAAGTAAATAGAAGGGTTTACATGGGTTCCTAACAAAGCCTTTCATTCTGGGTTTTCCCCCTCTGTTGAGAGCTTAGGAATCCATTCCAGCACTTTTCATACCATGCACATCCGAGGCCTGAACAAATGGTGCTAGAAGGAGGGCCAGTAGTAAGCTATGCCTAAACAGAATACTTAGAAACCTCCTCCAGCAAGAATACTGATTGTCACTCGTAGCCACACGCAAGCATCTACTTCTATTGAGCAACCATTGCAACATCCTACTACTATCCGTGCTACCCTCGCAACACACCAAGATCCTAGAATAGGGGACGCTATTATTATATCACCCACTAGAGCACTTATGTTACTGAAAGAGATACTCAAAAGGTCTAATGATAGTGTTTCCAGGTTACAGCAGAGGCTCTCTGTAGAGAGAAATCAAGGATTAGCAGCAATTCACTAAGAAAATACTAATCTAGAGGAAAATATTCAAGATAATCAAGATAATCCAAATTCAGCACAACAGGATACTGAACAAAATAATTCAACAAACCAACAGAAGCTCCATGAATTTGATCTTGATTTATTGTTTAATGAAACAAAACAAGTCTCACATACTACTGCTTCAGGTGGACCACCACCCTCTCCTCCTTCATCATCATCCTCCTCATCTAAAAGTGAACATTCTTCTAGCTCTTCATCTGAAGACGAAGAAGAGCAACCTATGGCTGGGGAAGGCCAGAACAAACCTTGGCTTGACCAAGATGTTGTATTTATACTTGGGGATCAACACAGATTGCCAAAAAATGCTGAAAAGTGGCTTTCTAAGTTCAACCTAGATGATAAGTCACCTGCATTAGATAATATCAAAAATTTCATGTAGGCCATTAGGATTAGGAGTGTTATCCATGATGATGTGGTTTGCAGACTCTTCCCTTACACATTTGAAGGAAAGGCATCCACATGGTATTTTGCCTTGGAAGCCAGAACCATAACATCATGGGATGAGCTTGAAAAATTATTTATCCAGAAATTTGGGCATGATAAAACACCACATGATTTAGTTTTGGAGTTATCTTCCATGAAAATGAAAGGTAAAGAAAGGGTCAATGATTACAATCATAGATTTTCTTACGTAAAGAATAGAGTCCCTCCCACTGTTCTTACAGTAGAACAAATTTTGGTCTCCTATTATGAAAAGGGTTTTTTTGTCCCTATATCAATGTGGGTAAAAAGGGCACACGGAGATAGCTTGTTTGAAGTTTATGCTGATGCCATTCAGGTTGAAAAGGATATCTATTCCTTAAAGGAAAATCCTGATGCAGTGGAAGAACAACCCTCTACCTTTACATCTAGGAAGAAAATTGAGAATGCTCCCAAGCCCTCTACCCAAAACAAAGATCCCTTTGAAATGGATGACATTAAAAAATTTCTCTAGAAAATGTCAAATGAGATGGTGGATCTAAAAAAGAACAATAATGAGAATCAAAATAATAATAGAGGTTTTGTAAGGCCACCTTTTAGAAGACCTTATCAACCTCCACGAAATCCACCACCTCCTAATCCTAATGAAGGATTGACTTCTGAGGAGATCTATTCCATTTTCAAAGCTCTTACCACTGAATCACAAAATGTCCTTCAACCTTCTGATGATCAAATAGGTCAACATCCTCAGTTACTGGAAGGAGAAGATGAAGAAGAGGATCCACAAATCAATATTATTAGCTATTTCTTTGAACTACCAATCAATAATGAAGAATAAGAACCTGAGACAATATTTAATGTTCAACATCCTTACAATACTAGATCAAGACCACAACCTGCTCAGGAATCATCATATTCAACACCACCTCCCAACAAAACCAAAATTGTTCCTCAAAAGGATGTGGTTATTCCTGAAATGGAATACAGTTTACCTGAAGATTTAAAAAGAGTTAAGGGAAATATCTCTTTGTTTGAACTTCTAAAAATCCCTTCTATGAGGGATTCCTTACCCAAAAGCATGATAATCAAACAATGAAGAGAATCAAAGAATAACAACTTAGAATCTTTCTCTAAACCAGAAGATCAGAAATCTGGAAGCAAGAGGACACCTCCTTTCTTGCTTACATTTGAAATCTTCTACAGAAATTTACACAACTACATGATAGATTCTAGTGCTTCTTCCAATGTGATGCCCCTTTCTGTCTTTAGGAAGATTAATGCCACTTGGGAACCCTGTCCTACTCAGATTGTCGAACTTGACATGTCTAAAGTGAGAGTAGTGGGAAGATTGAGAAATGTATTGCTGACATTATCTGTTGATCCTTGGATTCACCAAACTATTGACATTGTTGAAGATGACATCCCTAAAGCCTATGGGATGTGGTTGAGTAGAGACTGGTCAGAAAAACTGAAGGGCTACTTCGCCACTGATTGGTCCCACCTATGGTTACCCTACAACGAATAGCCAAATAAGATTAAGTTTAGTAGGGAACCGTTCATGAAGCAAACTGTCACTAATCTTAATTATTCAAGTGAACCTGCCTATTATTTTAGCTCACATATTGAGCATTTTACATTTGATACCTTTTTTGGAGACTTGCCAACTGATTCTTCACCAGAGAATGTACAAAATGAATCTTAGATTGCTAATGTTACCACTGTACCATTCTCTGGAACTATTGTACATAATGTGTATAATGTTAATACAAATTTTAGAATTGATCCCATTGCATGGACTTTATTCTTTGATGGCTCCAGATCCAAGGATGGAGCTGGTGCAGGTTGCATCCACATTGACCCCAAAGGGACTAAGACAATGATTGCTTGCAGACTTGAATTTGAATGTACAAATAATGTAGCTTAATATGAGGCTCTAGTGCAGGGACTCAAAAAAACTATTGATATGGGTGCACAAGTGATAGAATGTTATGGTGATTCAGAAATTATAGCTAAGTAGGTAAGGAACAAAATACATTGTCTCTCTCCTCATTTAACTAATTATCAAAAGATGGTAAGAGAACTCAACAATTATTTCATTGCATTCAACATCAAGTTTGTCCCTAGGTCACAGAACTTTGATGTTGATCTTTTAGCAAACACTGCATCTAGGATGATTCCACCAGAAGGCTTGTCCCCTCAAACCTTTTCAATTGAACTCATTTACAGGCCTTCCATCCCTAATAATGTTACAAGCTGGAAAGTGTTTGATGATGACCAGCATATCCTAGACTTTCTCTCAGCTCAAGACACCTTTCAAGATATGGCCATAGATGAAGCTGAGCATGAAAAATCTTTGTCTGATCCTTCAAACATTATCCCAAAATTAGTGATCAATCTAGAAAATTTTTATGACCTGCAGGACAAGTTTAAACACAAGACCAACTGCAAGACACGAAGTTCATCATTGAATTATGAGCCAATCAATCTTGGTACTGAACAGAATCCTAGATTTATTAAACTTGGAGTTGACTGCTCTGTTGATGAAAGAAAATATTTCATCAGACTGTGTAAAGAGTACAAGGAGGTTTTTTCCTGTACCTATGACGAACTGAAAACCTTTTATACTAGCATTATGCATCACAACATACCCACGAATCAACAAGTGAAACCTTACCAACAAAAACTGAGAAAGATGCATCCTAGTTTGGAACCCTCTATGAAAAAAGAGATTGAAAAGCTACTGACAGACCGAATCATATTCCCTGTCAGACACACACAATGGATAGCAAATCTAGTACCTGTTCGGAAAAAGAATCTAGAAATCAGACTTTGTGTTGATTTCAGCAATTTGAACAGAGGTTCCGAAAAGTATAACTACCTTGTTCCCCCCATGGAACATATTTTGCAAAAGGTAGCTGGATCATAAATGTTCTCTCTCCTAGATGGTTTCTCAAGGTAAAACCAAGTCATGGATTCCCCTCATGACCAATTGAAAAAATCCTTCAGAACCCCCTGGGGTACCTTTTCCTACAGGCGAATAACCTTTGGACTGATAAATACAGGAGCCACATTTTAGAGAGATATGGACATAGCTTTCAGAGGTTTGATGCATAATTCTGTCGTAGTTTATCTAGATGACATTACTATTTATTCCAAGAAATGACATGAACATTTATATGCTTTGAAATAGATTTTTGAACGCTATAGGAAGTACGGAATCTCTCTGAACCCCAAGAATTCTATCTTTGCAGTGACGGAAGGTAAGCTCTTGGGTTTCATTGTTTCCAAAGAAGGTATGATTATTGACCCTGAATGCAATGATGTTATTTCAAAGATCGGTTTGCCTGGTTCCCGCAAAGCCATGCAATCATTCCTCAGTAATATCATTTTTGTACGTAGGTTTGTTCCCAATTTTGCATAGATTGTTAAGCCTTTGCAGCAGTTAGTTAAGAAAGATGTACAGTTTAGTTGGTCGCAGGAACAAAAAGATGCATTCATCGAAATTTGAAGGGCCATTGCAGAAGCTCCTGCTCTGATGTCCCCATATTTTGATAAGGATTTTATTCTAAACACTTTCGCTACTGATTTTGCTTATGCAGATGTTTTGACACATAAGCATAACAGTGATACCGAGATTTCGATTTCATTCATGAGTTCAACATTTAAGGGAGCTAAACTTAATTTCTCCCAAATTGACAAGTAGACTTATGCAGTTTACAAGTCTATGAAGCATTACAGGCCCTACTTATTGAAATCTCAGATGAAGGTAATTGTACCATACACTGCTATTAGAAAAGTGTTGGTCTAGAAAGCGTTAGGTGAGAAAAGAGCCCATTGGATGACAGCTTTGCAGGAATATGACCTTAAAATTAGGCCAGCCAAAATTGTAAAAGGGTAGGGTTTATGCCTACTTACTACCCATTCGAATGATCATGTTCAGCAGCAAACTGAATGGGACCAGGAAGAAAACATTCCTACAGGTTCTGTCAATGCCATAGATACTCCAGCATCTGACTGGTATGACCATATCAAGTTTTTAATGAACCATGGGTTTGCTCCTGAAACCCTAGACTTCAAAAAACATAAAGCTTTGAGATTAAAATATGGTCCTTATCAATTTATTAATGGATTTTGGTTTAGAAAAAATTATGATGGAGTTTTCCTCAGGTGTTTGGAGAAAAATGAGATTGATGACATTCTTCTCCAAATTCATGTAGGACCTGCTAGAGGCCATTTTTTCAGGTGAGACAACAGCACACAAGATTCTCAGAGCTGGATATTATTGTCCTACTATGTTTAAGGATGCCTATGCTCATGTTAGAAGGTGGGAACCATGTCAAAAGTGTGAAAAAACTTGGCTTTCCTTTGCAGCCAGTAACAATTCAGTTTCCATTTCAGCAATGGGGATTGGATTTTGTTGGACCTACTAATCCCACCTCCTCCCTTTAACACAGGTACATCCTTACAGCAACTGACTACTTTACCAGATGGGTAGAGGCAGTCCCCCTTAGGTAGTGTAACACAAACCAACTAATTTCTTTCCTCGACAGCCAGATAGTTACAAGGTTTGGTGCTCCAGAGTATCTTGTCTTTGATAATGCATCCTACTTTTCCTCAATCGACCTGACACAGTATGCCCTTGAGAAAGGGATTAAACTAAAATTTTCCGCCAATTATTATCCACAAGGAAATGGGCTTCTTGAATCTTCTAACAAGAACCTAATAAATATTTTGAAGAAGATAGTATCCTCTCATCACAAATATTGGCACACAGAGCTCTATAATGTTCTTTGGGTGGATCGAATTACCCCAAAGGTAGCTATTGGAAACTCTCCCTATTGCCTAGTTTATGGCAAGGAGGCCATTCTACCATCTAATCTCACCATACTCTCATTCCAGTTAGCTTAATCCATTCAGGAAGATGATTCCTCCCCTCTTCAACAGAGAATTGATACCTTGCTTAAGCTGGAGGAACACAGAGAACAGGGTAAAAATAAATTATATCATCATCAACAAATGGTTAACAAATGGTTTGATGGGAAATTTTCTTATGATAGGGAATTTTCAATAGGAGACTTGATTCTGAGATGGGATATGCAAAATAAGGATAAAAATAATTATACCATGTTTCAGCGCCTTTGGCTTGGACCTTTCATTATTACAGAAAAGATTGGTCCAAGTACGGTTCAGTTGCAGACACTGGAGGGAGTCATTGACACTTATCCAGGGAATGTTTAACTACTCAAGAAGTATTTTGTTTAAACAGTCTTAAGCACTTTGTACATAGGCTTGGTGTGTTTTTCATTTTCTTTGTCTTGATTGGTTTTCTTTTATTGGTTTTCCCTTTCTAATAAACTCCACACATTTGGTAATGGTTGGTAGTCAACTTATTTCAAGAATCATTTAAACTGAAGTTTTGGAATGCTTTGTCAATCTTGGATTTTTTTCAAGATATTTGAGAATTTGTTTTACAAAGAATAGACAGTCATTAAATGCAGGACTTTGATTGATACCTTTCCACCTTGTTCATTATCTTACGCATGCTTTATTTGTTTAATTGAGGTTGTGGAAAGTCACTGACTTTCTTGTCTTATGTTTCATTAGTGTAGCACAACATATCTCAATAACTTGGTCAACCTTCATCTGCTTTGGATCCTATCACAGTCACCTTTGAAAAATAGTAGTACTTAATAATTGTGGATTACAGGATGGGGGGTCTTATTTGAAGCCATCCCATTAGGTTCATAGATGTGAGTGGAATGACATCTTCACACCAAGCCACCAAACTTGGAATATGAATTTTATTTTACTTCAAGTTGGAAGATCCTATTACAGGTCGGTCCATTCATGATCTGCAAATCATGAGTGAGTAAAGCCATTGTTATATGGTCACCAAGCCATAATGGTGTCCTATAATTCACACCCTAATAAAATTTATGTTTTACGTTTCTTTATGAGACAATGTTTTATGTAAGTACATGGGGGTCTTATCACAAGCCATCCCTGCCATGATCATGGGTTTGGTTTTGGACTGAAATTATCTGCATATGGTCACCAAGCCATGATGATTGCTTTCAGTATCACAGCTGGAAGACAAGGAGTCTCATTACTGAGCTAGATTGTTCAGTTTCAAGATCAAGTTTGTGAATGTCATTACCAAAATCTGATTACCAAGTCAGGGTAGTGGTTTTATACAAACAAGGTCTTATGTATAGCTTTTCCTTTTGATCTAAAAAAAAAAAAGAATAAGAAATGAATAGATTGGCAATAATGTATCCATATGTAAGTAATGCATTTAATAAGTTAGGATGATATGTTATTTTGATATCCAAGGCATTGTGAAGATTACCTCCAGGTTCATCTAAAGCTGTCTTTCTATGATTACATAATGGCAAGTAATTTCTTGTTGTTTCCTAGATCTCCTTATCAAATTTGCATTATCTTTAAATTGATCATGGATGGGAGTATATCAATCTTATGTTTTATTCTGCTTATTGAATTGTCATTTTTATAAACATCTTCTAAAAATTTCAGGTTGAAAATTAGTTCACTGACGTAATTTCTTTCACTGAAGTTTTGTTTGCAGAGATAAGTGGTTGTTCCCAGCCAATCGCCATTTGTTGTGGGTACAATAGATCCCATGATCAAATGATGATGGGAGCCCCAATTTTTGTAAATACAAAGGTATTTAGGTAAGTTCCCTAATAATATACAATATTCTTAAAACCTTGTTTGTATGATCTTGTACCTTTTCCTTTTGGTTTATGTAATTATCATTTTTTCCCTTAGAAAATTTCTGAGTTTTTGGTTGTTTTCTTGATTTTCGGAAAGCATTCATTTCTTTCAAAATGTAATTTTCTTCCCAAAATCCTGAAACCTGAAATCCCGCAATTGCGGATTGCGGGAATCGTTTGTTCTTTATTTTGGAATTTAGTCAACCCGAAACCCGCAACGCAAAATTGCGGATTGCAGGATGTTTGTGATTATTTATGAAAAACTCGATCCCGCAACCTAAAACCTGAAACCTACAAATTCTGGATTTTGGATTGCAGAAATTCGTTATGTTAATAAATCGCATTGTGTGTTCCCGAAACCCGCAATCCACAATTTGCGGATTGCGAGATGCGGGATGCGGGAAATTTATTTTGATTTTCAAACGTTGTTTTCATTCCCGAAACTCGCAACCCGAAATTTCAGATTGCGTATTTTGGAAACACGTTTGTTTGTTGTTTTACGTTTTGCAAACCCGCAACTCGCAATGCGCAATTGCGTATTGTGGAAATTTTGTTTGAAGTTTGAAAATAAAACTTTTGAACCCAATCCCACATTTTGTTGGAGTCAATCTTAGCCGTTTGTTTCCTTTAATCCTTTGGTCCAGGTCTGATCTAACAAATGAAATCACGTCGTTTGCTTGAACGTGTAAACTCCATGTTCTCCGTTGTTCTGGTAACCAAGCTTCTGATGGTGATTTTCACCTTCAGCTCAAATTTGAATCATGATTACCGACTTGATTGATCTATAATGACAAGCTCTCATATGTGATTTCAAGTCATGCATGTTTCAATTCTATTTGTACTTTCATCCTGATCTTAATCCAGTTAACACATGCTACGACTTGCTTCATTACATTTTGGATGATTGCAGTGTCCAAGTAGAAATATTTTAAATCATGGTAGTCCATTATACTCAATCATTATGGTTTTATTGGTTTTTCTTGAATGCGGAGAAAAGTATGAGGCATTTTATTTGTCGTCTACAATTACATAGAGAAATCTTGTATTCAACGCCCATAGATAATCTCCAAATAATGTTGTATGAGCAGTATGCAGACATATCATAAGTCTCAGGGAAATTCTTTTGAAGAAGAGGAACCTCAATCTCTGTTATATCCAGAACCTATGTTGTCACCTTTTGATGGAGGTGTTCTTGATACAAGTACTAGCAGTGAAGAGGAGGCTTCTAAAAATCAACCCGTCTATATGCAACTTCTCTAGATGATGAGACAGGAAGTTGTTGAAGAGCCCATAGATCAAGATGACACCATTATCCATGATATTATAATCAATGAAGACCCCGCTACTTCATCACCCCCTTTGAAGGAAGATACTTTTGTTGATTTTTCCATTTTAGAAGACATTGTTGAACTTCCGGAAGTTCTTGAGGAATATTTTTCGGATCGTCTGTCGCCTATTATCGTTAGTCAGTAATTGGTCATTGAATTTTGGGTGTGTTGCGAGATTCTCCCTAAAATTAGAAAATGGATCCTGTATGGATATTTTGTTAAAGGATTGGAAAGAATCATATATATGAGTTGTTAGATATTTGGGACAAGTGGCAAGTTTTTCTAGGACATTAGTTTATTTTTTATTTTGTAATCCCCGTTTGTGGGAAATTATTCCTTGTATTATTGTTTTGTAACTCTTATTTAAAAGAGATGATCTCTCGTAGAGAGGGATGATGGAATTTGGAGGACAAAATCTACAGGAGAGGCTAGGAATGCTCTATTTTGATACAAGCTTGTAATTTCTTGCGAACTGTTATTAAATACAGTAAATTTATTTTTTCAAATCCACTCTTGTTTATTTGTCAAGTTTATTTGATGAATGTGGTTTTCCTCCAAGTTGCTTATCTGATACTATTTTAATCTTTGCAATTTATCAAACATATTGATCAACAGTTATGGTTTATCATTTCTTATGATTTATGTGTTTATGAAGGTTTTAAAGAGTTTATTCTATTAAAATATTTTATCGATTTCTGCAAATGGTTCTTTCAGTAAGTTACAAATGGTGTTAATTTTTCAATTAACATATCAATTACAAATTAAGTCTTGAATGCATAACAAACCTCAATTTGCCATTAGTTGATTTTCATTAATTAATTACAACTTGAGTAGGATAAGTCTTTGATATTTTATACATTTCTATTTAAATTGATAAATGATCTTATTTATTCATATATCAACCTGATCTGCATCTATTTCGAAACACCTTCTTCAGATAGATCTAACCTAGTTTAGGTTCTTTTATGTAGATTTGTGTTTTAGACCTTTTATATTTGTTTTCTTCATTAGAGAACTGATCCTTCGGATCAAAAACTACCAACTCTTAGAGTGCCAGCGGAGGCCGACAATCCGTGGGAGATTACTACACCAAACAGGATGGGGATAGAACTGTCCTTGCGTAGGGCCTTTTGAAGCCTTTCAGTATGGTTTTTCCCCCTTTGTTGAGAGCTTAAAAACTCATTCCAACACTATGCATACCCTGCACAACCGAGGCCTCAACACTACTCGAAAGTGTCTTGTTGTCTTGTTGTAGTGCGCGTCCCAAATGAGTTGTTGTTGATGCTGATTAGTTGGTGCACAAAGCTGTTCAAGCTTGTACAGCAAGGCGTCTTTTAGGAAATAGTTTGCGGTCGATGAATTGGAAGCCTTTAGTTGTCTATAGACTGGTGAAAATTCAATGTCTTCTTGATACAACTGAGGCCATGTAGTGGTTTCATATCCCTGCATACTCATCACTGTAAAAAGCAAAGTAATGGGTGGTCGACTTAGACAATCGGCGGTGATGTTAGATTTACCTTTCTGATACTTAATTACCAATTGGAATTGTTGCAAGTAATTAATCCACTTGATTTGATGAGTTGTATGCAATTTTGACTAGGTTAGAGCGAACTATAGAGGCTTGTGGTCAATGAGGATGATCGTTTCCTTACCAAGGAAGTAACACCTCGATTTATTAAGAGATTACACAATGGTGTATAGTTCTTTTTCATACTTCGAATATCTTCTAACAATGTCATTAAAAGTTTCGGAATGAAAAGCGACTGGGTGACTAGACTGAGTGATCACTATGCCCAAGGCATAATTTGATGCGTCCGTCTCAATCTCGAAGGGATGATGCAAATCAGGTAACAAGAGTACTTGTGCAGTGCAGAGATTGTGTTTGAGCTTGTCGAAATATTTTTGTTGTGTTGATGTCCATTTGAAGACATTTTTCCCACTTCCTTTCGTCAATTGATTCAAGGGAAAGGTTATGTGAATGAAGCCGAGTATGAATCGTCGATAGAAATTTTCCAAACCAAGAAAAATTATTAGTTCTTGAATGCTTTGAGGAATGGGACAATCCTTGATAATTTGTACTTTTTATGCATCGAGATAAATTCTTATAGAGTCAATTACAAACCCCAAATATTTGATTTTGTTCAACGCAAAGGAACACTTGTCTATGTTCAAGTAGAGTCTATGTTGTTGGAGAGTGTTGAGTACTTTTCAAAGATGTCCGACATGTTATTCCCATGATCGAATGAGAATCAGTATGTTATCAAGATAGATATGTTGGAATATTTAAAAAACCCACCTATGTCACTCTAGACTTAGGATAAATCAATTAATCAATTATGATTAATTTACTGAGTTTTGACTAGGTAAAATAGGTCGGTTTTGTCTTTTAGTGGACCACATGGCATCCTAACTCACCAAAACGAATCTGGATGGATTTTGGATAAGATTTCCTTGGATTCTGTCTGATTTTATTCTATTCCCGAATTAGAAAGACACCTTCCTGATTTAGTTAGCTTTGTCCTGTTTTTCTTGCTTTCTTGTGGAAAAGGTAAAGCTAGTTGACTTAAAATCTTTTTCCACTTGACCAATTCGACCTCCACATCATATCTAACCTTCTAAATCCATGAATACATCCTATTTACCTCACTCATGAGCTTCCATACCATACTTACTAAATTTGTGAGCCTCTAGGATAGTTTTGGAAACTACTTTGGCCACCTAGAGGTTTTTTTGTCTTTTCTAAGCTTTTTATTTTTATCTTTCCATATTGCCTCAAAGGAATTCGATTTTCTCCATGGAGGATGTATTATATATTTTTATCATATCAATGAATAAGATACAAAGTGATTTCCACAATTTATTCTCTCTATTCTTCTTCTCTCATTGTCTGAAATATTCCATGTGAAATTGTCTTATGAATCCAGTTCCTAGCAATTGAAAATCTCACAAGACAATGACCCATTTTCTGATGAAAGTTCAAAGAATGTTTTCCATGTATCGCATGAAGGTCGCAGGTGCATTGGTTGAGCTGAAAGGCATGAATAACCATTCAAACAATCCTTCCTTCGTCTTGAAAGCAATTTTCCATACATCTGAGGGCTCGATTGGAATCTGATGATATCCCGACTTGAGGTCGAGATTAGAAAAGAATTTGTTACCTTTAAGATAGTCGATGAGTATGTCTATCCATGGCAGAGGGTAGCGATTATTTACCAAATTTTGTTGAGTGCCCTGTAGTTGATGCACATGCACCAAGTCCCATCTTTCTTTGGAACGAGGATGACTGGACTTCCACAAGGGGAGGAGCTGGGTCAGAAATGACCTTTGTCAATCAATTCTTAGAGTTGTCTGCGAATCTCTTCATTTTTTAGAATACATATTCTGTAAATAGATGTGTTAGGTAATGAAGAAACAGGAGTGTAGCTAGGGTTTTCACCCTAGCTTGTGCTAAAGGGAACATGCTAAGGATTATGGAATCCTTAGCAGCGGTTCAGAAAAACTGTAAAAAGCTAAAGTAAATAACAGAAATATCTAATGTAAAAACCTAAGCATGTGCATATCAAATATTCAAGAACCTAAATCTAAAACAGTAAATAGTAAATTGGTATATGGAAGCACAGTAAAAAATGGATTTACTATCCTTTTTCATTAAAAATGAAATAAGGGGGTTACATGGTTTTTTACCTCAATGGTGAGGTTGGTGGAGTCCTTTCAGTCGTACTAGAGTGGTGCACCAGTACTCCAATGTCCTTCTCTTCTCCAAAATGATCCAAGGTTGGGCCAAATGGTTCACTAAAATGGCAAACACAAGCGCAAATGGTGGGCTAGGGTTTTGAGTGAAATTCGGCAGCATAAGGATAGGGTGAATAGTGGATGCGAAATGGGGGGCCTCCATCACCTTCTTATGGTTTTTTTGGGTGGTGGAGCGTTGACCCATGGTTTTGGGGTCCAAGTGGTTTTAGGTCATGGTTTAGGGTTTAGCCCTCTTTTTCCCTCCTTTTTCTTTTTTTGAAATTATTTTGATTTATTTCCCTTTCTATTTGATTTTGGGGAATTTTGGACCCATTTTGAGGGTTTTTTTTATATTTTTGAAGGAAATTCATTTATTTGGGGGGGAAATGTGGGTTTTTATCTTTTTGGGTGACCATTTGAGGGTTTTTAAAGGTTTTGGAGGCCAGAACAGTAGGAAAAATGGTCAACGGAGTTATGTGACTAGGGAGATGAGCTAGTGGACAACTTTTGGGTGTTAACAGATTGCCCCCTGATGTGTGAGGGAAGGATCTCATCGTATGGCCGATGGACATCATAGTTTCTATCATTTCCAAGGGTATGAGCATTATGACAGAGAAGATCAGAAATTGGTTGGAGACCAAAATATGTGCTCCATGCAAACTGCAAAGACTAAAACTGAACATACATGACCTCCACAATGAATGAGGAATGATCTCAATATATGGACAAGGCGGGCATACCCATGCTCGTATCAAGATATACAAATAATAATGAGGCCCAAAAGGGGACCTAAATAAATACATGGAGAAATGTTGCGTACATAATTATGGTCCAGAGGGGAAGCAAAACTAGGACATACTCATGGTCCCATCATGACTAATATGAGGGACTGATATATGGAAACAATGGCATCCATACTTATTATGGTACCATAACAATAGAAGCTCTGCTGGGTTTGAAGGTGTCCAACAACTGTATGGATTCAATGGTTGAGAGTCAAAATTTCAGTGGTACATTGAACTACATCTGAACTGGGTGCTTGAGGAAGCATATAACTAGAGTGCTTCTGAATATTGTCGCCAAGCGCAGCCTAGATATCCATGGGAACATACAACTGGGGGTTCTGAATGGACTCACCATTTTTCTAGAGTCAAGAGACATCCAAGGTCTTCGACTAATAACTGAAGGGACCAATGCCTTGCATGAATCTCAATGGTGCGATCAACGTGTTGTAGTCGAGCACATGAGAAATAACCGTTTAGAGAGGCACTAAGGACTCCTCTAAAAAACAGTCTGTAGGCACTCACCACTGATGGTGATGAGTCCAAGGCACAGGGACCTCTCGGTCTATCCTATGGAATAGATGGGTTGGCGTCGACAGAGGGAGACCTTCAATTACCAAGGAAATGAAGTTTCCTTGATAGGAGCACGAGTTGTATAACAAAGAGGTGATGGTACGGGGTGTGATACTGATAGACTATGGGAGGGACACAAGGTTTGTAGAGTGGGGGAGACTCAAACCTACTTTGTTTAGAGTATGATGGAAAGGTTGACTTGGAGGCATATGAAACTGACTTCGGGGAAGGGGATCATAGCTTAACTGACCAAGGGTAGGGACTGCAATGGGGGAGACTCAGGGGGGGAACTGATGAATGATCTCAGGAGACTCGAAGGGTTACACATCACAAAATACTCTGAACAGAGGAAACCATACTGGGGTTGCTACCATAATGTGGGGACTAGCTATGATCGATCATGGTGCCGAGGGGAACCGTTGGGTCCTTCTTCATGGTTTAAGGAACTTGAAAAAGGGGTAGAAGTGTGCTCAAAATGGTACTGTCATGTGGATTTGTACGAGCCCAAGATAGTGCATGCTCATGGGTGCTTTCAATTATAAGGAGTCTGAAATCAATAAGAAGACTCTAAAATGGTGGAAAGGTACCGTCTTGTGGATTTGACGAGCCTACTATGGTGAATGCTCGTGGTTGCTTTCAGTTTTTAGAGAGTCAGAAAGAAAATAAGAAGAATCTAAGGGGGATCCTTTTCGTATGTTAGTCTCCAAGGCCTGAAAAAGCATAAAAAGCATGCAATGAAAAACTTTTCTAGCCAATGTGACTAGAGTATTCCTTTTTCATAATTAGTCTACAAGGTCCGAAATAGGGATAAAATTATACTAGATAGACACTCTTTCAGATACTTTTAGTGAGCATGAAAGGAAGTAAGATTGCTCGACGATCTTTTCATTCTTTTAGGAGTCAGAAAAGATCGTAACAGAAACTCCCTAAGTTCATTTTTCATAAGGGAATTGCTCGGCTTGAAAAAGGGATAAGATTATACTGAACAAATATAATGGTTAGGCAAGAAGGAAGTGTTCAATCAAGGGAAAATTATGAGAACCAAGAATGAATGTGGGGGGGAACACTAGTAGGGCCTCCTTGTAGGTGAATGAATGGTGGAAAAATAACGCAATGACTGTAGTATGGGTGGAGCGAAGGGCTCATGGATGGGCCGAGATACAATAAATGGTGAAAAGCGACTACGACCAGAGTGGCATGTAAATCAAGGTGGCTAGGGGCATGGAAAAAATATTCGACAAAGGTTTTAGTGAGAGTGATAAATGATCTCAATCATCATCACGGGCACGGAAATATGAATCTAGTGGTGCAAACAGTGCAAAAAATGGAGTTTGCATGCAAATCGAGGCAGCGAGGGGCCTGGAAAAAGTGGCCAAATTTTTTTCATGAGAGCAAGAAATGATCTCAAGCATCATCATGAGCGTAGAAATACAATTCCAGTGGTGCAAACGGTGCAAAAAATAAAGTTTGTATGGCTCCGAAATGGTCAAAACAAGATTTGGGGGAAGAATGGCTACAAATAGCAAAGGGACCCTCGTGACATGTGTCATTGTCATTGTTCAACTTGGGAGAAGTGTGGAGGGCCCTATAAGAGAAAATTCATATTTATTGCATTCCAACTCGTGGAATCGCGTTCTATGACTTGCAGGTAAGTGTTATAGTGTTTTATGATATTTTTAATGCATTTTTGGGGGGGTTTGGGGCCCGGGGAAGGTGTGCCAAGCGAAACATGGGAATCACTACGCCGAAGCTCGGGTTTCAAGAGAAATCCCATGATTTAAAGCATAGCTCTGGGTTTTATGGATGTGCTTTTGAATCGCAACTTTGGTCCAGCCAGGTGCGCTTTCAAGTGCGGCTGTGGGCCAGATAGCTGCGCTTCGAAGCACAGCTGCGAGCCAGATAGACACGCCTTGAAGCACAGCTAGTGACCAGATGGCTTCGCTTCGAAGCACAGATGTGGGACAGATAGCCGCACTTCGAAGTGGAGCTAGTGGCCATATAGCCGCGCTTTCGGGGTGTGGCGCACATTTCAGCCTATGTTGGGGTTTTTTATATATATATTGGACTTATGGGTTTTGGTTTTGTGGTTGGCAGGATGCCGGTAGCATGGAGAGAGCACTAGTTGGGGGGTCCGGTACTAGACTCGATCCAGAAGGATGAGTATGTGCAGTATATCTTGGCTTGTTGTGCACCATTGAAGTTTGCACATGTACCTCTGATGCCCTTGGCTAGCTTGTTATTGAACAAGTTAGTCGGGTTTTGGGATGCAGTTGCAGAGGCATTCATTATACAGGGTGAGTAGTTGGAGATCACGCTCACAGATGTGTATTTATTGACGGGGCTTCCACAGTTGGGTATGATTTTGGATACCCATCTGAGGCGGCCAAGTGATATTTATATGGAGGATCTACTGGAGTGACACTGTTATCCTACTGCAGATGTGCATGATAATGCACTCCATATCTATGATATTGAGAGTGCAGAGACTCGAGCGATTGCACCGATGGTGGTGCGTGTGCTGGAGTCACATGCCACCAACCGCGTCTCTGGGGGACAGATGGTGCTTGTGGATCAGGTCTTAGCAGGGACCTACTATGGGTGGGGCCAGATGTACCTGACGGTGGTTCAGTGGGAGATGAATAGGGTGAGTCATTGAGGAGGAGGGTTATGCTTTTTGTTTCTTTGCTCCTTATTTTTTGAGCGAGTCCTGACACTACGACCGCACTTAGTGGTGTGTGATGGGGTGCTGATGGATCCATGGATGCGATGGTGGGGGGAGATGATGATGCATGGGGGTGGCAGGCTGGTGGGGCATTTTTTTACGAAGGAGTTGTTTACTCAGTGGATGCATTTTCCAGTTGTGATTGAGGACTACGTACCATGGGATGGACTACAGTGGGGATCTGGTGTTCCACGACATGCTGTTCAGGCATGGGGACTAGATGGCATGTTGTTATTTATGTTTCAGCATCATATTTTATAGATATTGTAGCATAGATGGTAGCTAGATTATCTGTATGACATTGAGACTCATGAGATTTGTTTCATGTGTAGATGTTGGAGCGCTGCCTCCGAGAGGATACCGTGCGTGAAGGGGTCATGTGTAGGGTTTATACTCTCCTGGGCATGCGCAAGGTCGATGGCGGAGTTCCTCAGTGAAACTAGAGACTTTGTGGGTTGGTATTGGCCACCTCCTAGACGGGGTGATAGAGACTGGCTGGAAGCACTTGAGCGAGGATCTGATCGATATTTTCTATGACGCTCCATGGGAGTGGAGGCCCATTATGAGATGCATTTATATTATGGCGGAGACGGTGCGGGCCATGGCATGAGGGGATGTCCCCAACTACGGTGATGAGGATTTCAAGACAGAGTCAGATGAACCCTAAGTGGATGAGGCGGACGAGGACAACTACGATGACGACGATGATGACAATGGAGATGACTCTGATTGACTGGGCAGTTGATGAAACTGTCCCCATGTGATGAGCATGGGCATTTTGTATTAGGATGTATTATATGACGAGGATGTTGTTAGGGATCCTCTATGTATGTGTGTGTAGGGGTGTTGTGGGAAAGATGACATTTCTATTTATGATGTATATATATATATATATATATATGCACGTGGATGCAGCTTATGATGGTGGCTATGTTTATGTATATGCACATGGATGCAACTTATGACGATGGTTTATTTTTGTTTTTCATGATGTTTATGTATGCCTATATGATGGATAGATGCATGGTTATGATTTGCTTCCTACATGTTATGATTTATGTGCCATTCTAGAATATTGTTAGCCATTTGGTCTGCTACACTGTTCTGACTTCATGGGACATGAGTGAATGAAATGGATTCAAACTGTCTGATCATGTGTTTAGTGCGTAGGAACTTTCTAAAAAGGAAAGGATCCTGTACTTGGTAAAAGTTGTTGAGTTGGGCGACGAGTAGCTAGGAGTCAAGGAACACATGAAGGTGACTTATACCCATCTCAAGGGAAGCAGTCAAGAGATGGGTCACAGCATCGTACTCAACCTAGTTATTGGTGGAAGCCCATATGCACACTCCGTTGAGGTGGATCAACTCATGTGAGGGGGAATACATAACCAAGCTGCGGAGTCAAGTTTTGGAGACTAGCGACTTGCACCGTCATCGAAACCAATATAGTCTGGTGGACCAGGATCCATATGTGGTCATGCAAGGAAGCAAAGTGTAAGGTTCTAGATTGAAGAAGTAAAAAACAAAAAAGAGATGAAACTGTACAATCATGGACTAGTGGGTCCAAAAAGTGTTAAGGGTCAAAGTCTTTGAGGTACAACCCATTACGAGGGTTTCACAAGGGGGTTCCTTCAGATTCAGTGAGGATATATGCCCCATGTCCTAGGTAGGTGTGGTCGATGTATGGGCCTTGCCACATGGACTCAAACTTTCATTTCCTAGACTTGTCATGTGCTTGGTCATAGATGAGGACTAGGTCTCCTTCTAGGAAATTGAGGAGGTGGACATGCTTATCATAGCCAACTTTGGAGCGGTTCTTTGCAACCTCGATGGTTTGCAAGGCCATGTGGCGGTCTTCATTGGATTTCTCCAAGAGGATTAAGCGTTGCTCGAGCGTTGAGGTGTCCGGGAGGAGTTTGACAAAAATATGCAGGGTGGTAATCTGACATTCAATGGGAAGAACAAACTCGACGCCATGAACCAAGTGAAAAGGGGTAAACCCGTGGTAGTCTTAGTAGACATGCGGTAAGCCCAAAGTGTGAGAAATAGCATATGATGCCAGTTGGACTTGTGGTGGTCTACAATGCGTTGAAGGATGGTCTTGAGAATTTTGTTAATAGCCTCTACTTGGTCGTTCCCTTTAGGGTAATAGGAGGAGGCGTATTTATGTTCAAATTTACGAAAGGTCGACAACTCCTTCCGTGTGGAGTCTTCAAAGTGTTTGCCATGGTTGGAGACGAGTTGTTTTTAGACCCTGAATCGAGTGATGACATGGTTGAAAAAGAAGCAAGCTACAGTCTCACCCATGCAATTGAAAGTAGGCATGGCCTTGGTCAATTTAGTGAAATAGTCGACAAACACAATGATGTATTTGTGGCCATTCATCAAGGGAGGGTTACACTCAATAAAATCAATGACCCACTTACAGAAAGGGCTAATGGTGATAACTGGATGGAGGGGGGCAGGGGGGGTCCTCGCCTTGGGGGAAAAGAGCTGGAAGTTGTGACAATGTTTAACTGCGGTGATGCAATCGGTGAAAAGGGTGGGCCAGAAGTATCCAGTGCAGATAACCTTTTGGGAAGTATCCATTCCAGAAAAATGGCCACCGCATGCTCCATTATGACAGTCATTGAGGACTTGCTCAACCTTGTCTTGGGTGAGCTAGTGACGTAGAATGGTGTCAACACCACGATGGTAAAATACATCACCAAGGAGAAGATAATTGGAGAGGCGTGATGGCGTATGTGCCGACGACCATCGTGGTCAAGGTCGAGCCAAAATTTTTGTGTACGTAGGTACACGATGATGTCTCTGTACCATGGGTCATTTGACGAAATGATAAACAAGTGGTCGTCGGGGAGGCTGGTATTGATGGATGGTTAAGTAGACGATGATGGTAATTCTGACATGAGTTGTGCCAATGCGAGGGATTTAGTACTCTTAGGTGTCGTGAATGTGAGTTTGTACTCTTAGAGTATGATGACCAATTTAGCCACGCGACCTTGAAGAAGGCGATGACTCAAGAGGTATACCATAGGGTTGGAATCGGCCACGATTGTAGTTTCGCTTAATAGAATGTAGTGGTGAACCTTTTGAACTAAGAAAACAATGGCAAGGGCCAACTTATCCTCATAGGGATAATGAAGTTGTGGTCCAGATAAGGTATGACCCATATAGTAGATTACGTGTTCCTTTCATGCACTATCTTCTTGAACAAGCATCCCTGAGACGACGTAGTCGGATGCCGAAATGTAAAGGATAAAATCCTCAGAGAAATCCAGAGGTGAAATCAATGGGGAGTTAGTCAAGACTGTTTTGAAGGATTCAAAATCAGTGTGTGCTTGTTCATCCCAGACAAAAGGAATGTGGGTATGAAGTAAGCGAAGAAAACCATGAATAGTTGTAGCGTATTCAGGAATGAAGTGGTGGAGAAAATTGGCTCTCCCCTACAAACTCTGTAATTGTCATACTATATGGGGGGATGGGAGGTCCAGGATGGCTTGAACTTTTAAGGGTTCAACAATTATCTCTTTTTGGGAAACAATAAAACCCAACAACCAAGCTGCAGGAACGCAAAAGACACACTTGAGTGGGTTCAAGCGAACTCTATACTTGCGACAACGCAAAAAAACTTGTTGGAGGTTGTTTAGATGGTCAGATTGCTTCTTCAATCAGAATGTGAGGTCATCAAGGTAAACCAAAATGATATGAGCTAAATTGTGGAAGAAATATGTCATAGCCCAGTGGAAGGTGGCACCAGTATTTTTAATACCGAATGGCATGATGCGATAGGCGAAGGTGCCTCATGGGGTAGTGAATGCGATTTTGTATTGGTCCTCCTTTTGAATGTGGATTTGATTATATATAGAGAAACCATCCATGAAGGATAGAACCTCATGTCCCATACAAGCGTCAATGAGTTGGTCGATGAAAGGTGTGGAGAAATTTTCTTTGGGACAAGCGCGATTGAGATCGTGAAAATCAGTACATACACAGATAGTGCCATGTTTTTTGTTGAAGGGCACAGGGTTGGAAACCTAGGTGGTGTAAGCGATGGGATAAATGAATATGGCTTTCCGCAGTTTCTCAATTTTGGTTTTGACGACGAGGAGATTAGATGGGTGAATGGGTCTCTACTTTTGGCTAACGGGGGGAACTTCTGGCCAAGTATCAATGTGGTGTTCAACTATGGCAGGGTCTAAGCCATGAATCTTGGTATAGGGCCAAGCAAAGATGTCGCAAAACTCTTGGAAGAGTTTATTATACTCCCCAACTTCATGTTCAATACAATAAGCACCTAAGGCGATGATCTCGGGCTGGCCTCCTGGAAGGGAAATATCTATGTGGATGGTAGGAGAAATATTAGCCATATTAGATTCCTCGAAGGCATCGGGAATTGGGATTAGATTTTTGAACCAGTTGACCTTATCAGGGAGGAAGTCCTTTGCCTCGATTGACAGTTGGCTGGCTGCAGTAATGGTAGCCTCCTCAGGGATGAAATATGATCGATGGTGCATATCATCCCAAGGATATTTGGGCTTGGTGAGTGCTTCGAGGATCTCCTCGTCGCTACTAAAGTACTGTGTGAACAAATCAGTCGAGGAGGGGCTACATGTCGAGGGCGACATGTGTTCACTTTCCGTGGAAATCATGTAAATGGTGTTAATCTCTCCTGAGGAGTAGGATACAGGGGGATGGATCTCTTGAATAGTGGTGATGGATGATTTGAGAGAAGACTGACTTAACTCCTAGAGAACCAATATGTACTCGGGAAGATCTGGGCAGTGATGTGAGTAATGCTCATAGATTCCACATATCATACAGGCCTGGTTGGTGCGTAGTGACTTGTTGCACTGGTGAGGGGTTAGATCGAGTTTAACCACCGGAATGTTAGGATCATCATCTAACTTCTTCATGTGCTCTTGAAGGTTTGGTAATTGCGGAAAGTTATGGGTGGCGTGGCCTAAGTCGTCACATAAAGAGCACTTTGGTGGTGCGCGAAAAGGAGGTTGAAGCGTCACGGGTTTCTTTGTATCTTGAGGGGCAGTGTATGTTTGCGGGTCTCTATCCCGAGTGATTCTTGGGTGGGGAGGGGGCCAGGGTTGGATGTAGAGGTGGTCTCCACAACGAGGGTTGGGCGGTTAGGGGTGTTTTCCACATCGGGAGGTGGGCAGTTAGAGGTGTTAATCGGTTGGAATGGTTGGAGAATGACATGCGGTGTTGGGGGGGAGTAGTAGTAGGTAGGTACCACACAGGTAGTCCTAATGTCAACCCAGGGAGATTCAATGTAGCCATGACTGGGGAACTCACAACTCTTGAGGGTGGGAACAGGGACGAGATAGTGTGAATGGGTGTTGCTCCAACATGACTAGGTATCGGTGGTGATTGCGGAAGTAAAGGTGGTTGTGGGTTAGGCACCATTTGTTTGGAAAAAATGGTGCACAAATCATATATCTCCACTGCCAGCTTAGGGGGTGGAATGGACCTAAAGGTAGATGTCATGGGGGTCTTTGAGTAAATTTCGGTTCCAATAGGTGGACAGTAAAGAAGTGCGTGCACCAAGAACAAGTTTTTCAACCATGGGGAGAACAGTTTCTGGTGCGGCAGGGGCATTTGGGTTGTAGTACGTGAGATGGTCAATTTTAACCACCTTTACCTCATCAGGGAACATCATAATGTGCAATACTGATGAGGCAACAACCTTCATAGTGTACATATAATTGTGTCTGAGTAGGAGGTTGTAATCAAGTTGGGCAACCTCAATGTCTATGAGGATGGTTTTCCTAGCTAACTGGACTGGAACGTTGGCCAAGAGGCCTTGAGGTTGAGCAGAGCGGTCATCGTAAGATCATAGGGCAGTCATGGATGGTTGTAATGTAGGTGATCCGATCTTTTTACACACGAATGTAGACATGATGCATGTGGAGGCACCTTCATCAATGATGCATCGATGGATAACAAGATTATGGATGGACATAGAAACTTGGAATGCTAATGTGGAAAGCATGAGTGGTTGGGATTGGTCCAAATCAAATTCCATCATCTATGAGTCAGAAGGGTTTATCGCCCCAATAAATGATAACAATGTCTTTTGTTGTGCAGGACAATTTTTCAAAACCTCAAGGTCTGACATGATAGTAGGGGACTCGGGTAATTCATCCATGATATTGTAATTTGGGGCAGCACGTGCGTTGGGGTTGTCATTAATGTGTCCTAATGGGAAGCAGGTAGCTTTAGGGGCCCCATCGCACAGTGTCAGGTGTATGTGTAATGACTGATTAGTGGGAAGGAGCACCTAAGTGGGCCTAATGGTTAAGAACATGTGTTATCTCCGAGGAGGTCACAGGTTCAAAATCGGTGGGGGGTAGGGTTTCTCATTGGCCCGTTGTGACAAGGCTCGAAGGGTAGGTGACCCCTGGGATAAAGGCTCTCCCTTGAGATAAAGGGTCTTAGGATGTCTCAGCCACTGCTGAGTCACAAGTTTCTGGTATATCTGGCTTGCGGGTTGTTGGATATACCCTTGGGAGGTTGTTGTTCCCATGGTTAAAAAAAAAAATGACTGATTAGTGGGAAGAGAATTAGCGGCCTTATCGACAGGAATGGTTTCAGAGGTGGAACCATACTTGTTGCAGTGGGTTTGGAGGTTGACGTCAGCCAATGACATCATGAGGAGGCGATGGGTGCCCGAGTCTATGGGTTGACTGCTGTGTGCAACATATGTGATCTATTTTTGTGGTACCGCGGGTCCTTAAGGGGGGACCAATGGTTGGGTGTTCACCATTCCTTGTGTGGGAAAGGGATTCTGTACAACCTTAGGTTGTGTCTGAGGTGCCGAGGGGTTAGGAGGTGTCGGCGGAGTAGTAATTCCTTGGCATTGGGCATCATCGGTCCAAAGTTGGTGAGTGCGCTCCAAATGGGGACAGGTGTGCATGTAATGGCCATAAACCCCGCATATAGAACATGGGTGGTTTGTTCGTAAATTGGGGTTCTTCCTTTGACGAGGTGGTATTTCAAGGTTTGATTGGTTGGGGTGGCATTGCTATTGTTTGGAGGGTTGGGTTGTTGGACGCCCTGATATTCGGGTTGATTGTTCTCGCGGTTACGTCCTCTTCCCTGGTTTTGCTAGCCTTGCTAGTTTCTTTGACCAGGCTGATTTTGTTGTTGGTTTTGTTGGGAATAAGCTTTCCCTTGGGGGTTAGACAGTGTTATCACACCATAGTAGCTGGGATACTATTCTTGCTGAACAGATATCTACACATTTCATCGCTTTGCTTTTATAGAAATCAGCTATGATGAGCTTGTTATTTGAGATCACTCATGGATCGGAGCAGTATATTGCATCAAACTTTTATTAGACCTTGTGCCAAGGCTAAGCCTTGAGAGCTTGGATTTGATGACCGATGTGACCCTTTGTTCCATACAGTTTCAATTCAGTGCCCAGTGATGTTATTGCAACAGTGTTTTAGATGATTATTGATGATTATCATGATGTGATATGACCTATGGACTTCTGATTACTAGCTTTGGATTATTATATTGTTGTTTTAGTCACCTTCATTGCATTGAATTGGTATATTATTCATGATGTGGCGGTACTATTTAAAATAAAATGAAATATCTTGGATGATTTTACAATTATAAAATGGATGTATTACTTGCACATTTAGGTTTTCTGACAATATTCATCGGTTTCATTACCATCCTATAGATATGGTTTTCCCTGACATCCTTGTCTGCTAGCTTAGGCACCACTTTCATTTGACTCCATCCATCCATGACGTTCTTGATCTGGATTTTATCCTTGACTTGCCTTCTTGACTTCTGGATACTGAGGACTTCTCCATTTCTACCTCTGTGTTGGACCGCATCCATGTTTGGTTTGCGTCTCAGCTCTGATTTGGTGAAAGAACTTACCTTTGGTGAGTTGGATTGTATGCCTAAATCATTCTAGTTGATTTTCCTGATGTTTGGCACTATGCAGAAGTCCCCCTAGTCACTTGAGATGTTTTTGGCTAAAATAGAAAGCTCATGTACTACTTATATTGGAAATCTATTATGAAATCCTGTGAACTTAAAATTCTAGAATGTGTTTCTTAGCACACGTGAATAAAGGCTATAGCGATGAACTACTAAAATACCCCTCGAAGGGTATAAAAAAGGTCCAAAAAGCAATGGTTACTCAAAGTTATATCTATTATTCTTGACCTTTTATATATGGATATGCCCCGGATGCAAGCTGCGATTAGCTGTGCTTCTTAGCACATGTGAAATCCCAGAGGGGTCATATAGGCCAAAAAGGCCATGGAAACGAAAAGAATGATCCTAATGAACCTGGATCAACTTGATGTAGACATGATTCCTAAGTTGAATAAACACTCTCTAAACAACTTATCCATTTCTGAGGCACAACCCTTCCCTTTTTTATTTTGTCTAGCATAGAGTGTCACTCCCCCTTCCCCGTCCAAAGTGTCACCTAGTTGAGTTTGGTCAAGTCAACCCCTTTTGTCTAGCCTTGTCTTTAGCTTTCACCCTTAGCTAGCAGTCAGGTCATGTCCAATGGGTGAGTCTGTCATTAAAGCTTTGTACAAGTAAAATATAAATAACATTAAATATATATATGTATTAACTACCACATAATGATGTTTATACTTTAAGTTAAGTTGTGAGTGTGAGTAGAGGAACATGTCTTAGTATATTGTTGTAATCTTGTCCTTGGTTCTATTTTGACCTAGTTAAACATAGTTTGAGCATGGTCATTCTTGGGATCCGTGATGAGATGGACCATTTGTGCTTATAGATGATGATTGATGGTTCCACATACCCTTATTGATGATTCATATGGTGGAGATATTATTCAGATGATGATTGATGCAGTTCAGTAGTTTTATTATTATTTCCAGATCATCAGATTTTACACTATCCAGGTATGGTGGACCCTACAGTTCACCCCTCAAGTCAACCCATGGTGTATGAGTACACATTTCTAGTAGATTTTGGTTTTTTTAATCCATTGAGACACTTATATTTCAGTTCTAGGCATTTCTGATGATGATAGCAGTAGTTATCCACCTGCAAACTAGTTCGGGCATGTTGATCCAGCCTGTCCAGTAGAGGCCATGGAGGCCCTTCCTTGCCTAGGGCACTATGTAGGAAGGGGGTTGTCCAGCCACTTTATTTTAGAATTATTTCCCCCTTCCAAACATCTTGGTGCCCTTAGTTTGACAGCGCAGGCACCCTGGGTGGCAGTTTGATCAGTTTCAGGGCTTTTTAGGAGGATTATAAATGGAATAAAAGGGTCACTGAGGAATTCAATTTGGGAAATTGAGGCAAGGTTTTGGCACTTGGTCTTCTCTTAGGTATTCTAGGTTTAACCCCCCATCTTCTAGATCAGTTGGCATCAGTAAGAAAGGTCCACAATGGACACATGAAGCCTTTTACTGCATGTCTCTCTCAGTTTTGGAGATAGGATTTTGATCATTTGTGCTATTTGGACATGTCATTGTCCCAGTATTTTATATTATTGTGCCATGGGGATGAGCTAGTGAAGGATTGACACCTTCTAGCCCCACCATGTGTGTCTTGATTCATATCCATTTCATATTCAGTGGGCCCATGTATATTTAGCCCCCTTTGAGGGATGACGTCACTCTCCTTAGTCTTTTTTGAGTGATCCATGTGATATATTGTTAGGCTCATTTCAACCATTGATTATATTGTTAGATCTTTTGATCTCAACCACTCATTTCAAAAAATTGTTTTGTGGTATAGGGTTTTGGTCTTTATTATCCTATATAAGGAGGAGACCCCCCCATTGTAAAAGGACCTTTGAGATCTGGGAAACTTGGAATGAAAATATTATTTTGGAGATCTACTTCTTGGATTTGATTGGGTTACTCTCGTATATGTTTGTGCATCTCTTTTTTCTAGACACGGTTTGCTTTACAGGTGAAATCAACATCGAGAGAGGGAGGTCGAATTACTTGGAGCTAGAGCACATTTTTCTTGATGGGAAGATTGTAAGGGTTGCTCACATCCTCCATGATCAATACATCTTCATATTGAGGGATTTTTTCAAATTTGTTTTGTCCATTGATTGCTTCTTTGACATGACATGCTTAGATCTCATTGATTTGTGGATCAAATCTAACTTATTGTAGTTTGATTTATAGGTTTCATGGGACATCTCTGCTCCTAGGGCTTGGGCAATTTGGGTTGAGGACACTTGGATCAAGCTTGGAATTGTAACTAGGGAAACAATCATCCAGATGCTAAGAGGCCACAAGATTTGAGGTAAGATCTACAAGGTATGTATCTATTTCACTTGCTCTCCATCCCATTGGTCACAAAAATCATTAAAATCCAAACCCATGTTTTCACATTTTTCTAGATCTACTCGGATCTAACTTAGATTAGGGGATAATTTAAAGAACCCGCCTCTATAGAATCCACGACAATTCGGATCTATAGTTTGGTGGTGATTGGCCTCCATTTTACACACTTTCTAGGACACCTAGCCCTCTGTGAGGCAATTTGCACTCCTTGAGGAAGGCTAGTTGGGATAGATACTTGACATGGGTAGGTGAGATCCCAATTGATTTGCATAGATCCACCATGATTACCTACACCTAGTGCTTCACCTTTTTTATTTTCACCTTGTGGGTCGCATTCCTCATTTTGAGGGATTGAGCCCCACTTGGGTCTCTTGGTGATGCATTTTCCATCTTAGATCTATGGAGATCTAGCTCATATTGGGGCATGCCATCTTAAACTCACTTTGATAATTTCCTAAACTACCTCGATCTACATTTTGGCATAATTTGGACTCCATTTTCCCCTTAATCTCAAGGCCCTAGTCTCCCTTGGGCAATTCACACTCCTTGAGTTAGTAGCCTTCTTGCTAGATCCCATATGTGGGTGTTGTCTATCTCATCTCAGATCCATAGATATACATAATTGCATCTACGTAGTTCCATCACACCCCTAATCTAACCATGTGGGACCCATTTAGACTATTTTCCACTTTTTAAGGAGTGGGCCCCACTTGTGTATTTTCATGGTACTATATCTACCCATTTGAGCTTCATAAGTGGCCTTAGTCATTCATTGGTTGAAACACTTGTCACCTCTTAAGCCTCTTCAACCACATCTTAAACTTTTTGGTCCACTTAATCCTCACTCTTTGGTTTTTGTAACTCAATTTACACATTTCCCTAGGAACCTTTGGGTTAGCTTGTTAATTTTTTGATAATTTCATTCCATTATCATTTGGGATCACTAAGATAATAACATGTATAGCATGCCAATCATAGACACAAAAGCAATCACACAAGAGACACATAGTTTCTTCGGGGAAAACCAAGAAGGTGAAAAAACCCACAACTTCCTCAGAGATAAGATAAGCCACCAAACAAGATCACAAGGATCAAACCCAATAAGATGTCTCTAGCAGATGCTCCCCCTCCTCCACTAGTGCACCACTTTTCTCTCTTAGCTATGCGATCTTGAGAAGTGAGCGAATGAGATAAATGAGAGACACAACCTCTTTATTTATACACTGACTTGACCTGCCAATAATCCACTAGGGCCAACTTGCTACTCAAGTCTAATAACCCAACAACATGACCTAATTAGGGTCAACTCCACACGGGTGGTCTAATAACCCATCAATACAATTGACGACACTTGTCGATACACATGACGACAGTTCCAAATAGAGGAATGTAACATCTCTAATGGATATACAATAAAGTACAAATGTAATACACAAAAGAATATCTTCCAAACTTACAAATACATCAACACTCCCTCTTAACTAGGAAGGTATTCTTTCGTCACGGGTCATCAATACATATTGGTGCAAGGCTTCAATTATGGAGCTGGATCATCATCACTAGATCATGGAGCGTCATCATCATCACTGCTGGTGTACTTGACATCTCGATCACTGGGCTATATTTGAATCCTTCTCGTCATAGGAAGTTCTACAGAGCCAACCCTTTTTCATTCTGGATGTAGGCCCACCACTTGTAGGTCTTCATCGATACTGGCCATATTGTGGAATCCTCAGGATTGATTATGTGAGTCAACAAAAACTCGAGAGAGCATTCCAGGACTTTCACGAGCACACAGCTTAACCTATCAGATCTCCCAGGACCTTTTACAAGCCACTACACAACCTATCCACGGCCATAGAGTATCATCCTGATACTCATGATCATATCGATCATAACATCGTTCTCGAAGCACAACCCAGATGCACATCACACAACACTTACATGCACTGGCATGGGAAGACACACTTCAACCATCTGTGAAAGGCTCAGCACTTATATCTATGCCATGGGAAGACACACTTCAACCATGCGAGAATGGAATCGCACTTATATCCATAGCCATGGGAAGACACACTTCAACCATGCTAGGAATGGCACAACACTTATATCACAGCCATGGGAAGACACACTTCGACCATGCTCGAATGGCCCCAACCCTTACATCTACACCATGGGAGAACACATCTACCACCATGTGAGAATGGCATCAACTCTTACATATGCACCATGGGAGAACACATCTACCACCATGCGAGAATGGCTCTAGTCATTACATCTGCACCATGGGAGAACACATCTACAACCATGTCCGAAAATCCCAAGTGCATCCGTGTATTCGAAACTCATCACACATAATCCAACTGATTATGTAATGCATTCACCTGACACATATCATCACATATGATCATTCTAATCATCATCATAGCATCATCCTGATGCATATCATCCAAAGTATCATCCTGATACTCATCTCACATTATCATCTTGATCATCATCACTGCATCGTCCTGATGCACATACACATACATCATCCAACTGATCATACCAAGAATCCAACTGATGCATATACATATACATGATCCAATTGATCATACCGAGCAGTAACTGGAGCATCGTCCTGATGCTCATCACACAACGCTTACATCCACAACCATGTGAAGGATCCTCCTCTCACCATGCTTGGAATGGCTCTTGCAAATGGGTCCCATCACTTCTTCCTCAATGTATCTTCAATATGAAGAACATGAAGCCTATCTTTGAAGTACTCAAACTTCACTCTGGCTAGTGGTTTCGTCAACACATCCACAACCTGCTCATCCATCGCAACATACAGGAGCTTCACTTATCCTCTCTACACCATATCCCTAATATAGTTATATTTGATCTCGATGTGCTTCGACCTATCATGGAACACGGGGTTCTCATACAGCTTCACACAACTCTGGTTATCACAAAATATACCAGTAGCATCCAACGGGAGATCAAATAACTCATATAGTAGCTTCCTCATCCATATTGCCTCACAATTGGCCAAACAAGATGCAACATACTCTGCTTCGACTGTACTCAGTGCTACACAGGATTGCTTCCTGCTAAATCAAGAGATCACACCTGCTCCCATACTAAAGTAGCACCCCAAAGTGCTCTTCCTATCTGCAACACTGCATGTCCAATCTAAATCAAGATAACCCTCTAGGTTAAACTTTTGATTCACGTCATACTTGAGCCCATAATCAATCGTACCCTTCATTTAACTCAGAATATTCTTTACAGCAACCATGTGAAAACTTCTAGGATCCGTTAGGAACTGGCTCAATTTGTTTACCGCAAAGCAAATATCTGGTCTTGTGTTCGTCAAGGACATCAAGGACCCAATCATCTGACGATACATAATGACATCAACTGGATCAGATGAAGCATCACATAGAAGCTTCAGGTTCGATTCCAGAGGTGTGGCAATGACCTTGTAGTCCATCGTCCCGAACCACTTCAGGATCTCTACTGCATACTTCCCTTATCCAAGGAAGATCCCATCTGCACTCTGCCACACCTCCATGCCTAGAAAATAGTGCATCATCACCAAGTCCTTCATCTTGAACTCGGCTGTAAGCTTCCTCTTGGTATCGACAATCAACCCATCCTCTCCTGTAACAGACAGGTCATCCACATATAGGAGTAGTATCACAGGATTTCCTTCCTCAACCTTGTAGTAATGGTTGGAATCCGCTTTACTCTTAGTAAAACGCAAACTAGATAGAAAATTGTCCATCCTACCATACCAAGTCCTAAGAGACTACTTCAAGCCATAGAAGGATTTCTTCAACCTGCACACATATGACTCCCTGTCATGTGTCTCAAAACCAGGTGAATGCTTCACATACACTTCCTCTTCGAATACACCATTCAAGAAGGCTGTCTTGACATCCCTCTGGTGTATATTCCATTTCATCACTGCAGCTAGAGCAAGTATTGATCTAATGGAAGTGTATCTGGCTACAAGAGCAAAAGACTCTTCATAATCTATTCCCTCTTTCTGGGAGAAGCCACAAGCTACAAACCTCACCTTGTATTTCTATATGCTACCATCTGCAACATGCTTGATCTTATAGATCCACTTGGAAGTCACAACAGACTTCCCTTCAGGTCTTGGGACCACTTCCCAAACATCATTCTTCATGATCGACTGGTACTCCTCGACCATGGCATCCTTCCATTCTTTCTTTTCTGCTGCTTCTTCGTAACTAGAAGGTTCTTTGTTCATAATATCACAAAGTAAGGCAACATAATTAGTATGTGATCTAGTCCTCTTCCTTTCTCTATGTTCTTCCCTTGGAATTCCATACCTTTCTTCATCTTGGATGAGCTCTCTAGCCCATCCAAGTTTCCTCTTGTGAGAGTTCTTCTAACGAGGTGGATCTATAGGTTGTTGTGGATCTTCTATTTCACGATTTTCTTCTGGAACTGCTTCACTCATAGTGGTATCTTGAAATATGGTTTCCTTTGGTTCTTCATGATATTCAACAGGTGTCTTCCTTGATTTGATGTATGCTGATTCTTCATCAAATGTTACATCTCTGCTGATGTCAATCTTCTTGAACCCTGGAAAGTATATTCTGTAAGCCTTCTAATTTTCACTGTAACCCACAAAGATGCCTTTCTTTCATGAAGGATCTAGATTTGTCCTCTTTTCCTTTGGAATGTGTGTATATACAGGACAGCCAAATATCCTGAGATGGCTAACTTCAGGTTTCTTACCAAAGAAGACTTCTTCTAGTGTCTTGTTGTCAAGTATCATGTAAGGTGTTCTGTTCTCCACATATACAGCTATCCTATCTGCTTCTGCCCATAGATGCATAGGAAGATCCTGGTCATGAAGCATTGGTCATGCTGCTTCCATGATAGTCCTATTCTTCCTTTCTGCAACTCCATTTTGTTGTGGATTGTAGGGAGCAGTCAACTCCCTCTTAATCCATGAATCATTGCATAACTTCTTGAAATCACTTGAGGTGAATTCTCCACCATTGTCTGATCTGAAGGTCTTGATCTTCTTATCAGTTTGATTTTCTATCAAGGCTTTGAATTCCTTGAACTTATCAAACACTTCATCTTTGTTCTTTAAGAAATAAACCCAAGTCTTACTAGAGAAATCATCAATGAAAGAAACATAGTATACATACCCACTTAGAGAACTGGATGACATTGGCCCACATACATCCGAGTGGATAATCTCTAGAATTCCTTTTCTTTGCTTTCACTACTTGGAAATGCCTTCTTTGTGTTTTTTCCTTTTGCGTATCCTTTGCAAACACCTTCCATAGCTTTGCTTGCAATTGGTAGTGCCCTATAGTGCACATGAGAAATCCTTCTATGCCAAAGTTCACTTGGTTCCATGGATTCATGTACCATGTCATGTTCAGGTTGTCCCTTCAATTTGTATAATCGTCCCTCTTGCTCTCCAATCACTGCTGCATCATCTATGGTCTTACCCTTTGGCCACATGAGTACTTGGCCATCAACAAAAGTAACTCGAATCCCTTTTGCATCCATAGATTATATGGATAGGAGATTCATCTTGATCCCAAGTACATATAGAACATACTTCATTTTCAAAGACTTCCCTGAGTCTAGCATGTAGGAACCTTCACCACTTCCTTTTATGGGATATTGATAGTCATCCCCAAGTTTCACTTTATGGGGTGACTCATGTTCAGATAGATCTACAAAATATTCTTTAAACCCAATCATGTGTTTAGAAGCCCCACTATCAATAATCCAATCATTACATCCATGAGAGATAGTACCTGTGAGAGCAGAGATTACAACATATTCATCTTCACTAGATGAGTCATCACTTTCTACTCTAGCCTTCTTCTTGGGAGGTTCATCATCCTCAGTAGCATGAGCATGATATCTTCTTTTGTTTCCCTTCTTCTTCTTGTTGAAGTTTTTGTTGTTGTCCTTCTTGTTCTTGGGACAATCTGAGGCAAAGTTTCCCTTCTCATTACATGTAAAACATCTTACATGTTTCTTAGTTTTATGGTGGTGAAAAGGTTTCTTGGGATGAGAATGCTCTCTCTTGAACTTTCCATTCTTGGTGTGTATTGTGATAGATTGATCTTCATTTTCCATCTTTTCTTCTCAAGCCACAAGCCTAGCCTCTTCTTGTGAATATTCCTCCCATAGTCTACTGAAGGAGACTAATTTCCTTCTTGCACAGATTCCTTGGATGAAGGAGTCCTGTGACCTGGGTAGGCCATTCAATTTGGTCATTAAAATTTCACCATTCTCTACTAATTCATCCACAACTTCAAGTTGTTCTTTGATTTGAGATACTTTAGAAAAGTAGGATTGAATGGTCTCTCCATTCTGAAGATTTACCCCTTCCAGTGGTTCCGCAGAGTCATTTTGTGATTTATGTTCTTTCCTTCAAACAATTTGGTCAAGGAGTCAAACATCTCCTTAGGTGTCTTTAGGGAATACACATGAGGTATGAGATGGTCCTTTATAGAATCAGAAATGATTCTCTTAGACTTGACCAAGTCCTTCTTATGTTAGGCCTTAGCCTCATCTCCCTCTAGAACTGGAACCTCTTCTTTTATGTAGATGTCCAAATCATTTTTTTCTATGATTAACCCAATCCTATACTTCCATGTGTGGCTAGGGTTTTCACCCTAGCTTGTGCAAATGAGCACCTACTAAGGAGAAGGGACTCCTTAGTAGCAGTTCAATAAATAGTAATTAAAAGACAATACATTGAAATGGAAATTATTCTAAACATGTGCATAAAACATAAGAGACAAGAAATAATAAATGGTTTTCTTTTGTATTGAAATTTTACCTCAAGTGTAGAGGTTGGTGAAGTTCTTGCAATGATCCAAGAGGGTTGCTCCAAACTCCAACTTTGCTCTTTCTCTTTCTCCAATGGTGGAAATGGGCCAAAAGGGGCTCTCAATGGTGAAAGTAGCTCAAGGGTGAGCTAAGGTTTCAAGAGAGATTTTTGTAGAGCAAGGGTATACTTGATTGTGGATATGAAATGAGGGGTCTCCATCACCTATTAATAGGTTTTTGGTGGTGGAGTGCTGGCCCATGGTTTTGGGAACCATATGGTTTAGGTCAGCTATATAGGGTTTTTTCCTCCTTTTTCCCCTTTTTCCTCATTTTTTATATTTTTTATTCCCTTTTTAGAGGGTTTTTGCTATTTTGGAGGAATTTTGGATAATTTTGGGGGAAAAAGGGGTTTTTTAGCCTTTTTGAGGCTTTTTTTATGGTTTTGTGGCCTTTTGGAGGATTTTCAATGGGATTTTAGGGTTATGAAGGTAAATATGGTAGGAAATATGGAAAAATGAGTCATGTAATGGGAAGATGAGGTAGTGAGCACTTTTGGGTGTTAACATATTGCCCCCTGATGTGTGAGGGCAGGAGCTCATCGTATGGTCGATAGACATCATAAGTCATGTATGGTTTTCCTGGGGTGTGGAGAAGAGAAGAAACAAACTGGAGCTCGAAACAACGGTCCCGAACAAACCACAAAAACTAAAAGTACATAACCTCAATAATGGATGAGTAATAATCTGATCATATGGACGAGGCAGGCATTCCCATGCTTGTATCAAGATATAGAACAATAATAACAATGGGGTCCAAAATATGGGGACCTGACATATACATGGCCTCAAATAATGAATGAGGAAGAATCTCAATATATGGACGAGGCGGGCATACCCATGCTCGTATCAAGATACATAAAAAATAACTGGGAGGCCCGAAAAGGGGGACCTGTAGGATACATAGAGAACCACTGTGTACATCATAAGGGTCCAGAGGGGACACAAATCTGGGACATACTGCTAGGCTGACCATGTCTGAGCTGAGGAACTGATACACTAGAAATACAACAGTGCTACTGAGTGTGGTACCAGGGGAACTGATCAGCTGCTGGATCATAGTGACAAGGGGTCACACTCTCAATGGTACACTGAACTGGAACTGAACTGGTACTCAAGGAAGCATATAACTGGATGGATTCCAACTACAATCTCCACCGCAACCCGGACATCCACGGGAAGATATAACTGGGCATTCTGAAGTAACTCACCAATGTGCTAGAGTCGGGGGAGATCCGGGGTCTTCGACCAATAATGGAAGGGATATAAACCCCGCACGATTCTCAATGATGCGATCAAGGTGTTGAAGTCGAGCATGTGAGAAACAACCACTTGGAGAGGCAATGATGACTCCTCTCAAAATGGTCCGTAGGCACTCACCACTGATGGTGATGGGTCCAAGGCGCAGGGACCTCTAGGTCTATCCTATGGAATATAGGGGCTGTCATCGACAGAGGGAGACCTGTAACTAGCAAGGCAATGATGTTTCCTTGATAGGAGCACGAGGTGGAGAGCCAAAGTGTGAGAGTACTGATGGTAGGACTGACAGACTGTGGGGAATAACTGGGTAAGCAGAGTGGGTGGACTTAAACTTCCTTTGTTCAGAGTATGATGGCGGGGGATGATCGGGTAGCATATGAAACTGACTGGTGGGAAAGGGATCATAGCTGTAATGGATCAAGGATAGTGACTGGGATGAGTGAGACTCAAGCTGGTGTAAAATGGTAGGAGACTATAGAATACTCTGAACAAAGGCGACCTGATTGGGGGTGCTTCCGAGATGATCGATCATAGTGCCAGGAGGCACGGGGGGACTTCTTCATGGGTTAAGGAACTAGAAGAAGTGTGTGTAGAATGGTACTGTCGTGTGGATTTATACGAGCCCAGGACAGTTCATGCTCGTGCTTGCTTTCAATTTTAAGGAGTCTGAAAGTGATAAGAAGACTCTGAAATAATGGAATGGTACTGTCATGTGGATTTGTACGAGCCCAGGACAGTTCATGCTCATGCTTGCTTTCAATTTTAGAGAGTCTGAAAGCGATAAGAAGACTCCAGGGGGTTGCTTTTTCGTGTGTTAGTCTCCAAGGCCCAAAGAAGCATAAAAGGACGCAATGAAGAACTCTTCTAGCTGGTGTGACTAGAGTATTCCTTTTTCGTAAGTAGTCTACCAGGTCCGAACAAGGGGTAAACTTATACCAAATAGATTCCCTTTCAGGTGCTTTAACGAGCATAAAAGGAAGCGAGATTGATCGACGATCTTTTCATTGTTTGAGGAGTCAAAAAAGAGCTTAACAAAAACTCCCTAAGTGCCTTTTTCGTAAAGGACTTGTCTGGCCCGAAAAAGGGATAAAATTATACCGAACAAAAGGAATGGCCAGGCAAGGAGGAAGTGCTCAATCAAGGAACATTTATGATGACCAAGAATGAGGGTAGGGGGGGAACACCGGTGGAAATCCTTGCAGGGTAATGAATGGTGGCAAAATAACAAAATCAATTGCAGTATGACAGGAGTGAATGGCTCATGTAAAAATGTGGAAAAATCCGATGGCGGCCGATGTGGTGAGCAAACCGAGGAAGCAAGGTGTCGGGACACAATGTTGAAACTGTACCAAGTGAGAGAGAGAAATGATCTCAAGCATCATCACGAGCTCGAAAAAATGAATCCGGCGATATAAAGAGTGTCAAAAATGGGCTACGGTCGATGTGGCACGCAAACCGGGGTGACAAGGGGTTGGGACACAATGTTGATATTGGTCCTAGTGAGAGCGAGAAATGATCTCAAGCATAGTCACGGGCTCGGAAAAATGAATCCGATGGTGCAATTGGTGCGAAAAACGGAGGTCATAATACTAGGTGTATCATGATGGCCCGCGGGGGCAGAATACTAGGTGTATCAAATCAAATCAAATCTACAAGTGACATGTGACCTCAAAAATGGTTGAGATCACGCATGTGAAAAAGTGAGCAAGGTTAATGACCTGCCCCCATGCTATGTGCATGGGGTTTGTGATTGTGGATCACATATGTGGAGGTTTGAACGATGGGTTCATTAACGTGCTGAGATAGATGTGATGGGGAAGGTTCAAAATGATTGATCATGCCCCCTATCCCAGGGTCTAGGTAATCTATTATGCCCCTTGACTCGGAGGTGTCAAGGTGGTGCTCTATGATAGCGGGGTCAATAAAAGGCATTTCAGTATAGGACTAGGCAAAGACATCACGGGATCCTTGGAAATTTTTTTTGTATTCTCCAATCTCATGCTCACTGCAGGAGGCTCCTAAGGTAATGATTTTAAGAGCACCAGGTGGGTCATAGATATCGATGTGGATGACGGGTGAGATATTGGCCATGTTACCTTCTTCAAAGCCATCAGGAGTAGGAATAGGATCCTTAAACCAGTCGACTTTAGTGGGAAGGAAATCTTGGGACTCAACCGCGAGCTGGGTAGCTGTGGTAGAGGAGGATTCTTCTGGGAGGAAACAGGAACGATGGTGCATGTCATCCCAGAGATAATCCGGGGCAGTCAGAGCCTCTAGGATCTCCTCATCATTGTGGAAACTTTGAGTTGTCAAATCGGTTGACGAGGGAGTGGTAGTCAAAGAGATCATATAAATGGTATTAATCTCGTCGGATGGGGAGGAGACCGGTGCGTGGATCTCCTCAATTGTGGGGGGCATCGTCTCAAGGTCCAAATTATTCATCTCGTAGAGAGATGCTCAGTAATCTGGGAGATCAGGACAGTGATGTGAGTAGTGGCCATAAATACCGCATATGGCACAAGGGTGGTTGGTGCGCAGCGATTTATCACGAGGCTTGGGGGTCGGGTCGAGTTCGACAACCAAGATGTTGGGGTCATCATCAAGCATCTGCATGTGTTCCTGTAATGCAGGTAATAGTGGACATTGGTGAGTCAGATGGCCTAACTCATCGCACAACGAGCATTTGGGGGGAGCACGAAAAACGGGAGGGGATTTAACTATCTTGGGAGGAGGTACAACAGTGTATGGTTGTGGGCCTCTGCCCCCAATGTGCTTGATAAGAGGGGGGGGATTCGTAGAGGACGAAGGGGTAGTGACACCGAGAGGTGGTTGACTAGTAGTAGCCATGGGTTGCACCGGTTGTAGGACGGTGTTTGGTGTCGGCGGGGAAACGGGAGGTGAAAGATACCACATGGGTAATCCCAAGGTTAAACCAGGGAGGCTAAGGGTAGCCATAATGGGGGCACTTACTACTCCCGAGGGAGGGAATAGGAAGGGGATTGTGTGGATGGGTGTAACACCAATGTGACTAGGTACCAACGGTGGTTTAGGCAACAAGGGTGGTTGATTGTTAGGTGTTTGTGTATTGTGGGAAAGGGTATATAGGTTAGATATTTTGGGTGCAGATGATGGGGGAGGAATGGATTGGAATGTTGATGTCATCGGCGGATCTGAGTAAACTCTAGGTCCCATAGAGGAAACAAACGAGGTAGCGGCACCACTAACAGGTTGTTCAACCATGGGGAGAACATTTTCGGGTGCAGCGGGGGCATTTGGATCGTAGTAGGTGAGTTGGTCGACCTTGACCATGCGTCCGTCATGGGGGAACATCATGGTACGAAAAACGGAGGAGGCAACCGCCTTCATGGCATACATGTAGCTGCGGCTAAGTAAGAGTTTATAATCAAGTTGGGAATTGATGACCTCTATGTCAATGAGAATGGTTTTACCAGCCAGCTGGATGGGGATGTTAGCTAATAGGCCTCGGGGTTGAGCCGAAAGGCCGTCGTAGGCTCGCAACGCAGTATTGGACTGCTGAAGAGTAGGGGATCCCAAATTATGCCAAACGAATGTGGACATGACTCATGTAGAGGCACCTTCATCGATGATGCATCGATGGATGACAAGATTCCGAACGGAAACAGAAACTTGGAATGCTAAAGTGGAAGGCAGGCATGGTTCGGATTGGTCCAAATCGAATGCCATTAGTTGTGAATCATTTGGGTCAATAGCACCAATGGCAGAGAGCAAAGTCTTGCGCTATGAAGGATGGTTTTTTAAGACTTCTAACGCGGACATGGCCGCAGGAGATTGGGCTAAGTCATCTACCATGTTGTAATTTGATGCAGCTCGAGCATTGGGGTTATTGTTAGGATGACGGAGTGGAAAGCGAGGTGCTTTGGAGGCACCATCGAGGGGAGCCGGCGGTATATGTAACGTCTGATAGGTGGGATGAGAGTTAGTGTTTTTGTTGGAGGGAGGGGCTTTAGGGGTGGAGCCATATTGGTTCCGACAGGTTTGGAGGTTGACATCAGCAGATGACATCATCAACAAGTGGTGAGTACCTGAGTCGAACATCGATTGATCAGGAGAAGCATAAGTGACCTGTTGTTGTGGTGTCATGTTTCCCTGAGGAGGAGCCAACGACTGAGTGTTCACTACGCCTTGAGTTGGTAAGGGGTTTTGTAGTACCAAAGGTGGCTGCTGAGGTGGTCGGGGGTTGGGCGGCACTTGAGGAGCTGCATGCCCTTGGCGATGGGCATCATCAACCTAGAGTTGTCGAGCTCGCTCCAAATGTGGGAAAGCATGTGTATAGTGGCCATAGACCCCGCAAATAAAACAAGGATGGTTAGTTCGCAAGTTAGGGTTTTTAGCCTGCTTGGGTGGCTGATCAGGGTTTTGGTTGGCAGGTACCGCATTATTGTTTTCTGGGGGATTGGGAGGTTGACCACCTTGGTCAGGAGGAGGGTTGTTCCCACGGTTACGGCCTTTGCCATGGTTTTGCTGGCCCTGTTGGCGCTGGTTGTTTTGGTTTTGCTGCTGATTTTGTTGGGCATATACTTGCCCTTGGGCAGCAGGTGGGTTCTGGGGTTGCGCAGATGCTGGAGCAGGCTGCGGAGGATAATATGTAGGTGGAGGCTGCACAGGTGCTGAACCTTGAGGGGGTAGCTGATATGTCTGTGGAGCAGGTTGTGGGTTTGCCGCAGGGGCTACTGGTGGTGGATAATAAACAGGTTGGGCTTGAGAGGACACAGGAGCTGGGGCAGCCTGTGGATGGTAATATGGCTGAGGTGCGACCGGGGGAGCATAAGCGGGGGACGCATGCCCAAAGCACTGAGGTGGACATGAGGGTCCATGAGAATGGTGGTAATGTGTCACAGGAGCATACGAATTGGTTGCTACGGATTGAGATGTAGCCCATGAAAGGTCGGGGCCAGTGCTAGGACGTGCTATGGAAAAGGGTTGGGGATGCGAGGTAACACAACCAATGATGTTGTCGGCAACATGGGATTCCCTCGGCGGCATGGGATGCCCCCGGCGCATCGTGTTGGGAGGAATCGCCGCGAGGGGTGTTAGGTATGATGGTGTAGAGATAACCCGACTGGGCGTATATGAGGTCAAATTGCTGGGCTTTGAGGATGGCCTCTTCTTCAGAGTAGAGTCATTCGGATGCCACATCTCAACTCCCTGGTCATAGCAGATAGGTAACTGAAAGAACTGCAGGAAGGTCGAGGCAAGGGAAGTAAAGGTGGCATGGGTCCCATGGGGATGCTTGATATACCACTTAGCTGCAGAGCCAGTGAAGGTGCGCTGTAACAGACGGAGGCGGACAGAGTCGTCCAATATGGAGTTGGAGGAACACCATAGATGGAAGGACATAATATGGTTCTGGCAGTCCTCACCTGCCTTTCCCTCAAACTTAGGGATGTCAGAGGGGAGTTTCGAGGGCATGTGAGGCCACGCAGGGTCGTTTCTAATGGGATCGTTAGTTAGTCTTGCCAGGTCAGGAAGGTTGAGGCTAGCCATGAATGGAAAAATAGTAGAAGGATGTGACATACTAGTGGCTGTGACCAAATTGGGGCCAATGCCCCCAAGTGTAGGGGCAGGGTTTGAAAGGTTTCCCCCAAATGTAGGGACGAATGTGGTATGGGGTGGTCCTGCACCGCCAAAAGTAGTGTGAGTCACTGATGGAGTGGGAGTAGGTATTCCAGCTACTGGAATGGGTGCAGTGATTGGCATGGTAGAGGTGGGCCCCATTGAGGGCATACCCAAAGCAGGTGTGGTAGTTGGTGTGGTGGTGGATGCTCCACCAATGGTCCCTACAAAGAAAGGGGTGGAAGTCACGCCAGCCATGGGGCTGGTTGGTGCAGTGTAAATGGGGTTCTCGGAATCTGCCTCAAAATCAGAGGTAAAATAGGGGGCGTCTAGCTCGGGCGACAGAGATCTATGTCGTTGATGAGTGGAGTCAAGTGACAAGGCTCAAGATCTATGATAAGTGGTATCAAGTGATGAAGATCTATGTCTATGACAGGTGGTTTCAAGTGAACCGTGCTGTAGGGGCTCGCCCCGGAGGCGCCGAGAATGTCTCGGGGACTCAATGGTGACAAATGGTGTCAAATATCTGGGGGTTGTGTTGAGTGAAAAACAACTCAAAAATCCTAATGCAACCGAGTGTGCAGAAGGAGAGCTCAAAAAATATGGCACTCAGGCCAACAACCAACTCAAAACACTTACTGCAACAGCTGTGCTACAATAAGTGGAGTATCAACAGAAATGGTCAGAATACCAACAAGCAGCAGGTTTCCTAAAAAATGAAAATAGTGGACTCACTAGACCAAAAGGAGGTAAGCAAGCATGCAAACACCTAACTAAACAGTATTCTGACTCAACTAGACATATCCTCTGCAAGGTGATGAAATCCAAGTCATACAATATGGATAGGAGAGCTAAGTGGCTAAAGATATCCCCACTACCGGGAGGGACACCGGGTAGTCAATCCTAGAAGAAAGGAAACTAAGATACCCCATTCATGACACGTCCAGAAAAGGTGAATCTGCCGTTTGGTCCTTTTACCGTGGTACCCCCATATAGGGATACCCCGAGAACTGTGAAAGGTAGCCTTCGGTTACTGAATGGATTGCGGTATTCCACTCAGGCCTCCGGAACCAGTCTAGCGACTTCAACCCTCCTAGGGTAGAGGCCCTCTGATAAACTGGTTGTGACCGTGCTAAAAAATGCTAGGGGATTTTGGTTCCCTAATGGACAACAGCTATGTCTCAAGTGTAAGCAACCGAGGGGTGTTATTTGGATGCCTATCCCCACGATCCCACCTAACTACAAAGATTCTTATGTGTTCCCCAAGTGGGGTTAGAATGTTGGTTGTGTTAAGTACTTTTTAGGGCTCACTTGAATTAGGTGACAGTGTGTGTGCGTGTGAGGTGATAAACCCAAATAAAAGTGCCACAAGGGGGGCAAGTTTCTAACTAAAAATAAGAAGACAGAATGTAAACTTTAACATGCAAAATTTTCTCTTTTTTAAGTAAAATGCTGAAATTTTAAAAAACGATTCTGTAAATGAAACAGAAATAAAAAAATGCAGAAAAGGATGTAAGGAAGTATGGCTGTAGGTAGGATAGATGGCTGTGCAGGTGTAGAAAATAGTGTAGCAAAGTGTTGGGTTCAAAACAGGGAAAAATGCAGAAAAGAGACTGCGGGTTTTTGGCAAATCTGAGCGGTCGGACCACGGAAAACAACCGGACAGTCGTAGTCGGGTTGCGGGATTTAGGCTGAAAAACACAGTTGGGACACAGGAAAAACGCCGAAAGTCGCCGGCAGGTTGCGGGAAAAAGGCCGAAAGCCGCAGGCGGGACGCAGAAAAAGGGTTAATAGCCGCAGTCGGACCGTCTCAAATAGGCTAATAGCCACGGTTGGATCGCAGGTAACAGACTGAAAACGGCCGGCAGGTCGCGGGAAACAGTCTGAGAGCTGCGGTCAGATCGCAGGTAAATGCCTGAAAGACGCAGTCGGAATGCAACTGCAGGGGGTAAAAGATGTGGTTTACAGCGGCCGAAAGGGACAGCCGAATAGAAAAATATTGCATAAAATTAAAATGCCTAAAACTTAAAAAATTATAACTAGAAATTCTTAAAAACACAAGCGGAGTCGCCAAAATTGTTGCTAGGGTTTTCACCCTAGCTTGTGCAAATGAGCACCTATTAAGGAGAAGGGACTCCTTAGTAGCAGTTCAATAAATAGTAATTAAAAGACAATACATTGAAATGGAAATTATTCTAAACATGTGCATGAAACATAAGAGACAAGAAATAATAAATGGTTTTCTTTTGTATTGAAATTTTACCTCAAGTGTAGAGGTTGGTGAAGTTCTTGCAATGATCCAAGAGGGTTGCTCCAAACTCCAACATTGCTCCTTCTCTTTCTCCAATGGTGGAAATGGGCCAAAAGGGGCTCTCAATGGTGAAAGTAGCTCAAGGGTGAGCTAAGGTTTCAAGAGAGATTTTGGCAGAGTAAGGGTATACTTGATTGTGGATATGAAATGAGGGGTCTCCATCACCTATTTATAGGTTTTTGGTGGTGGAGTGTTGGCCCATGGTTTTGGGAACCATATGGTTTAGGTCAGCTGTATAGGGTTTTTTCTTCCTTTTTCCTCTTTTTCCTCCTTTTTCCTCTTTTTCCTCATTTTTTATATTTTTTATTCCCTTTTTAGAGGGTTTTTGCTATTTTGGAGGAATTTTGGATAATTTTGGGGGGGAAAGGGGGTTTTTTAGCCTTTTTGAGGCTTTTTTGATGGTTTTGTGGCCTTTTTCGAGGCTTTTCAATGAGATTTTAGGGTTATGAAGGTAAATATGGTAGGAAATATGGACAAATGAGTCATGTAATGGGAAGATGAGGTAGTGAGCACTTTTTGGGTGTTAACACCATGCTCGGAAGTTATCAGCTCCATCAAGCTTATCCTCAAGCTTGGTATGGTGAGACATTTTAATGAGAAACTCAAAAGGAAATAAAAGATTTAGGTCTTACCACTTGATTTGCTGAAAACTTGATCTGGAGTTGGATTAGGGTTTGTCAGAGAAACCCTAAAAATTCAAAATTTGAATTTCAAACTTCTGAAAGGATAGAAAGATGCACCTTGTTGAGTTGATCAAGCTGGTATACTCAGAATTTGAAAACTGCAAAGATTCACCCCTCAGAAATTCTTTTCAATCTCCCAGATTCACTAGGGAGGACCCTGAATTACGGTTAGAGTTTCCCGGAGCTTCACCCAACCAAAAAGTTCGATCCAAATCTGTAAACTTCGATCTTTCCAAGGAGCTTCCAGCTATGGTCTCGGATTTAAGAAATTCCACGTTTTGTGGAAACTCGATGTTTTAGGGCCAAAACTGAAAATGCTCAGAATTGAATTCTGTCTCGACAGAAAGATGCGACCTTCCAAGGAGATTCAATCTAGCCTTCTTCCTTTGATGATCTGTGGAGAGAAACCCAAATATTAAGAAGCCCTAGCTTCCGCAACTGCACAGTTCCTTCTTCTTAGGTCAGCTCTGATACCATGTTAATTTTTCGATAATTTCATTCCTTATCATTCAGGATCACTAAGAGAATAACATGTACAACATATCAATCATAGACACAAAAACAATCACACAAGAGACACAGAGTTTCACTGGGGAAAACCAAGAAGGTGAAAAACCCCACAACTTCCTCAGAGACAAGATAAGACACCAAACAAGATCACAAGTATCAAACCCAATAAGATGTCTCTAGCAGATGCTCCTCCTCCTCCACTAGTGGGCCACTTTTCTCTCTTAGCTATGCGAGCTTGAGAAGTGAGTGAATGAGATAAATGAGAGACACAACCTCTCTATTTATACACTGACTTGACCTGCCAATAATCCACTGGGGCCGACTTGCTACTCAAGTTTAGTAACCCAACAACATGACCAAATCAAGGCCGACCCCACACTGGTGGTCTAATAACCCATCAATATAAATGACGACACTTGTCGATACACATGATGACACTTCCAAATACAATTGACGACACTTCCAAATAGAGGAATGTAACATCTCTAATGGATATACAATAAATTACAAATGTAATACATAGAAGAATATCTTTCGAAGTTACAAACACATCAACATAGCTAATCTTCATTGATTGGCTAGGGTCTCCCCCTTGGTCTTGATTTTATCTCGATCTAAACTGAAGAGTGCCTCGATTATCGTGACTCCCAGCTTGCATTGGAACTGTGGCATCTCTTGGGTCACCTCTTTAGTTTTCCATCTCCTCTACCATCCCGGATGGGATACCTTTAGGGACAACTACAAGTTGTGTGATAATATTTTTGGCGTCGTTTCCGGGGAGGTAGAGACTTAACTTAGGTGTTTGCGATTATCCATGCATAAGTCATATCTTATCGCATCCGGATTAATATAGATGGTTATCATTTCAATCCTTAATTAAAACATAGCTGTCTATCTACCACTCACTCTATCCATGCTTATTAACGGCATATATATTGGTAGAAGAGTTTAAAATTCTACCTGGTGACTCCAATTCGTTACTCCGTTGAGGATCATCCCCATGCCCATTTTTCAATTTTATAATTTGTAAATAATGAATTCGTATGTTTTCTTCCAAACGACAAGGTGTATGAATGAAATATATGAGAATCTATCTTGCTATAAAGGGAAGTTGGAAGAAAGAAATTAAAGTCTGTCAACATATCAATATGGGAGTGATTATGTACATAATTCTTATGACTCCCATCTTTCTTCTCATTCTTCAAGCAAAAGTATTAACCCAATTAATTCAAACAAAATTCAATCTCAACAAAGGCCTTGCAACCAAATAATTCGGTCAAATGACTATAGTATTCCAGTTAGACATCCAAAACTAATCCCTAGTAGAATGGCCAGAGTTGTTAGAGCTAACACACGTGAATAAAGGTTATAGCGATGAACTGCTAAAATACCCCTCGAAGGCTATAGAAAAGGTCCAAAAAGCAATGGTTACTACAAGTTATATATATTATTGCTAACCTTGTATATATGAATATGCCCCAGATGCAAGCTTCAATTATTTGTGCTTCTTTGCACATGTGAAATCCCAAAGGGGTCATATAGGCCAAAAAGGCCATGGAAATGAAATGAATGATCCTAGTGAACTTTGATCAACTTGATGTAGAAATGATGCCTAAGTTGAATAAACACTCTATAAACAACTTATCCATTTGTGAGGCACAACCCTTCCCTCTGTTATTTTGTCCAACATAGAGTGCATCTCCCCCTTCCCCATCCAAAGTGGCACCTAGTTGAGTTTGGTTAAGTCATCCCCTTTTGTCTAGCTGTGTCATTAGCTTTCACCCTTAGCTAGCAGTTAGGCCATGTCCAATGGGTGAGTCTATCATTAAAGATTTTGTGCAAGTAAAATATAAATAACATTAAATATATATATGTATTAACTACCAAACAATGATGTTTATACTTTAAGTTAAGCTGTCAGTGTGATTAGAGGAACATGTCTTAGTCTATTGTTGTAATCTTGTCCTTGGTTATATTTTGACCTAGTCAAACATAGTTTAACCATGGTCATTCTTGGGATCCGTGATGAGATGTACCATTTTTTCTTATGGATGATGATTGATGGTCCTACATACCCTTATTGATGATTCCATATGGTGGACATATGATTTAGATGCTGATTGATGCAGTTCAACACTTTTAATATTGTTTCCAGTTCATCAGATTTTACACTGTCCAGGTATGGTGGACCCTACAGTTGAATCCTCATGTCAACCTATGGTGTGTGAGTACACATTTATAGTAGATTCGGGTATTATGTATCCATTGAGACACTTAAATTTTGGTTCCGAGTACTTATGATGATGATAGCAGCAGTTATCCACCTGCAGACTAGTTTGGGCATGTTGATCCATCGTGTCCAGCAGAGGCCATGGAGGCCAGTCATTTCCTAGAGAGCTATGTACGAAGGGGGTGGTCCAACCACTTGATTTTACCATTATTTCCCCCTTCCAGAAATCCTGGTGCCCTTAGTTTGACATCGCAGGCACCCTGGGTGGCAGTTTGAGCAGTTTCAGGGTTTTTCAAGAGGATTAAAAATGGAATAAAAGGGTCACTAAGGAATTCGATTTGGGAAATTGAGGCAAGGTTTTCGCACTTGGTCTTCTCATATATCTTCTAAGGTGAACCCCCTATCATATAGATTAGTTGGTATAAGTCATTAGGATCCATAGTGTCCACGGGAGGCCTTTTACTACATGTCTCTCTCAGTTTTGGAGACAGGATTTGGATCATTTGTGTTATTTGGACATGTCATAGTCCCATTATTTTATATTATTGTATCATGGGGATGAGCTTGTGGAGGATTGACACCTCCTAGCCCCACCATGTGTGTCTTGATTCATGTCAATGTCATATTTGGTGGGCCCATGTATATTTAGCCCCCTTTGAGGGATGATGTCACCCTCCTTAGTCTTTTCTAAGGGATGACATTACCCTCCTTTTGAGTGATCCATGCGATATATTGTTAGGCTTATTTTAGCCATTGATTATATTGTTAGATCTTTTGATCTCAACCACTCATTTCAAAAATTGGTTTTGTGGTTTAGGGTTTTGGTCTTTATTATCCTATATAGGGAGGAGATCCCCCCATTGTAAAAGGACCTTTGGGCTCTAGAAAACTTGGAATGAAAATATTATTTTGGAGATCTACTTCTTGGCTTTGATTGGGTTACTCTTGTATATGTCCGTGCATCTTTTGTTTATAGACATTGTTTGCTTTACAGGTGAAATCGACATCAAGAGAGGGAGACTGAATTGCTTGGAGCTAGAGCATGTTTTGCTTGATGGGAAGATTGTAGGGGTTGCTCACATCCCCCATGGGAAAGATGCCTTCATCTTGAGGAATTTTTTCAATTGTGCTTTATCCATTTATTGCTTCTTTGACATGACATGCTTAGATCTCATTGATTTGTGGATCAAATCTAATTTGTTGTAGTTTGATTTACAAGTTTCATGGGACATCTCTCTTCCTAGGGCTTCGATGATTTGGGTTGAGGACACTTGGATCAAGCTTGGAATTGTAACTAGGGAAAGAATCATCCATATGCTAAGAGGCCGCAAGCTTTGAGGTAAGATCTACAAGGTATGTATCTATGTCGCATGTTCAAATCTACAAGGTATGTATCTATTTTGCGTGTTCTCCATCATATTGGTCACAAAAACCATTAAAATAAAAACCCTTGTTTTCACATTTTTCTAGATCTACTTGGATCTAGCTTGGATTTGGGGATAATTTAAATAACCCACCTCTATAGCATACACATCAATTCAGATCTATAGTTTGGTGGTGATTGGCCTCCATTTGAGACACTTTCCAAGGCACTTATCCCTCCTTGAGGCAATTGGCACTCCTTGAGGAAGGCTAGTTGGGATAGATCCTTAACATGGGTAGGTGAGATCCCAGCTGATTTGCATAGATCCACCTTGATTACCTACCCCTAGTACTTCACCTTGTTGATTTTCACCTTGTGGGCCCCATTCCTCATTTTGAGGGATTGAGCCCCACTTGGGTCTCTTGGTGATGCATTTTACATCTTAGATCTATGGAGATCTAGCTAATATTGGGGCATGCCATCTTAAACCCACTTTGATCATTTCCTAAACTACCCCAATCTACATTTTGGTATAATTTCAACTCCATTTGCCCCTTCATCTCAAGGCACTAGTCTTCCTTGGGAAATTCGCATTCCTTGGGTTAGTTGCCTTCTTGCTAGATCCCATATGTGGGTGGGTTCTATATCATCTTAGATCCATAGATCTACATCATTGCATCCACTTAGTGCCATCACACCCCTAATCTATCCAAGTGGGCCCCATTTAGACCATTTTCCAATTTTTAAGGAGTGGGCCCCACTTGTGTATTTTCATGGTATTAGATCTACCCATTTGAGCTTCATAAGTGGCCTTAGTCATTCATTGGTTGAAACACTTGTCACCTCTTAAGCCTCTTCAACCACATCTTAAACTCTTTGGTCCACTTAATCCTCACTCATTGGTTTCCATAACTCAATTTACACATTTCCCTAGGAACCTTTGGGTTAGCTAATCTTCATTGATTGAATAGTGTCTCCCCATTGGTCTTGATTTTATCTCAATCTAAAGTGAAGAGTTCCTTGGATATCGTGACTCGCAGCTTGCATTGGGAATTGTGCAATCTCTTGGGTCACCTATTTAGTTGTCCATCTCCTTTACCATCCTAGATGGGATACCTTTATGGACAACTACAAGTTGTGTGATAACAGGAGGATTCTAGGGTTGAGAAGCTATTGGTGCTTCTTACTGTGGGTAGTAAGTAGGAGGGGTCTGGGGTTGAGTAGGTGCTGGTGTGGCATGCGATGGATAGTACAACGGAGGGGCTTGCTATTGTGCAGGTGCTTCCTGCGGGGGATAATAAGTGGGAGGAGATTGGGGTTGGGTATCTTCAGTTGTATCCTATTGATGGTAATAGGCAGTAGGTTCCGTAGGAGGGTTGTAAGCTGGTGGTGCTTGACCATCACACTGTAGTGGACACAACAGTCCATGGATATGAGGGGGTAAGGCCATGGGAGCATATGATGTCGTTTCTCTTGAGTGGGTCGTGGCACGTGAAAGGTCGGGGCCACTGGTAGGGGGAATAGCAGTATAGGGTTGATTGTGAGATGCAACATGTCTGATGATGTCGTCGACAGCATGGGATTCCCCTGGCGCATCGCTCTGAGAGGATTTGCTGCGGGGAGCAGTAGGTAAGATGGAATACAGGTAGTTGGACTGAGCATAAATGAGGTTGAACTACTGTGATTTCAGAATGGCCTCCTCCTCGGATTGAGGCCATTCAGATGTGACATCCTTCTAATAACTAATCAGAGGCTTTAGGAACCAATCTAAGAAAATGCGGTCGTCCAATTTGATCTTGCACAAACTACGTCGTTTGCTCCATTCATGGATATGGTTCGTGATATGGCTGGTTCTTTTTTGTCTATAAGACAGGAGTATCATGACACCAGTGTCGTAACGAACTCGTAACTCGAAGAGCTGCAGGAAATTTGAAGCGAGGGATGTGAATGTGAAATGGGTCCCATGTGGTTGGTCAATGTACCACTTGCTTGTAGTGTCAGTGAAGGTTCGTTGTAATAACCGTAAGTGGATAGAGTCATCCACAATGGAGTTAGAGGAACACCAAAGGTGGAAGGACATGATGTGGTTTTGGGGGTCCTCTCCTCCCTTTCCTTCGAAGTTAGGTATGTTCGGCAAGAGCTTGGTGGGCATGGGAGGCCATGTGGGGTCATGTCGAATTGGGTCATTAGTCAATCTCTCTAGGTTAGGTAGCTTGAAGCTAGCCACGAATGGAAAGCTGGAAGAAGGATGTGACCTGAACATAGGGGCATATGTGCTAGTGGTAGCAGTAATGGTGGGGTCGCTTCCCCTAGTGTGCGGAGTGGTGGAATGAGTCATGATGGGGATTGTGGGACCTCCAGTCAGAGGTGTGGGGGTCATGTAGGAAGGTCTTGCGCCCCCAAGTGTACCATGAGTCACCAACGAGACTGTAGTTGTGATAGATCTAGTAGACATAGAGATGTAGGTGGTGACAATAATGGTAGGTTTGGGTCCTATTTCTAGTATAATTGGGATAGATGTTGTTGTGGTAGTGGTGGGCCCTCCGCCAACAATCCCATTGAAAAAAGGGGTTGGGAGTCACACCGACCATGGGGCTAGACGGAGCTTTGAAATGGGATTTTATGATTCGAAATCAGAGGTGAAGTAGGGGGTTTTTGGATCAAGTGATGAGGCTCTACGCATGTGACACGTGGTTTCAAGTGAACCGTGCTGCAGGGACTATCCCCTTAGGTGCCAACAATGTCTCGGAGACTCATTGGTGACGGTGACAATAAAATGGACGGGTTGTGTCGATTAAAAAGCTCAAAAATTCTAATGCAATCGTGTCTGCAAAAGGAGAGCGCAACAAATATGGCACTCAAGCCAACAACAAACTCAAAACACTTGTTGTAACAATTGTGCTACAACAAGCGGAGCATCAAAAAAAGTAGTCAGAATACCAATAAGAAAGGCTCCTAAAAAAGAAAGAGGTATATTCGCCAATCCAAGGGATGTATAGGAGCATGCAAACACCTAACCAAAATATCTGGAAGCTAACACAAATCATACCCTCTACAGGGTGATAAAATACGCATTCAGACGATACAAAATGGAGAACTAAATAGGTGGGGGGATATTCCTCTATCGAGAGGAATCCCGGCTAAAAGAGCCCTAGAGAATGGAAACTAGGCTACCCCGTTCATGGCACGTGCAGAAAAAGCAATCATCATGTCAGTCCTTTGGTCGCTACACCCCAAACATGGAAGTGCAATGAGGACAGCGAGTAGGTGTCCTTTGGAACTAGGTGGAGTGCAGCATTCCACGTAGTCCTCTGGAACTAGTCTCACGACTTTCCCTTCTAAGGGAGAGGCATTTTTTGACAAATCGGTCTATAACTGTGCCAACAAATAGTAGGGGATTTTGGTACCCTAATGGACAAATTCTATGTCTCAAGTGTAAGTGACAAAGGGGTGTTATTTGGATTCTTATCCCCAATGTCCTACCTAGCTACAAGATTCTCTTTGTGTTCCTCAAATGGGGTTAAGTGTTGGTTGAGTTAGGAAAATTTCAAGGCTTACTTGAGTTAATGTGATAGAGTGTGTGTAGAAGATGTTATGTACCCAATGAATGCCAAGCCATGGCAACTAGTGAAAAATGTAAATGATGAAATTTAATAGCTATGTAAAATTTAGGTTAACTTGCTGGAATGTGAAGGATGAAATTTAAAAATTTTCAAAATGGAACAGCAAGCAAATAACAGAAAAATACAGTTGGCAATAGGGGGTGCAGGAAAAATAGGTGGTTGTTTGTAGTGTATAGGAAAAACGCAGAAAAAATTAGGGCAAACAAGGGTTGCCGAGCGCGGTAGTGGGGCTTCTTTTCATGCTTCGGGTTGGGCTTGTGTGCCTAGAAACTACGTTGTAGGCCGCGGTTGTGGGAGGTGAACCTATGTTGCAGGTTGTGGGTCTGGGTGTCTAACCTGTGTTGCAAGCCATGGTGGAAGGGCTGGGTCTTTGCACTACGGGCTGCGGAGGATGGGCGGGGGGTTAGCGCTACGGGCCGCGGGGGTTGGGATGGGGGCTGACACTGTGGGCCGTGGGAATGTGTGGTAAGCCTATGTTTCAGGTCACGGTGAGTGGGAGGGAAGCCACGTGTTGCAGGCCGTGGTGGCTTGGAAGGTAGTTGAGAGCTGCGGATGGCGGGGGATGGGCTGGTGACTACGGCCGGGGCCACGGGGAGGGGGTCGAAGTTGGCAGATAGGGGCAGTGGGGGTGACCAGGAGTTGTGGCCGTAGGGGAAGGGAGGGGATCTGTGGCCAAGTCCATGGGGAGGGGGCCAGAGATAGTGGCGGGGGCCTCAGCAGTGGATGGGTGGGGCACTTGCAGTGCTGGCTGTGGGAAAAGGGAGAGGGGTCGGGTGCTGCGGGCAGCCGCAAAAGATGGGGATCCTGCGTAACAGACTGCGGGGACGGGCGACTAGTTCGGCTGCAGGTCGCAGCTGCGGAGTTGGGAAGCTGCGGTCGGGGCCACGGAGAGAGAGTCTAAGGTTGCGGCTAGGGGCACAGAAAGCAGGCCGAAGGCCGAGCTTCGGGCCGTAGGGGTTAGGAGGGCACCACGTGCTATGGGCCACGGGGCTTGGGTTAGGGTTTTGGCACTGGAGGTCGCGGCTGTGGGACTGGATAGTTGCGCTATGGGCTGCAGTTGTGGGGCTGGAAAGTTGAGTTGTAGGCCTTGATTGGGTGGCTAAAACCCACGCTTTGAGGCGAGAAAAACAACCATGAAAAACGTCGACCGAAATGGAAGAATATGGTTTTCACGGGGCAACCGAGACAGCTAGGGCCGAGTTTGAAGTACAAGGGCTCAAGGGTGAAAGAGACCTACAAATAAAAAAGTAAGTGGAAGATACTAACTACAAAAAACTAAATATCCAAAGATCCAAATAGCGGAGTCGCCAAAACTATAGCTAGGGTTTTCACCCTAGCTTGTGCTAAAGAGCACCTGCTAAGGATTATGGAATCCTTAGCAGCAGTTCAGAAAAACAGTAAAAATCTAAAGTCAATAATAGAAATATCTAATATAAAAACCTAGGCATGTGCATATCAAATATTCAACAACCTAAATCTAAAATAGTAAATAGTAAATTCGTATATGGAAGCACAATAAAAAATGGATTTACTATCCTTTTTTATTAAACAGTAAATAAGGGGGTTACATGGTTTTTTACCTCAATAGTGAGTTTGGTGGAGTCCTTGCAGCCATACTAGAGAGGTGCACCAGTACTCCAATGTCCTTCTCTTCTCCAAAATGCTCCAAGGCTGGGCCAAAGGGTTCACTAAAATGGCAAACACAAGCACAAATGGTGGGCTAGGGTTCTGAGTGAAATTCGACAGCGTAAGGATAGGGTGAATAGTGGATGTGAAATGGGGGGCCTCCATAACCTTCTTATATTTTTTTTGGTGGTGGAGTGTTAACCCATGGTTTTGGGGACCAAATGGTTTTAGGTCAATGGTTTAGGGTTTAGCCCTCTTTTCCCTCCTTTTTTCCTTTTTTGAAATTATTTTGATTTATTTCCCTTTCTATTTTGATTTTGGGGAATTTTGGACCCCTTTTGAGGGTTTTTTGATATTTTTGAAGGAAAATCATTTATTTGAGGGGGAAATGTGGGTTTTTAGCATTTTGGGTGACCATTTGAGGGTTTTTAAAGGTTTTGGAGGCTAGAACGGTAGGAAAAATGGTCAACAAAGTTATGTGACTAGGGAGATGAGCTAGTGGACAACTTTTGGGTGTTAACAATGAGCAAGTTCAATAGAGTGTTTTACCTGGAAATGTCAAGGTACTTCGTTTGGAACTTGGAATAGGTTCTGGTACTCATCAAGAATATTGTCGATCTGCTGCTTCTGTCGGGAGCTACACTGGTCAATAAATCGACTGGTTTCTGGAGTCTTCCTAGAATTTTGCAGCTTTATCATAATCAATGTGAAATTCTAAGCATGATTGATTATCTTATTTGTCTCTTTAGTAGATATCATTGCAACCATTGGTGTAGGTCGTGGTTTTGGTATGTTGTACCATGGATTGCGAATCGTGACAATCACCTTCTGTGGTCATGACTGGTAACTTCCATGGTGATCCCAAAGTTAAGGCATTGTCGAGTGATCCTTAACTCTTTTCCATCATTCATCCAACCAATGTTGTAAGTCTAAGGATGTGGAGTGGTGACAAGACCTAGTTTCTTCATAAATTCTTCAGAAACAAAGTTCTTCTGGCTTTCGTTGTCCACAATCAGATGCAATGGATTGTTTTGAACTCATATCTATGTATGTAACAGGTGCTCTCATTCCTCCTCATCGACAATAGTCGAGGCTGCTGGAGTTGTCGATGTCAAAAGAGTCATTGCTTCTGCGTCAGATTCTTCCACAATCTTGTCGAATGCGTCAGATGTTGACACTTTTTCCAAAAAGGTATTCCAAGCTTTTCATTACGACGTATCGTACCAAGATGAGTGATGGTAGTCACATCATTTCCCGGTAAGGGGTTGTTTGCTACGTCCACTTTTGTGAAAAGGCTTTTTTACATGCTCTAGATTTAGCGGAGTTGGTTGAGAATATTTTGACTTGTTGAAGTTGGCTGGTGCCTTCTTGTTGGGTGGTTGTCGTGATGGTTTAGTCACAAAGATCTCTTTTCCCTTCTTCTTGGTTTCAAGTTTGCTGGCAGAGTGGAATGTATCCACAAGCATATTGACAGTCAGAAACTCCATATCCTACTAAATGTATTGCGATAATCCATCGACGTACTTTAGAACAAAGCATTTTTTCTTCTTCTTAATCGCCAAGTCTAGCCATGAGTCGATAAAACTTGTCGGTGTAACTCTGTACGGGCTGGTATTTCCATTTCCTTACCTACTTCCACTTCTTATACTGTTGCTCAAGGTACTTCAGTGGGAAAAACTCCTTCCGAATGTATTCGACAAATTTCTCCCATGTGTCGATGGGGTCTTTGCTTTTCTCCATCTTTGTCGAAAGGTTCTCCCACCAGCAGTGCATAGATATTGACATATTTAAGGATGCAATGGTGATCTTGTCGGATTCCAAGAGTTGATTCAAAGAGTAAAAGGATTCCAATTGTTGTACCCAATTGTTGATGTATTATGCGTTAATATTTCCTTCTAGATTCAGTATGTCCAAATTCATTTGTACTTTGAAGGGGATGACTTTTTCGGAGTTAGTTCTCATTGGAAATCCTCCCGATGTCAAAGCAAATCACATGAGAATTTCATTGAACTGGGAGAATATCTCAGTTCATTTTCGATACAATGCTTTCTCTATGAGTTGTTGTGTCTCATTGATTGCATGTATTTCACATGTTTCTTCTACCATCTCTCGATGTAGTGTTTGCTTGGATTGTTGAGTCTCCGAGTGTGTTTGAACCGACATAAGTCAATAAACTTAGATGGAAGTGTCTACGTAAAACTTAAACACAAACAAAGCTTATGCACTCTGACGAAGCTCTGAAGGATCAAGGCTCTGAATCTTATCTGATACCAATGATCCACTAGTGGCCAGGAAGCATGAGGGGGCAACAGTTCGACTGAATGAGTCAGCTCTATTATGACAGAAGCATAAGAATGAGAAGCAAAGCAGGAATACACTACGAAAAAAAATTATATAAACACACAGACAAATATGCAGGAATGCGAACTGATTTATCTATTACTAAATGTAAAAATCATCACTTGTATATTACAATAGTTTTACATGCTTATATAGAATGTGCTAAGACGCTTGGGTCCCTTCCCGTTACGTTCAGTTACAAGAGAAGTTAGAATGGTTCGAGAAGTTCAACAGTTACAGTCGAGTGGAAGACAGAGAGACAGTCTATCAAAGTTTGACGGTCGCAAGTAGCAAGTCGAGGTTTCATGTCAACATTGTGATACTGTTGAGGTTGTTGAACTTGTCAGAGTTGTGAAGGTTGTCGAAGTCGAAACTTGTCGAAGTTGTGTCAACGTCGATGACTTGTCGTAGTTGATGTTAGCATTCGACAACAATTCCAATTATTGGAACGGATCAAGTAGGGAATCCAAATCATCTACCCCTTGGAAACGTTTATTAAACTCTAGGACCATAGTACCCCAATCTAAAATGCTATCATTGGGAAGCAAGCGATACCATCTTGCTACCACTCCCTCAAAATTTCTTACAAACAATTGAATGAGGGCATCATGGGTTGTTATGTCGATGAGTGCTAATCCATCATAAAAGTTTTGGATATGTTCCTCAGTATTCAATGGACCAAGGCCACTGAACTTAGGGACTCGATTTGGTGCATCTAAAGGTATATCATGTAAAGGATGGGGAAATCCCAAAGGGGTACCTAGTTTCCAAGGAATTTCCATTGGAAATAAAGTTGAAGGAAACACAACACTTGTTGCAAACGATGTAGGAAAAATATAAGGATTTGCAACTACTAATGGATTTATTATTTTTTGCTTAAGTATGGGGTTTTTAAACTTAGAAGAGGAGGAATAGGGTGACTCATCTTGTAATATAGGTGTAAAGATCTTCTCTGGTTTCCCAGATGTAAAGTATGGGGTTTTTTAACTTAGAAGAGGAGGAATAGGGTGACTCATTTTGTAATATAGGTGTAACGATCTTCTTTGGTTTCGCAGATGTATGTGACTCACCACTTACTACTTTTTGTGAGCTTTGGCTTCTTGTGAGTCTAGGTGACACAGTTTCCCTAGTTCTAGGATGTTTCTAACCTGCCAACTTGCGAGAGAATCAGGAAGTGTGAGTAAGGTCACAAGAGTCGTGTCACTAACTCCTATTGTTCTAGACAAGAAGTGATGTGAAACCAACTAAACAAAAATCTTATGTAAGGTTTTTCTTCCAAGTGAAGAGTGAAATGACTTATTCAACCGATGTTGAAAATTAAGGGAGGGAAAACAACAAAGTATACAAAATATTTCGATGGTATTTATGGCTCTCTAATAAAATGAAAACAAAGTGGGAATTGAACTATGACACCTACCAAAGAAATTTCGTGAATATCTTATGTCTTGTCTTTTGTGTAAAAAAATGGGGGATTGATATCATGATCAATTATATGAGGATTACAAACATAGATTTTAAGTTTGATCCTTAACAAAATGTCAGATACATGCAAACCAATCAATATTTTCAAGTCACCAATGGAGTCTCCATAAAAGGATGTGTTATAAGCAAAATCTTCCTGTGAGGATGGATCCAACCTATCCGTCGGTCATGTTGGTTACAAGCCTCTTTGGTAGCTATGAACAAGGCAAAGCTACCCGCACCTAAGATTATCCTATTTCCAAGGTGGTATAAGGGAAAAGAAATAGAGGTGAGGGGCTTGGAAATAATCCCTCTTTGGATCAACCTGGATGGGTTTTAACCTCTAACAATTTCCAGGATGGTCCAAAGGCCAGAAAAAGGTAGAAATGGGTAAGATAACTGGAAAAATAGCTTGTTGTGTTTTTGGACCAGCAAACAAAACAGTAAACAAAAATTGGAAAACCCACTTTAAGTGCAATAAAGTAAGTAAGGTTTGACTATCGGGTCAATCGGGGTCTAGGGAAATTACCCGAGTGAATATTTGAGTAATATACTTATCGAAAAATTCCTAGAACCACCTATAACAAATACAGATTTATGTGTTTTAAAGGTTGTTATATGTGGATATCGAGCTAGAATATCAAAATTTATCAGTGTTTTACCTTGAAAATAGCTCCTAGGAAGTTTAACAATTATCGGGAAGTGAGCCAAATGAAATGGCAATGAGGTTGTTCATGAAATTTGCTTCAAGAATTTAATTTTAAGCCTTACAAGAAGCTGCTACAACCATGAAAAATTTATTAATTCAGCTGTATAAAACCATTGGGATGGCCATTGTGCTATGCAAGTTAATTATTGGAAAGTCAGGAATCTTTAACAATTTAAAATGGCTGAAAGTGTGGGGAAGTGAGGAATGAAAAAAGGATGAATCGATTAATGTCTTTTTATCAATATTTTAGTTTTTTAATCAAGCATTCAAAAGCTTGACCATACCATTCTGAAGGTTCTCCGGAGTAGGCTCTCACCCTTTTTATCACCAAGGTCACCTTAGGTGTAGGAGAGTGAGTGGGAAATTAGTTGAATGAAATTGGAATACGTCATGTAGTTCAACAGAAGAGGGGTTGTCCCTTCCTCGTCACTAGCATAGTATCCCAAAAATACCTCATTCAATTGAGAAGAGGAGGGGGTGACCCTTCCTCGTCACTAGCGTAGTATTTTCTCTTTCAAGAAAATATAAAATACTCACTAACTGAAACTTAAGAGACCAACAATGAGGGGCCCCTGACTGAGGATTCCCTAGTTTTGACACTTAGAGTTCTAGAAAAATTTAAATTCTTGAAATGAACGTACCATGCCATCCACATGGCGAGATCACCTCTTCATTTCACAAGAGAGTCCCCTAGTCTAAACTACAAAATTGAAATCTAAACTAAATACATATAATACCACACCCTATAACAGGATCCGAGCATACATATATATACATAGTAATTTGTTTTTGTGATTGGGGTGGACCCCTTCTTGGTTTTTCAGTTTTGTTTTTAGTTTTTTGTTTGGTGGGGTGGACCCTCGCTTTTTGATTTGTTTTACGTTTTTTTCTTTTGCAGTTTTGCTTTTGCGAATTAACACTCTTGGGGTGTGAGAAGTAAGAGAACACATCAGTAAATAAAATGCATCAAACAACAATGAAAATTCAAGAAAGTATGTACCAAAAATAAATTATCTAGCCCAAGGAATAGGACTGGTTTACCTCACGGGCAGCAAATTCGCCATGGGAGAGAAAAGAGTCAGTTGGTTCCTTGGTTAGTGGGTTGGTTTGTTAGTGAAAAATATAAATTTGAACTTATGAAAATGACGGAAATTAATCAAAGTAGTCTGTGAAAGGTTTTAATCTCGTTGGTTATGTGCATATTGATAAAAATACTAAAAAATTACTGAGAATTCTAAGGTTGTCCTACGTTTTTTGTTTGCTTCCTTGTTTGTTCTAATGCCTCAAATAGGTCTTGGGATGTTTCCCTAATGCTCAAGAAGAGAATCCAGGGAAACCGACTAAAGGGGCTTAAGTTGGGAAACAACTTTTGGATTTCAAGTATGAAAAAAATAAAATAAATTCTTACATACAAATAAATAAGTGAAAGGGAAAGAGGATGACCACTCAAACTAGCAAGTATAGGGTGACTTAAGGGCTATCCTAAACTACCAACATCAAGCGGACAAGTGCTCCTCTTGATTAAGAAAACCCACAAGAAGATCGATATAAACAAAGGAAATAATTGTTAAGAGTTAAGAAATAGTAAATAAACCAAAGGAAACAACAAATAGCACCTAGTTAACCAATACCATAACAAATAGTTGACAATAAGAAACTATAACTGTCCCTAAACCCTTACCAAGCATACAAGCTAATCCCAACTGCTACAAGTGAGAACAAGCAAGTGTATTCTAAGACCCCCACGTGAAAACAAGCAACACTTAGTTATATTCCTTCAAGTTCTAACTGTTCACAAAAGACCCTCCTCATTATATAGGAATTGATTCTAGGATTGGGGTTTACATGACACATGCCACTTTTGGAAAAGTGACAAGTGTGACAAGAAAAATCACTTTTGACTTTCCAAATATTTATTTCAAAATTAAATATTTGTCCTTTGCATGAAAAGTAAAATCTTACAACATGTATTAGAAATGATAAGATATTCGAGAAAAGACTTTGAAGAGAAAAATGAAATGCCATGTCATCATTTGCTTTAGGTTTTGTGGACCCCAATGCGTTTGTAATGGCTAATCATAGGTTGGATGATGCTAGTAGGGCTAAAATTTACAGGTATCAAGAGGCCATCCATGGCTACCGAATTAACTAGGAATGATACTCTGAAGAGTGGAGGAAAAGCTTTATTCTGACACTAGATTTTTTGGCCAAAATGAGGTTTCGGTCATTCCCAAAACATCTTCAAGAAATACAGGGATAATTTCTGAGTTTGGATATTGTAGCATTGAATTTATCTCCATTCCGATCATTTTGACTATCATGTACAAAATTCTTCCTCTGTATGAGGGAGATATAGCAATTTTTGCTCATGAGCGCATTTGGTGGACAGTTAATTGGTTGAAGGGTTTGCCAAACACTTAGTGGACAACCTTGTTTGAGGGTTTTTGTCAAAAATTTATGGTGCATCCACCTACAACCATTCCATTCTATGAACTCCTATAACATTTCAATAACTAGCATAAATGAAATCAAGCCCAAACCCATGGAAAAAGACCCTTAGGGGAATGTGCATTTTCACAAAAACACCTATATCTTGGGTTCTGGTATTGCAAACACGAATTTTGGAATAAAAATGGGGGTTCCAATAGAATATGGTATGGATAAACCCCTGATGTTTGTATGAATCAGAATAAAAAGTAGCCAAGGATGTGCTTGATTGAAACATCAAATCTATAACTTAGTTTTAACTCCGACATAGAATCTGACGAATCTTTGGCACCCCAAATCATTGATTGAAGAAAGGAGTAAAAAAAAAATTGATGTAGGATGAATATATGAAATTCCACCATCAATTTACCCTCCAAATAAGCTACATAATCCATATCATACTCAAAACCATTGATCCAACTAAAAACCCCCAACCGCTTCACCATAAATTTGAGAAAATGAACCATGCAAATTGTTATATTCATAACCCACCCTCTAAATCCTGATCGAAGCAAATAATGCAATTTCAGAGATAAATTAGAGGTAGATGTTTCCCTGCGAAAATCCTCCACCTCCATGGCCTCCATGGCTGCAAAATTTCGACCCCCATTGTTGCAGAATCTCCAATTTGCAAAATGTATGGGTAAATGAATGGCCTAGGCGTGAATGGGGAAGGGGGGAATATATCGAGTCAAAATCACATGTGAGTGGAGATGCATGGCACTCTTCTCTTGACTTGGTATGCACGCCAACCCATTAAATTCAAGCATTTTCCCCTTCCCATCATGACTTAATGGTTGGGAATGTTGGTTAGTGGAGAGTGCTTAGGTTATTTGTTTCGTGGGAGGTCTAAATTTCAAACTTCGCCACCTACATTTTTTTATTTTAGCAAAACCTACCTAATTTCAATAATTACAAAATACATATATGTATATTTTATAATTTCTGCCCAAATCATTTGCCATATTTAACCCATTTTGTCATGAACTTCCGGAGATTTGGTATGTAGTCATACAGTGTAGGAATTGAGAAAATGATGGCTTGTTGGAAAGATTATGCAGAGAACCATAATTCAAAGCCATAAATTTGACAAGAAAAGTCTTATAACAAATGGAATACATGGCTTCAGTTGGCTCCGCTAAGTAACCAATGAAAGGGGCGAACGTTGAAATTTTTTCAAACTGCGCTCACATCTCTTTAAATATTACATGATTATCCCATAAATATAGATTGATGAAATCGTAGTGATACTAGAACTCAAAAATAACCTTATAGTATCCTTTCAAAGGCCTCGAAAGAAGGGTGTCCAGAACAAGCCAGATGAGGCCAATTTCGACTTAACTAAATACCAACGATGCTTAGTCAAACAATGTGGCCCTAATGGCTGCTTTGAATATGTCCCAAAAGGTTATAGTATGCTCTATAATACTTAAATATGACAATCATTTATCTTTACCACCCTAAATTCAATGTAAGGGACCTAACCAATATGGAATCCAACCCCCGTATTTGTCTTTAGCCCTGACTTAGTGACTCAAAAACTGCTCACTAATACTCCTTATTGTTTTGACATGTCATTATAAACCTTCCTTTACTCACTGAGTATAAACCACTGATACTCTTTAGATGAGGAAAAATTCGAATGAACAAACTCCTACCACTTCTTTGACCGAAATGAAGTATGCAGGGTTGCTTAACGTGGCCTCCTCCAGAAGATTTTTTGCTATGAAACAACATGTTGAGCCCAAATAGATTTTTGTAAATAATTTCGTATGAGTATGAGTGATCTCGAAAACAATTATCATTATTTTAAATAATCATTATACCCATTATCATTGTACCCAAACGTATACCCATTGGCATTATTGTAAATAATTTGGTGCGATTATGAGTGATCTCGAAAATTTATGCCAAAGTGTAAGTCACCAAATACCATATTTATGGCATGAGAGAAAGAAACAAAACATAGTTTGTTATGTTCTTTTTATAGTTTTATCATGTAAATCAAATGAAACTAAATTTGCTAAGATTCTTCTCAACGCTCCAAACCTTAAAGGTTCAAACATCTATTTTTTATTTCCTGCAATTAAATTAACTAGTTTTGAACTTTAAAGGTTCAAAATCTAATTTTCATTGTTAGTGACACTTGAAAGCAAGGTCATATTTTCAAAATTAAATCAATACATTAATGTTGGACAATTAGTTCTGTTATTTTTATTTCATCCTATGTGGAAGTTTAAATCTCATTAAGGGTTTTTTGCATGTCCGCTAATAACTTATCCAAAATAAAAAGCAATTAAAAAATTATGTTAGCTCATAATTTTTTTTTTTAATTAGATATAATTTGAACATTTTCTTAAAGTGTAAAAAATTTAGGATAAAAAAAAAATTCACGTCAAGAATTTGGAATAGATCCATGTTTTAAGAAGCGTTGCATAACACTAAAAACAATGAAATCTTTTTTTTATTTATACACATATAATATATTTAAAGTATATATTTATAGGTAGATCAAATCCAAAATATATATTTATATATGGTTATAAAAAACATATATTATATAGGGTAATTCGTTGTTTGGATCCAATGGAGGCACACCCTTTTGTGTTTCAAATCCGGATCTCAAACTTAAAAGAATATTTTATGGCTACCCTTCGAAACAATTAGGCATAACCCATTAGCAACAAGTTGTAATGGTGGAGAGGAGGTCCCAAGGTCAAACCTGTGGACTCCACCCCTTTTGTTGCGTCGTGGCATATAATATATATGGCATAAGATTATGTTATACTTTGTATATGTTGTAAGTCCTGTAGAATTAGTATAGGGTTCCTAGCGCTAAACATACATTACAATATATTACATGGGATTGAGGGTTAAATATATTAGACACTCGATTGTCGATGATAAGGTTTAAAAATTTTAAATACAAGTATTGTTGTTATGCATAGTTCTTCGTCAGGTCAATCTCTTTGGCAATGTGAACATGAAGGATTCAAATCCACTTTCTTTACTATAGAAACTGAATTTAGTTTCTCTTTCCCTCTACCCTTGTATTCTTTCGAATGACTTGATTCAATTGACAAAAATTTATCATGCACATTCTTCCGTTTGGATTCCATGTGCGTAACGTGTACACAAACTTCATCCAAATTAGCAGAATTGAACATAAGTATCGTATGACACAGATAACTATGCAATCCTCCTATAAACTTGAGAAGCGTTTTCTAAAGGTAAATAGGTATACCTAAAACCAAAGCTCTCTTTTTGAACTCCTGTGTGTACTTCTGTACATGTTGACCTTTAGCTTTCCTTATTTTTTCCAGTCCATCATGGCTTGCTGCAAGTAGCCTAATGGATATAATTGTTTCTTTAACGTTGAAGTGAATTCACACCAAGAGGAAATAATTTTAACTTTAGCAATAATATGTTCATGAGTCTTACTCTCCCACTATATGAGTGTGGTGCCTCCAATATGGAGAGTAGACAACTAAATTTTTGCGCTATCATCTGCAAGCTTTTGGATCATGCAATACACCTCAATTTGTCTGACCCAGTCTTCCATTTTTTCTACGTTAAGTTCACCATTGTATATGGGAAAATCAAACTTAACATCAAGTTTCAATCAAGGCATATTATGGTTATATTTTTTAGAATGTTTCATTCATGCATGAAAAGAAGAACTAGAACTAGAAGAAGATGATGATGGAGACGGTGGAGTTTTAGGAGGGTCAGCGCCACCTCCTTCTCCTTTACCTTTACCAGTTGATTATAATGTGCCTTATCCCTTGGATTTATTTTGGTCCTCATACATTGCTTCAACCATAGCCTTCAATGCCATGAAATCTGTGAAAAATTCCTCTTCACTACCAAAAGGATGTGGATTAGCAAAAGATCCTCGTCTTTTGAATAATCCATTTCATTTCTTCTGCACCTTGTTCCAATCTCGAGGTTAATTTCTTCAAGTGTCCCTTCACCTCACTTGAAATTAATCCCGGTTGACATTCACACTCGCAATTCCCTGGTTATACCCGCTTTGATACCAAACATGATTTGGATATAACAGATATCAAAATAATGCTTGAATTTCATCTGAAATAACTCAAACTATTAAGTTGAAAAGGATTTAATAAACCAATTTAAGTAGGTTTAAATAACTGAAGGGAAACATAATAAATAGCATCAAACCATGAAAAATAAGAAGACAATTGATAACGGAGTTCGTCCAATGTGGACTACGTCTTCGGGTCCATTTCTAATGGAAGAGCTGGTCTTGTTAATTTTAAGTCATATGCCCCAACACTATAATGTGATCTTCAACATGTACGAAATTCCTTCAAAGTTGCTTCAAATAGGTTTAGGCTTCCCAAAAAGAATCCTCCCACTCTCAAAATCTCGCAAGAGTGGCTAAAAAGCCTCTTTACAACATGAGCAAACTTACAATCCTTTACAAAGGAACATTGGCATGATACCAATTCTTCTCTACCAAGAATTGTCTTCAATTGGAAAAATACCCTTGGTTATATACTAAAGGGTTTATAACACAATTCCAAATTCTATGGGATAAGAATTATTTAATCCAATTTTTAATGAGAAAAGATATATGGTTTCTCAACCATATAATAATTTTTTTTTGAAAAAAAATATATGGAGATCAAACCCAAATATATATTTATATATGATTATAAAAACCATATATTATATATGGTAATTTGCTGTTTGGATCTATGGAGATGTGCCCTTTTTGTTTTTCAAATCCTGATCTCAAACTTAAAAGAATATTTTATGGCTACCCTTCCAAACATTTGGGCATAGCCCACTGGAAACACGCTGTAATGGTGGAACAAAGGTACTGGGGTCAAATATGTGGGTTCCACCCATTTTTTTGACCGGTGGCATCATAATATATATGACATAATATTATGTTGGAATTTGGATATGTTGTAAGTCCCGTGGACATAGTATATGGTTCTGGGTGCTAAAAAACAATACAACATATTACTTTGGATCGAGGGTTAAATATATTAATCCTTGATCGTCTGTGATAGGGTTTGAAAAGTTTAAATACAAGTATTGTTTCTATACATAGTAAGAACCACCAACGATTAGTGGTAGGACGTAACGGTTACATGCGGTTTGTCAGGTGTTCGATCGAGGGTAAAATATATTAGACCCTTGATCGTCTATGATAAGGTTTGAAAATTTTAAATATAAGTATTGTTTCTATACATAGTAAGAACCACCAGCGCGCCTAGTGGTAGGACATAAAGGTTACATGCGGTCGGTCAGGTGTTCGATCCGTCAAGCACGGCTTTTTCTTTGTAGAATGAACATGTCAAAGGGCAAAACTACCTTCCATGTGTAAGCCTCTGGTTGATCCACCCATCAACCGATTGTATTGTCAAATGCCAGATATCAAAATATAATTTGACCAAAGAAGCGCCACATCACCACGGTGACCTACTAACTCAACAAGCTATCTTCTATGTGGCACCTAAGGTGCTACCATGTCAGTGCCATGTAGGCTACGTGGCACACTATGGGAAACCATCAACCAATTGTATTGTCGAATGCCACATATCAAAATATGATTCGACCAAACAAGCACCACATCACCACTGTGACCTACCAACTCAACAAGTTATCTGCCATGTGGCACCTTAGCTGCTACCATGTCAGTGCCATATAGGCCATGTGGCACACTATGGGAAATCATCAACCAATTGTACTATCAAATGCCACATATCAAAATATGATTCGACCAAACAAGCGCCACATCACCACTGTGACCTACCAAATCAACAAGTTATCTGCCATGTGGTACCTTAGGTGCTACCATGTCAGCGCCATATAGGCCACATGGAACACTATGGGTGTTCCATGTGGCACCTTTTTTCCCTTTCTTTCCATGTTTGAATAAAATTCAGAATATGATATCTCGAGCATATGGTGTCCATTTGAGATGAAGCATCTGTTGTTGGAAATCTCTCGATGAGTTTTGTACATGACGGTGTACTTCTATTTAGCATTTAAAAAATTTATTTTGGATCGATAAAAAATATCCTCCCGATCACCCCACTTATGTCAACTCCATGATTAACTAGCATATCTCTATTTTAGTGTCATGTCTAATTTCTAACACTTAAATAATTCTAGTTTTAGGACTACTTATAGCCAATTTATCCTTTGTATCTATGAGATCACCATAAAAACTAATATACTAACAACCTCCCCATTTCCTCTCCTCAACCAAATAATATCCTAACAACCTCCCCATTTATTCGCCTCAACCAAATAATATCCTAACAACCTCCCCATTTCTTCTCCTCAAACACCATCATGTGGCATCATAGCTCTTCTTTTGAAATAAGGACTATTAACCACAATTTTGTTTCTTTCTATAGCATCACCTTTCACGTTACCACTCGCTATAACCACTGCAATAGTCAAACAACATATAAATGATATAGACAATAGCCATATACTTGGTGTGGTTTAATTGTATATAATGAATGACCATTACCAAACTTATAACCATTATCATTATTGTAAATAATTTGGTGTGGGTATGAGTGATGTCGAAAAATTATGGCAAAGTGTAAGTCACCAAATACCATATTTATGGCATGAGAGGAAGAAACAATAGGTAGTTTGTTAAGCTCTTTTTATATTTTTATCATGTAAATCAAATGCAACTAAATTAGCTAAGATTCTTCTCAAGTATCCAAACCTTAAAGGTTCAAACATCTATTTTTAATTTCTTCATACTTGAAAAGAAATGTTCGAATTTAAAAACCAAAATCAATGCACTAATGCAATTAAATTAACTAGCTTTGAACTTTAAAGGTTCAACGTCTAATTTTCTTTGTTAGTGACATTTGAAAGCAAGGTGGGAGTTTCAAAATTAAAATCAATACATTAATGGGATAATTAGTTTTGTTATTTTTATTTCATTCTATGTGGAAGTTGAAATTTTATTAAGGCTTTTTTTTTATGTTTCTTAATAACTTATTTGAAATAAAAAGTAATTAAAAAAATCATATCAACTCATAAAAAAAAAATTAATTAGATAAATTTGAACATTTTCTTAAAGTGTAAAAAGTTTAAAATATAAAAAAAAAAATTACACCACAAAGATTTTGAATATATCTATGTTTTAAGATTAATCTATATTGATATTTTCTTTCTGTCTTTTCAAATTTCAAAGATATTTCCTTCTTTTCAAATTTCAAAGATATTTCCTTCTATCAAATTTCAAAGATATTTCCTTCTGTCTTTTCAAATTTCAAAGATATAACGAGCATGGAATTTATGGTGATAAAAACATATGAAATAGAGATAAAAAAATGTGTCCATTTGTAACTAATAAGATGTTAATGCCGTCCATACTAATTCTACTTGTTAATTGATTATTTTATTTTAGACTAATTCTACTTGTTAATTGATTATTTTATTTTTCAATTAATATGTAATGATATTTGAAATGTATTTTTATTATATTGAAAATTAATAATAATTAATTATATAAAATATAAAATATTTGTTTATTTATTAATATTATTTATGTTGAAGGAAATTGATATCATCTTCTTAATTAATAATTTTGTAATTGAAAAATTAATAATAATTAATTATATAAAATATCTATTTATTTATTAATATTAGTTATGATTAAAGAAATTGATATCATCTTCTTAATTAATAATTTTGTAATTGAAGAGATAAAATATTAAACAATAACTTATCACATTTTTTCATAATTGTAATGATTTTTTATTGCACATAGAGGTACCTACATATATTTAATGAGATTAAATATACATTATGCTAATTGAATCATTTTGACTATTCTTTGAAAAAAAATTTATCCTAAATTTTTTACACATCAAGAAAAAACTAATTCACATCACAAAAGAGTAACATGTAACTTATAAAATAATAAAAAATAAAATAAACTTGAGAAATGTTGGTATGGCAACTATAACTCATCACAAAAGAATAACATGTCAACTCATAACATAAAATAAAAAAATTAAAACCAGTATTATTCCACCTTAAAATTGTGGTGTACATTTTTTTATCTTAATTATTTTATATATAAAAATAAAAATTAAATCCAATTAAAAAAAAATCTTCTTAATAGTTGATAAATACAAGTTTAAAATAAATCTATAACAATATTGTACTATACTATTAATACATATCTAAAAGTATAAATCATAATCTAAATTACATAAAAAGAAAATATTAAATAAAAAGTAATGTCGAATAAATACTTTATTTTTAAAACAATTAGTTTTTATTTTTTATTAATAATTAATAATTGTTTTATTTTTATTTTTTTATTAATAATTATTTTCACCTATTCATAAGATGAAGAACAGGTGATGCAAATTGTTCATTATTTATTTTTTTAAATAATTATTAATTATAAATACTTATCATCTTTAATTCCAGAAGATATTAAGCACCAACAAAACACATCCCATATTTAATGAATTGTCATTAGCTCCAGATTAACTTTACACTACAAGACAATATTAACTAACAACAAAACACAACACAGTTAATTATCTTTATAAAGAAAAATTAAAAAACTTCAAATTAATCATACAATGAATACATTAGCTAACAATAAAACATATCACAGTTAATTATCTTTATAACTAAAAATAAAAAACTTCAAAGCAACCATACAATGAATGTATGAACTAACAACAAAACACATTTTATAAGGAAAAATAAAAAACGAAAATCAAATCAACCATACAATGAATATTTTTAACATTTCAGACTCAATTCATAAGACAGATTTCATAAAGATATTGGGTCAGTGTCACAAATAATTGAGCATCAAGCATCTAATACATATTTCATACTTCCAGATAATACATTTATTTTTTACATCCTTATTACCTAATATTTGATTTTTTTCTATGAAATCAGTTCTACTTCTGATATCATGTTTAATATATATGTCTAAACCCGTACGTTCAACCATATCTCTAAAGTGGAATTCAGTGGAAAGCATGAGAAGATGCTTCTTGGCCCATTATGACTTCTTATTCTCTAGCACGTAGGAAGATCTGCAGGAGGCGGCTCCATTGTTGCCGAAGGACCGACACCGTTCTTCACTAGAAATACCGTATTTAAACCCCAAGTGAAATGGTCGTCTAAATGGCAGTGCAGAAACCACATTCCTGTCCACAGAACAATAGTTTCCTGGTTACAGATTTAACTATGATGGAATTGAATTCGTAAAAGAATAAAATGCACAAGTTTTTATATACCTGGATTGTTAGCTTTGAATCTTATGGCAACCCACCCGCTCACTGGAGCGATTACTGTGTTGCGCCTCGGGGGATCAACCAGATTAAATTTAAGCGGGTCGGTTTCTGGGTTATAGTTCCCGAAGCCATCTCCCACCACGTAAAAGGTGAATCCATGAAGATGCATTGGATGGTTCTCTGGCACGAAGATGTTTGTTGACTGATAAACTACCTGCACTGTCGAGTTGTATTCAAACACTTTCACTTTTGTTCCGGTCTCAGGAGCCCAAAGACTTCGAGGTATATCGTCCCCAGTGTAGTTGAATTGAACGGCAGGTTTTGATGGAAAATCCGCCGTAAAGACACCATTGATGGAGTAATAATAAGCTTCAAGCAGGGATGTCGTTGGAGTTACAAATGATATGTTGTTCATACTTGCGCTGAGCCTTGTTCCGTTGGGGCCTTCACAGGTGTTTCCAGTTTCACACGGAAGCAACCCCAGTCCAACTGTGAAGATGAGGCTTTCATCTATCGTCTGCGGAACATCTACAGGGTGCTCCTCGGAAGCCAGGCTTCGCAGTGCTCTGCTAAATGTAGTAACAGTCGCAGTGTCGTTATAGGATGGAAGGCTAGGTAAAATTGGACTAGTAGAATTTTCAGCTCCAATATACTCTAGAATGGCAGTTGCTGTGGTGTTATCGAATTCGCCTGCACCCTGATTATTATATGCTCGGGCGGCCATATAGTATTTGCCCACAGACTGGTTGGCTGTAAGAAGAATATCTGTAGTCTGGCCGGAAGAAACGACGATTACATCTGTTTTGTATGGCTTGGTGTAACAAGCATCCACAGCTACAACTGTAAATTCGTGTCCTGCTATCTTGAAGAAGTGCCCGCTATTGAGTGCAGCGTTCACGATCCGCAGAAGGTACGTTTCTCCTTGTTTTACAGTAAATTTAAATGTGTCTGTATCAACATGATTTTGATCAGTTTCTAGGAATGAGCTATGAGCTCTCTGAGGGGAAGAAATAAATATAGGGAAGAGTCCCTGAGCTATGCTCTTTGAGGGGAAGAATGAGAATGAAATAAAGAAAAAGGAAAGCGTAATTACATCTATCTCTCTCATTTGATAATACCTTCCATCCAACTCATGCTTATCCTCCTTCATGCATGCCTATCTTGTATGCCTACCATCTTATCTTGTATGCCTACCATCTTAGTGTATGCCTACCTTTTACAAAGTAAATTCTTTATATATAATACTTTTAATGAAATATTTACAAATACAACATAAATAAATACAAAGAAGATTGTTCATATATAATATCTTTAAGGAAATATTCACAAATACAACATAAATCTATATAAACATTCTTAAAATGAAATCAAACATAAAATATATCAATTAACACATGAACTAATTAGAATTTATTCCAAATTTTTGTACACTAACTACTAATAAGACAGAATTATACTACTACTATGCATTCAAACACAACGATAATTTTATATAAGCTTACCATGATATTTACCGGTGAGTTTTTTTGTGTGATGTAATCCTATATAAGCTTATGATTAATAATGAGAAGGCAAGCCATTTTCCCATTGTGTTTCCCTTTTCTTCTTGTGTTCTATATTTTAACATGGTATGAGAGCCTATAGTTGTTGTTGGGTAAGCCTTTTCACATAGTGGAAAGCACACACTCACAGATCAAGAAGGAACACATTGGGTGGAGGGGACGCTTCACAGCTTTGGGGCCTAATGCAGAGTGGATTTATCTCCAGAAGTTTGAGGGAGCTATATATGAGCATCGGTGTGGAGAAGAAGCTTCACAGCTTTGGGGCAGGATGCACACTGGATTTTTTTTTCTAGTAAAGTTTGAGGGAGCTGTCGATTTTTCTCCAAAAGTTTGAGGGAGCTATATGAGGAGTCTCCTATTGTTGATGAGTACCTACACTATGCTCTGTTTTCCTATCAACCCAACTTTTTGAGGAAGCAAAGTGGATACAAGCTGCAACACTTAATGAGAATGATGATGTAGCTGCCATTGAAACAACAAAAGAGGAAGATGATGAACATGAAGAACACTAAGATGAGGAAGATGAATAACAAGAAGATGAAGAACTGTAAGAAATAATTACTCTCCAAGAAGACCTGAAAATCATTGAAACAAAAGAAGAAGAAGATGTGAATGCTCTTCAAGAAGCTTATATATATAATACTTTTAATAAAATATTCACAAATAAAGCATAAATAAGTGCAAATGAGATTGTTTATATATAATACTTTTAATGAAATATTCACATAAACATTTATACAAATGTTTATATATAATACTTTTAATGAAATATTCACATAAACATTTATACAATGAAATTAAAGATATAATTAAAAAATAAAAATATAAAATCTCAACAATCCATAAACCAATTCAAATTTATTCCAAATTTTTATACACTAACTACCAATAATACCAATAAAACAGAATTATACTACTACTATGCATTCAAACACAACAATAAATCTCCTGCCTATAGAAGAAACTACTATGCATTCAAACACAACAATAAATCGCCTGGCTATTGAAGAAACAAGTTGATACCCGAGCTAGAGCAGTTAAACAGATCTCCTGGCTGTCCATTAATGGTGAAGGCATCGGATAAATTGGGTGCACCACCTGAGAGAACTGCTGCATCTATAACGGCAATGGGGTTACTGTTCCACCATTCTCCTGTTCATTAATAACACAATTGCTTTGAATGAATATTAACAATTACAATCCATTAGGCATACAAAAATGTGTATTAAATCTCACAGCAGATCATCACCTATTATGATAGGAACTTCGGCACTGGGTTTAGAAAAGGGATATGAGCTTCCATTCTTAGGATACATCACGATAGCTCCATACACCGAAGCTCGGAGCCATGAGACATGAGCATGCCAGAACACGGTTCCTTCTTGTCCAGAAATGTTGAATCTGTGTGTATAACTTCCACCCGGTGGAATGGGGCATTGTGTAACATATGCAGGTCCATCAGCCCACGGTGTACGCAACTGGTCCACACCATGCCTGGCATATGTATGTAATGACCAGTGTTATAATCTATAATCTATAACAGCATCAGATCATGTATTCATGTTTGAAATATAATAAATATAAAGGATACAGAGACACACCAGTGAATAGTGGCATTGTATCCGGCTTTGTTATAAATTGTAATAATAACAATGTCCCCATCAGTTATATTAATCGTTGGACCTGGTAGCTGTCCATTGACGGTGATTACTGTATTCTGCTTGCACAGCCTGGTAACTGTGGTCTTTTGAAGCTGTGCAGCCATTCAAAATATCAGACATGATGGATATAAGGTACTTCGGTCTATATGTAGAGGGCTTTGTTTTTGGATATGCAAAAATAAAACTTGAAATAGCAAAGAAAGAAACTTACAACGAAGGTATAATTGCGGTTTGCTGCGTCTGTGATGGCAGCGAAATAAGCAATCAAGAAGAGTAGAAAAACAAGGCTGGCTGAAGATGGACGTACTGATTGCAACGCCATTGTTGAGGAAAGTAGCTGATATCCTAAAAGCCTAATTTTACAGCGCTACACAAGGCTGAAAGACGTATCTAAAGAATATCATTCACTGAGTAAATCATTGTGTGTAATTCTGCTAACGAGACCGAATATATATAACACTAAAATTAATTTGTGAACATGCACATTTCTGAAAAATTTTGTCCAGTGGTGACCACCGACGCGTTGGAAACCCAGTAGTACGTGAAAAGAAAGAAAAGATTGAAAACTATTACTATGAGGTGATGCCCATATCCGATAGTTGAATAACGCGGTTTTAACTGTCGTGTTTTATTATTATTTAGGTTTTACCTATTGTGTTTTATTATTATTTAGGTATTATCTCTTGTGTTTTATTATTATTTAGCTTAGCTTTTATCTCGTGTTTTTTTATTATTTAAAATTGCGTGATTTGTTTATAATGAACCTTTGATTGAAAACCATAGTACGAGGTGGTGCCCATGGCCGATCCTTGAAACACGCGGTTTTACTAATTGTGTATTTTTATTAGTTAAAATTGCAAATTGCGTTATTTGTCTATAAATTTTTATTATTTAAAATTGCAAATTGCGTTATTTGTCAATAAAGAACTTTCACATGAAAATATTGTAGATGAATTATCACAACTCTGTTCTGAGTATAGTGAGGATGACAATGAGTCGATAATAGTGGCTGACCTGGAATGTCCTTGTCCACAGTTGGCATTGGAATTTGAATTACATAACACGTTACCTTGTCTGGCATTGGCATTTTGTCAATATAACACGTCAAACTAAGATTCCTACCTTTTTGTTCAGATATGATTTATTACTCAAACTTTATTTATATCATTTTTAATAAAAATAAAAAGTTTGGAATGAGTTCCACATTTTATAATTATTTTTTAAAGTACATAGCTATAAAGAAAATAATAATAATTTCACATGATAAATGAAAAGCAAATCTATATAATAATTCTGCAAGATAAATGAAAAGCAAATTTCACAAGATAAATAAAAAGTAAATTTTGATAAGTAAAAACAATATTCATAATTTCACAAAATAAATGATAGGTAAATTTGTATAATAATTTCACAGTATAAATGAAGAGCAAATTTCGATTTTAATATATGGAGAAGAATTTTAATTTAATATAAAATTGGCATTTTTAGATTTCTAATAACCTTATAAGTATGTATTTTATTATTTTTAGAAGGTTGTCCATTAATACTTTGATTTTACATATGTGATGATCAAAAATATGTTTTTATTATTTTTACCAAGTTACTCATTAATATTTATATTTTTTTAGTTATATAAATTTTATATGATTAATTTTTCTTTCGAGGAATTTTAATTTAATATAAAATTGGTATTTTTAGATTTCTAATAACCTTATAAGTATGTATTTTATTATGTTTAGAAGGTTTTCCATTAATACTTTGATTTTACATGTGTGAAGGTAAAAAATATGTTTTTATAATTTTTTCAAAGTTACCCATTGATATTTTCATTTATACTTATATTTTTTTAGTTATATAAATTTTATATGATTAAAACTTAAATATACTTTTTAAAGGAAACTAAATTTAAAGTCCTCTTTAATTAAGTATATTATTAAATATCTATAATAAATAATAAAAACGTGTGTAATATAGTATTAAATATCTATATTAAATAATGAAAACATTTGTAAAAATTTAACCCAATACATAATGGTTAACGAAGTCTTAGTTCTAAAATAAATAAAAGTGGTCTATTTATAAAACGATATAATTTTTTTTTATTTTTTATAATTGATTAAAAAATTATATTTTTGTTTTTAATGTTATTGGATTTTTTGGGTAAGCGATTATACCAGTCTGAATCTAAATCCTAGGCTCTATCATGTACTGAGAGAGATCAAATCTTTCGAGCTACAAATCTTTCCTCTAAAAGCTCCTTGAGTGCAATACCTAAGAAGAGATTTGCACCTCGGGAGATTTGATCCCTCTCGGCGCTTGATAGAGCCTAGGATTTGGATCTAGGCTGGTTTTAGTCGTGGGTGGTGACACAAAACTGGAGTTTGATCAGCATTGTAAGGAACAGGTTAAGTTAAAAACACAGATACATTTACGAGGATTATCATAATGTAAATAATAAGTATTTAGGATTGAGTAAATTGTTAAACTAGAAAATAGAGAAAATTTGTCTAACTTTTTTTTTCGATTCTCTGTTTGTTGATCTATGTTTTGTTTTGTTTGTTCTTCTCCTTATTCTGCCGTCATTTCGTCATTTTGTACATTTTGATTTATTTGTTGTTCTGCAAACTGAATTTTTTGTTCTTCCAATTGCTTCAACTTTCTCTCTCGGTACGCTCTTTGTCGATCAACGTTTCGTTTTCTTTCTTCTTTTCGTTCTTATGCTGTCAGTTCGCCTAACTTTTTTTTCGATTTTCTTTTCGTTGATCTGCATTCTGTTTTGTTTGTTCTTCTCCTTCTTCTGTCGTCATTTCGTACATTTTGATTTATTTGTTGTTCTGCAACTTGATTTCTCTGTTATTCCAAGTGCTTCAACTTTCTCTCTCGATACACTCTTTGTCGATCAATGTTTCGTTTTCTTTGTTCCTCTTGTTCTTCCATTGTCAATTCGTCTAACTTTCTTTTTCGATATTCTTTTTGTCGATCTGCATTTCATTTTTCTTCATTCCTGTCGTTCTTCTGTTGTCATTTCGTCCAACTTCCTTTTTCGAAATTCTTTTTTTTTCTACTTTTCATTTCAAGTCTTCTTCTCATTCTTTTGTTGTCATTTCATAAGATTTTCTTCCTTGATATGTTTTATGACGTTCGACGTTCTGTATTTTTGGTTCTTCACCAGTTTGTTTCATAGCATGTTCCGCATGCAGATCTTCCATTTCTAGTTTAGACTGTATATCAAAAAAGTCAAACATTAACATATACACTGAAATTTATGCATTGATGAAATCCACACTAAAATTTATGCATCCAAGAAATCTACACTGAATTCAATGTGTCCATGATATAATAGCTACACTGAAAATTATGCAATTAAAAAAACCCACACACTGAAATCTATGCATCCATACACTGAAATCAATGCGTCCAAAGAATAACATCTACATTGAATATGCAATAAAAAACCCCATACACTAAAATCTATGCGAAGTTCATATAGATTTCAACACAATTTGAATCATGTCAAACAGATTTCGTATGCAAAGATGATTCCAACACAATTTGAATCACATCAAATAGAGTTCGTATGCAAAAGATATGCAATAGAGAAGTTTTCCGGCATAGGGTAAAGTGATGATGTGGCAGCACCTAGTGATGACACATGGAAATGGATGACGCTAGCGAGATGATTTGGCAGCCTGCATGGAAGCCGATGTGGCAAGCGGATGCAAGAGATTTTCAAGTGTATTTTTTTTGGCTCCATAGATACAAATCTCTTTAAAATAGTCACTCTAAAATCTCCATAAATACCCGCTTCAAATCTCTTTAAAATTTTTTATGGCTCCATAGATACCCTCTTCAAATCTCTTTAAAATCTTATTTCAATAGATACATACAACTCTCCCTCTAAAATAGACTAAAATACACCATTGCCAAATTAGATATTGAAAAAATTGAATTCACTTGAAATAACATGCTCTTCCCCTATAATGATATACTTATATTCATATTCTTTTGCAACACTTATTTATCATTGGTTCAAATTTAGAATTAAATTTTATATAAAGTTTATAAAAATTAAATATAAACTTTATATTATTTAAATAATATAAATATTGAATTATTATTAATATAAATTTTAATATTGAATTTCAATTTCAATTAAAAATAAAAATTTAATACAAAATTTGTATAAATTAAATTTAATATAAATATTAAATTGATATTTAATATAAAATTTATATTATTTTAAATTTTAAATTTCAAATTTATTACTGTGCGGGAGGACGGATGTATGAAATTTAATACTATATGCATGAAATTTAAATCCAGCGTGGAGGGAGGAAGGTAGCGCAGGGAGGGAGGAGGGTGACGACATCGCAGGGAGGGAGGATGGTTGGGCGGCGTGGAGGGAGGACGGTTGTGCAGGGAGGAGGGTGCAGGCTGCGTGGAGGGAGGAGGGCGACTGCGTGGAGGGTGTAGGCAGTGTGGGAGGGAGGGAACTGCACAGGGAGGGAGGAGGCAGCATGCAGGGAGGGAGGGAAGAGGCAGCGTGCAGGGTGCAGACCGTGTGGAGCTGCGCAGGGAGGGAGGAGCTGGGCAGGAAGGGAGGAGCGGGGAGGAGGTGGGAGGGTGGAGCTGTGCATGGAGGGAGAGGAGGAGTTATGTAGAGGAGCTGTCCGAAATATTTTTTTTTATAATTTTGTATAATAGCTTGGGTGTTTATATAGTTAATGATTTTATTTGGGAAATATTTCAAAAATACACATCTTCTTGTTTTTATTAATGGCTAGCCTAACAAGATTTTAAATTATATTTCGTTATTATTTTGTTCTGTTACTCGTAAAACTTGACAAACACTCGACACATGTTACAACATCTCCCTCATACTACACTCTACAAACTCGACACATGTTACAACATCTCCCTCATACTACACTCAAAAAATTCGGTAAACACTCGACAAATCACACATGTTACAAGATCTCCCTCATACTGTCATACTGGGTTGTAGAGCGCCTCTCGGCGCAATTATTTGTGAAAAATATTTGCATCAATTGTTACAAGTATTATGGAAAAAACAAATAAATCCATCTCCAAATCTTGAAAAAAACTTTCTTGCTGATACTCGCATAGAGATTCATCGGCTAGTGCATGACGATGGTGGCCTCAATAGTGGCAGTGGGTCACTAAGAATGTGCTCATGCATGAATGTGTGCATGCTAATACCAACAACTTAATAAAATGACTATTAAAAACAGATACCCACTATCTTGGATAGATGACCTATTTGATCAAGTATGGGGAGCTGCGGTATTCTAAAAAAGTCATTTAAGGTGTGGTTATCACCAAATAAGAATTAAAGACGAAGATATTTACAAGACTGCATTTCGAACATGGTACGAGCATTATGAATTTATGGTTGTACCAATCGGTTTAACTAATGCTCCAACCACGTTCATGTGTCTAATGAATAGTATCCTTCATAAATATTTAGATAAATTTGTGGTTGTGTTTATTGATGATATACCAATCTACTCTAAAACCAAACAAGAACATGAAAAAAACTTTTAAAATGGTTTTACAAACTCTAAGGGAACATAAGTTTTATGCAAAATTTAGTAATGTGACTTTTACCAAGATAAAATCCCGTATTTGGGACATGTAATCTTTAAAGATGGAATTTTAGTAGACCCTGATAAGATTAAGACAATAATAGATTGGCTAGTTCCTAAATATGTAACCGAGATTAGATCCTTTATGGGGATCACGGGTTATTATCGTAGATTCATTAAAGAGTTTTCAAGGATTTCCTATCCAATAAGTTGATTACAAAAGAAATGAACAAAATTTGTCTCGTCAACTAAATGCCAATAAATTTTTGAAAAACTTAAACACCTACTCACAATAACACCTATTCTAAGGATAGCAAATCCATGCAAATACTTTGTCATATGTACACATGCTTGCTTAGAGGGACTAGGTAGAGTATTATTACAAGATGATTATGTAATAAGTTATGAATCAAGAAAACTCGAGGAACATGAAAGAAATTATGCAACGCATGACTTAGAATTGGTTGCAATATTCCATACTTTAAAAAAGTGGAGACATTATTTTATTGGGAAAAAAATACCTTAATGTCTTATAACATAAGTCTAAAGTATTTGTTTGATCAAAAAAATATGAATGCTCTCCAAGCAAGGTGGTTAGCCTTCTTGAGCGAGTATGACTTTGAAATCAAACATATAAAAGGTAACAAAAATAGAGTGGTGAATGCCTTGAGTAGGAACGTTATTCCAAACTTTTCAGTTTCCATTAGCAGTTATAAAACATATCTAAAAGATATAATCAATAATGCATCTGAAAACGATGAAGAACATCTAAAAATTAAGGAAAAAATGAAGGAAAATCTAAATGGAATTGAATCCACAAATTTTTCTATGGGATCAAAAGATTTGTTAACATATAAAATTTGGTTACATGTACCTAACTCTAAAGAATTCAAACACTTAATCCTAAATGAACTACATAAGAGACCATATTTCGGACATCCGGGATATCAGAAAATGATAACAATGCTAAGAAAAGATTATTATTGGCCTAATATGAAGAATGATGCTGCTAATTATTTAGCTAGATTCCTTGAATGCCAACAAGTTCAAACTAAACATCAACATCCAACTGGTTTACTTCAACCTTTACCCATTCCAGAATGGAAATGGGAAGTAATAAGCATGGATTTTATAATTGGGTTTCCTAGAATTGCTATGCAACATGATTTAATTATGGTGATTGTTAATAAATTGAGTAAAGCTGCACATTATATACTAGTAAAGCCTACTTTTAAATCAATAAATATAGCAGATATCTTTATGAAATATATTTTTCATTTGCATGGTATTCCTAGAGTTTTAATATCTAACAGGGATGCAAAGTTTACAGGTAACTTCTCGAAATATTTATTTAAAGATTTAGACACTCATTTAAGTTTTAGTACTACTTACCACCTTCAAATAGACGGAAAAACTGAAAGAACTAATCAAATTATTGAAGATATGTTACGTATGTATGTGATGGACAAGTCAAAAAAATGGGAAGATTATTTACACTTAGTTGAGTTTGCCTATAATAATGGTTATCAAGCATCCCTTAAGATGAGTCAATTTGAAATGTTATATGGTCAGAAATGCCATAATACCATATCATGGGATAACCATATTGATAGGATTTCTCTAGGACCTCATATGTTGAAGGAGATGGAACAAATTGTTAAACAAGTACAACATCATTTAAAAGTTGCTCAAGATCGGCAAAAAATTTATGCAGATCTTAAAAGAACTCCAAAAGAGTTCAATGTTGGGGATCATGTATACTTAAAGGTAAATACAAAGGGAAGTGCTTTAATCTTGGGAAGGTGTTCCATGTTAGTTCCGAGGTATTGCGGACCCTCTGAAGTGCTAAACAAGATAGGGTCAGTAGCCTATCAGCTTGCACTTCCCCTTTCTATAAAAGTTTATGATGTTTTCCTTGTTTGGTTATTGAATAAATATATACATGATGCTACTCATATCATCGATTAGGGTGTGATTCAGGTGGAACCCGATGGCAAGTTTCAAATAGAGCCTTTGTGTATCCTAGACAAGAATGATCTTATTGCTACGGAACCAAGCCATCACTCAAATAAAAGTGAAATGGAAGCACTTCAACCCTGAGGAGGCAACATGGGAAATGGAGGATCATATGCAAGCATCATATCCTTCCTTGCTCTAGAATGAGCAAGAGGAATTTGAATAGAGAACACCGAGGATGGTGTTAAAAATAAGGGGGGGGGAATGTAATACGCCCAATACTTTTGAATTATTTTTTATTAAGTATTTTTTTATTTGAGAAATATTCTCCAAACATTTATTTTGTAAAAGAGTTATAAAGCTCTATGAGGAAAAATACTAACATTTATGTGGGTGAATATCATGAACAAGAAATATTATTTTATTATTAATAAACATGGACACTTGGAGCTGCTAGTTGAAAGAAGGGACACCATGATGAGACAATGAACAAGTGGACATCAAGCAAAATATTTGATATCAATCAAATCCAAGTCAAAAGCTCAACAAGATGACCATATCCACAATTATATGGATAGAGATACCATCTTGATATTTGATTAAGATGGCACAAGACTTGGGCAAAAATTAAATAATAGTGCACTAAGAAAACATAGGACGTTGTGTGGTGCATAGAGAGAAATTGTTGCTATGTTGAGGGAAAGTTGCTTAGTACTCTCTCTATATGAAAGTCCATATTTTTTATTTGTTACAGACTGTGAGTCTGCATTAATATATTGCTGAGTTCATTTTTCTATGGTGATGGTTCATCTCGGGGGTGAAGTTGAGAAAGTAAGTGTGGCTACCCTCTTCTATGGTTGGGAGGAACTAAAGAGCTCAAGTTTATTCCCCTTCAATTTTTCAAGCAGGTTGTCTTGTTTAGTTATTTGATTAAATGTGGATCGCAGATTGGTTAAGTATTATTTTTGTCACTATGGATTGAATCTATAAAATAATTATTGATTGAAGTTATTTTACAAATACAATGTCTATGCGTGAGCTAGTTTATAAACGAATAATTTATCTCTTGTTATGAATTTATTTATTTATTTTATATCTAAGAATTGGTTTATACAGGTTATCCTGTGCCAAATTATAAGCAACGAGTTCGTTCTCTTTCGTTGCGTACAAATTTAACATGATTTATATAAAATTCCTGGAGTTAAGGATGGTCGAATTTGTGTTATTTTTATATATTCTTGCACCGAATAGAATGAGCTGTTGAATGTCATCTATTTCATTCTATACTGTCTCGAATAAAATGAGCAAGCAGAATGCCATCTATTTCTTTTATAAATTTATGAAACGAAATGCAAAACTATCGGTTGTTGTATGGTTCATTTTTACATTGTCTTGAACAGAATGAACAGACATACCGATTGTTTATATAGGAAATGTGTTGATCCCTATACTATTCGAAATGAACGATATAAAGTTATGCATTTGATTTCATTTTGTATTAATTTATACTTGGGTTTACTAAATCGTGACCGTTCCTTCCTCTGTAACCTGCGATCGAGTCTTGAATTGGATGATTGCTATGCAACCGTAATTATAAACGTTTGTGCTATATGTTACTTTCCGGAGAAAATAATGAGACCTCTGGTGTAACTACTGTAACCTCGTAGTAATCGGATCGCATGTAACAAAGAAATCCGTAGGTAAGCTATGACATGATGTAGCGGCTTAATGCCTTCACCTGAGATCTTGGAAGCGAATCGGTCTTCACTTGTATTCATTAATGGATCGATACTATTGTTGTCCAAGCTATCGGTTTGAGCGCTGAATCTCTTCAATATGGAGGGAAGTGTTGATTCTCCCAAATTTTAATGTTTCCGTACATATCAACGCTCACTCACTCTCCTTCTCTTGACACCACACTTCTGGTGGCCGCGTGGAGTTCAATGGATGGAAGCACATGCCATAATATGAACTTCTTTGTGCAGCAACATCTAGTCCACTTGCAAGCAGAACCTAGTAAGGTTGAAGGCATAGTAGCATAATTAGAGTATGAATATGGATATCAATACGATTGGTAAAGAAAAAATAGGTAACCTAAAAACCCAATATGAATAAAATACTGAAATAGTCTTCTTATATGAAAATAATTTTATTGAAATATGCATGGATATATCATAAATGTACACTTAAAATCATTAGTTTATTTCTAGACATGTTATTTAGAATCAAAATTACTAATTAAAAACAAAATATAAAATTTCAATGTAGTGGGAATAGAGAGTGTGAGAGATAACAACTAGTTAGTAATAATTATTTTTATAAGAAAATATGAAATTGAATGTTATTTACATTTTATAGTGATTAAATAATTAAAATGTGGTATTTCAAAATTCAATTCTCCAATGTATTCGTATCTTACCTACACCAAATATTCGACGAATTCAAATTGTTCGGAATTTCATTACAAAAAAAGCCAATATGACTGAATTATACTACTGTGATTGAAGATACCGAGATAGATAGTTTTGCATTGTTCTAAATACTCAAACTTGCATTTTTGAAACCAAATAAAATCACAACTTGCTAGTAAAGTAAACGATCTAGAGGATCACTAGACATAACTTGTTAACTGATAGAGATCCCTACTACCTAGCAACCTGCTCGTGTTGTCCATCATAACGTACCTGTGAAACGACTAATCAATATTGTTTCTTTGCTTTGTCCCTAGCCATGTTTTTGTTGACAGATAAGGTAGAAGCTTATGGAGTCAAATAACTGCAAGTATAGACTATTTGTCTATGGAATAATGATACATTAAGTGATGTGAACATTACTTTTAATTTTATATACCTTACTTTTATTAGAGTTGCATTTCATGTATTTCATACCAATGGAATAGATTATGGAATAGATTATGTAGATACCCATGGGTTTATATATATATATATTTTGAAAAGGCTTAGTATAGGAAATAGATTTTGAAGTTATGTTAGATTATTTTAAGTTATACATGTATATATTTTAAATATATTCAAAATGAGTAGCATATGTAATGGATTTGAGGCTATCTCAGTTTTTAAATGTATATTAGAAATTGCATTTTTTGGTCAAGGTTTAGTAGATGACATTTTATAGATTTTGGTACACCATTGTGGTTATAGAAGTTGCGAGATGGAAAGTTATATAGATTAAACATTTTGGAAGAATTGGGATAGTTAGGATTGAATAATGGATATAGTTATCTTTGCTTGTGTAATGAGAAACAAACTTTATTAATCTTGAAAGATATTGCCGTTCAATATATTCTTTATTGGCGTTGGAGAGAATTGGAAATTAGGCATTGGGTTGTAAATTCACATATTTTATTCATACTTGAAAGGGATGATACATTTATTCATCGGAAAAAGAATTATAGGTTATGCATTTTATTTAAAAACAAAAGAAGTTACATAATTTCTAGTTTCTTCAAGTATTGTAAAAGTTTTTACATTTTCCAAAATTTAAAGCATTGGGGATGTTACAAAATCCTGAAGATAACCCAAACATGAACCCCGAAGATAACCGAAACATGAGTACTTAGCCACTAAACATTGACATGGAAATTGATGCAAATTTGAGAACTCTTAGAACCCTTTGTAGTGCATTGCAAAATACTAGAGAGACCACCCGATTGTCACTAACTACTTTGTTAGAGGAAATTACATAGTCCATTGCAGATGCCCAAGGGAATCTAATCAATATCACCAATTACATGGATAGAATGTTTGAATACTACAGGATTTCCCTAAGTAAAGAGCAAGTTAGAAACGTCAACATCTACAAACAACAATTGATAGCATTGTTTATTGACCCAAGAACTAGATTAAATCTATGAGTGATAACGAGACACAATTCTATGGATTGGTGCACCTTCCAACCATTCAAATATGATTGGATGGATAAGTGGTTTATGGTATTTGAAAAACCTTCTTGCAATAATAGGGAGGTGCCTCTCTATTTCCTTAGGAAATTATATGTTGAGTTTGTGTTAGGGCACCATGTCAACTACGTTGACATCGGTGAATTTCAAGGGGTGGGTCATGTTTCTGTGCAGGACAGAGAGATTACTAGGCACAACCCATTGTTAGGTCCTTTTCCTTCTAGGTGACAACCTACCTCCCGTCCAAAATACATCGATAGGGGGGAGCATTTCCCAGACCCAAACATCCATATACGTCAAGGCTCGTAAACTAGTGCAACACAACAGTTTCATAGCCTTTTCACATGAGGAGAGAGCATCAAATGATGTCGGGGGAGGAATTGGGCCTTCATTTCCTACAATAGGGTCGGGGTAGGAGAGGCAACATGGAGACTCATGTTATACCCATAAATGTTTGAGCTCTAGGAAGCCTTCTTATGGGGCAATGAATACCAGCATACTTGATAGTTTTATTGAGATGGTTAGTATGTTGACCATCTCTTTTTTCTTCATTATATATATATATATATATATATATATATATATATATATATATATATATATATATATATATATATATATATATATATAATCTTTATTTATCTAATTATATGGCATTTGCAATTGCTATGCCTATATAGCACACCATAGGCACCATACAAGTTTCATACATTTGTACCTTACCAATGTGTGTTTATGAGATCACCAATGGTGTATTAGATGATTTTGAAAACCATAAAAATAACAAATATGAGGAAAAAAACATGTTAGTTTTGTAAATAGGGTATGGTTGATCTTCCCCTTGAATGCTTTTTTTCCCAAAATTTGGGCTATATTCATTCTAAATGGTTATATTGGGAACAATGTTTTGGAAGATGTATGTAAACTAATTTCCATGATCATCATCATCGTTATAATCTTTATCACCATCATCATTATCTTCATTGTCATCATCAGCATCATCATTATCTCCATTGGCATCGTCATTGTCATCCTCATCACCATCTTCATCCTCCTCATCTTCCTCATATTAATCGCCTATGTCCTATGTAAATATTGTAACGATTTGTCCATGAACATGGACTCAAGGAACCACATAGGTCCTATAAAAGAGATCTTTGACCTTTGGGTGAGATTTCACACAACCTAGACCAACAAATGTGAAATTTTCCTTTGTTCCAAGGTATTTCTCATTGTTTAGTTCTATTATCACATTGATTAGCAACGAATGTTTTAGGAGGGTCCTTGGTTTTCGGAAAGTATTGGATTTTTTATAACACCTTTGTTCCCTAAATTTGACCATAACATCAAGTCATTTACTAGAATTCTTCTATGGGTTCATCTCGTAATTTTTCCATTACATTTCTACTGTTTATTATTTTTGAAAATATTAGGAATGCTTTGGGCACTAATGTAAAATTAGATATTGAGAGAGTTTTAGTGGGTTTATGCATATATGCATGCATTTGTGTTGACATATACATTAGTAAAGGTATTTCAGATCAAACGATTCTCACATAGGATGATTTTAAATACACTTAGGATTTGGATGAGAACACAACTTTTAGGTGTATGATATGTCATTTTCCAATACATTTACAAGCTACTTATCCACATGCTCGAGCTCATCCTCCTAGAAAAAAGGAAACAAGATAAAACAAAAGAGATGGAATTTTCAAAAGGAACCGAGTTATTAGATTGACCTTGTTGAGAATAAGGTAAATCAAGTCTAACACATGCTGAATGGGGAATCCACTCCTTTCTTGGGGGATAAAGTAGACGAAATGGATATAGGACATTTCTCCTCGAGGGAGGTCATGTTAGTTGAAGCACCTCCAAAAGTAACAAAAAGACATCATGAACCCGATACATTTGGTTCTGATATGCATCTAGATCATTCTAAATCTCTTGATCTCACACCTTCTAAGTGAGAGTTAGTTATTGTGACTCCTTCTTCAAAGGATGTCATGAAGTTAAAAGGAATGATAAAAAAAGGAATAATAAATGAATATTTTATGAAGGGAAAGAAATGAAATATATATTACTAATGTATTATTAAGTGTCAGTTAAATATGCCATTGTAGACTTATAAGTATAGTGTGCACTTGCACTTGACTTGGCTATACCATACTTTGAATACTTAAAAAAAAATGATTTTCTTCCTTTAATATGATAAAAATTGGGACAATATTAGTTGTAATGATAATAATGTTTTTTTGTTATACCATACTTTGAATACTTTAAAAAATGTGATTTTCTTTCTTTAATATAATAAAAATTGGGACAATATTAGCTTAATGATAAAATTGATTTTTATTTTTAAATTATAAAATATAAATAATAATAATAATTATTATTATATATATACATATAAAATCCCTTTAAGTTATGATAAAATATCCCCAGATGCGAGCGTCATCATGACTCATGGGGCCAGGTGCAGGGTACGAGGAGGGAACGTGGGGAAGGATCCTCATCCCAGGTGCCCGTAATTTCAGCACGCGTGCCCCTGCCCTCATAAATGCTTGCCCTCACGCCTGCATGCCCTCACACCTTTCTACCCTCGCACCTGTCTTCTTTCACACCTACGGTGTTATGACTCCGTCTCGATCCTTGGCTTGTAAGTCCCTTCACCGACTAGCTAGATGAAACTTTGGTACTGCTTGACCTCACCTCGGCCCTCCGCGCATTCAATATGAACCTCACCTTGGCTCTCTGCACCATCAATTCGGCTGTCTGCAGCTTAATATGGCTCGTACGAACCTGTATCAATGCTCTTTAAATGGGCCAGTGGGCTCCCATGACTACATCCTGTTTGCTTCTCCTCAACGTTAGCTCTGTTCTTTGCACCCTCATGCTCAGTTGGGTTTGTGGTTGTGGACTCTCACTGCACTCTTTGCCATGACCAAGTCACGTGGTCTTTATCGGTGGGGTAGTGGGAGCCGAAGCAAAGCCCAGAGCCCTCCTGTCACTGGCGATGGCTTTGACATTGGCATCTCCTTCGCCGCTTCGACATTGGCATCTCCTTCGCCAGCCATAATTTGATTGACGAGTGGGAAGGGAAGCCTATAGCAGATCACTTGGCCTCCGACAATAATGGAGGCAACATCAACCACTATTGGATCATCAAGAACATGCTTGGAAAGCTTCTTGACAACATGTTGGGAAATTGAGGCTCTGCTAGGAATCAGATGTTGGCCACCAGGGCCAAACTCATCAAGATGGATGATTGTCTGGTGAACCTTGACGTCATGTTCCCTTGGAGCCAGCATGCTCTCGTGAGCCGGAGCCCGGTCATGGCAGAATCTGGTGGTAGGGGTAATGGTGGTAGTGTCTCTGGCGTCCCGATAATCAGCGGTTTTCCCTTTGAAGGGTAGGAAGTTGCTGCAGCAGCTGATACTCCTGACCATTTCCTGACCGTTCCTGCTCCTGCTTCACCGACGTCTCCTCCTGTGCAATTTTCGGTCCCCTCCATGATTGGCTCTCCGCCTTGCAAAAGGATGTGCAACCATGCAGAGCCCGACCTCCTCGTTGCTCGAAAATCTAAGCCACTCCCTGTGAAGCTATATGAGGAGGTCTTTCTAGGGAGTTTCCCCATTCTGGAAGAATTCCCTCCTACTTATCTATTTTCGTGTCTACTCGGGAGTTCGATGAGAAGACTCGGTCTCTCTGCTCCACCCAGGTTTTTTGTAATAGTTGTTTAATGGGGTTTTTGCATGATCTCGCCAAGACAGTCTTTTGGTCTCGCCCTTGTCGTTGGAGGCAATTTTTTTGTATAACTTGCAAGATGGTCTGTAATACTCCTACTAGTTTTGCTTTCTCTATATCATCAGGATTGCTCCGCTATCCCAGGCCACTATGTAATTTTATCTTTTTATCTTAATTAATATACTATGTAGACTTACAAAAAAAAAACTTATGATAAAATATGATTATCTAAAATGGTTATGTTTGTTTCTTTTTGTATTGGGGGAATCAACAACTGGGATGGGGTTGCTACTCGCATGACACCGGGTCTAGGGGTTCAATCCCATCCACTACCACTAATACCCCTAGGTGCACTCACATAGCCAACAAGCATGAGGCACAAGTAAATCGTGGTGTTTTGACCTTGTGACCTCTATTACAACATATTATCTCATTTTCAAGCGATTTGCCAATCGAGCTACATCCCTATGGGAAATTCTCTAAAATGTTTTATATCTAATAACTTAATAAGTCCATCTTGATCTACAATTCCAACTACATTCACCTTCTTAATCGTTAAGTCTACTTCTATTGAATACAACCCTACAAAACACATCATTAAAAACAATATCATTTGTATATTTGGGTTTGCTAGATAATTTTTGCATATGCAAATACATTAAAACACACAAAGCATCAAAAACAATATAATTTGTACATTTAGATTTTTATAATTTGTACATTTAGATTTTTTTTTGGTATTTTGCAAAGAAAAAACAATACAACATTTGTGAACATGTTCAATAAAACAATTGCCAATATATTACATTCTTTTACTATATATGTTCTACATAGACAAATTCAAATTTGATTAACTGATTAGCATATGCTTTACAACGGTTAGGCTGTATAAATTGCCAATTCACCTGTTACAATCACGAGCTAAATAGATATTATATTTTTCGAGTTTTATGGTATAAGGCATGAGCATTGGTCTTTTAGATTTAAGATAATATTCAATTTTTTTTTAAATACGGTCTGAGTTTTAAATTTGCATTGGGTCTCTTTATTTATCACTTTTATTACATAGAGTGGATTCTTACTTTTTACTTTTTGAATATACTGTGTTTAAATTTATAAAAATATACACATGAAACATGGGCTGATTTTTAAATTTACATTATGTCTCTTTATTCGTCACCTTTAATTTTTATTGTTATTGTTAAATATATTGTGTACATGTACCTCTTGCTTTTAATTTTTAAATATAATGTGTACATTACATTATTTGATAATCTGTACCTCTTTCTTTTAATTTTAAAATATACTGTGTATATTGGACTTTTCGAATGATGTGTACCTATGCGAAGCGACATGAGTGCGGTGGTATCCTCAACTTTCTACCTCTTTGTTGTTCGCTTCAAGGAGTTATAAGTAGTGTAAGTGTATCGGAGACTAAATCCGAGGATAACATTACAACGAATCTTAGTGCATATTCCGAGTAAAAGTGATTACAACTAGACAACACTATTATTATTTTTATTATTTCAAGCCCTATAATATGTAAATTATGAATTCTCTTTATTTTTTTTCAAACTATCAACCTCAGTGGAAACCCCACGGGAAAGTGACAGTACCCATTCTCAATTCTCACCATGAGGTTTGAATGAGTGATTTGATGGGACTAAACTTCACACAAACCCATTGATCTACATCTCATAAGTTGTGGTCGCTATTCTATTATATCCTTGCCTCTTAACTTCATAAAAAGCACTTTGACGTTACAAAATATTACTTTATTTAAAGAGGTGTTCTCTTCTTTATGTAATAACAAATGAGGGAAGCTGCTTCATTTCGTCTAACTATATTTTTTTATGTGTATATTTTACTGAATTCATCAAAGATCAAGAAATGCTCTTGAGAAATAATACTTATGAAAATTCCACATACATTGGATCAATTAAGGCACAAGCCTCATTGTCAGGGAAAGCTATACTTAAATCCATTCAATACATAGGCCTATAATTCTATATGAAAGACTAAATGAAGGTTTAAACACATTCAATGTGCAAGATATAAGGATATGATCATAAAAACTTGTAAATGTGCATGAGATAAGTAATGACACAAGATATAAGGATATGATCATGAAAACTTGTAATATTCAATGTGCATGAGATAAGTAATGACACACTCATTATAACATATTAATGTGTGGAACTTTGATGTTTCCAATACATAGATTTGAAAGTAACATTCTAAAAACTTGTTTCTTTATCCAATGAAAAATATAGATTAAACGAAGAGACTTGATGCATGCAACTCGTTTTATTAGTATGTATATCCATTATTTTTTTACTATTTATGGAAAGAGGAATGGTTTATGTGCACAAATGAACCATGTAATGTTATAAACATAAAACTCAGCATGACTAACTAGTTTGAGGATTTGTGTTACAATAATTTGATATTTACTATTCATGGAAGGAGGAATGGATTATGTACCACGTAATATTATAAACTTAAAACTTAGCATGATTTATTAATTTTTGGATTTGTGTTACAATAATTTGATATCCATAATAGAAATGGGATAAGTGAAAATATAATTGTGTATTTTAATTTAAAAATGGAGAAAAAATCATTTGAACATATATAACTTGTTTGTAAATTTAAATATGTAAATTTTAGATTTCCCTTTTCTATAAAAAGGTGTGGAGATTTCACCAAAACTCGTGAATCCGAGATGCCACCAAAATTCATTTAATCCTTTTAAAGTTCAATGTGTACACAAAAAATTGTTTGGAATTGAGTTGTTTTTTTAAGGATATTTAAAAAAAGACATTATTTAATGTGTTAATTTTTTTATTTAATTAAATAATTGTCCTTGCAAATTTACAAAAAGTTAATAAGTGATTTTTTTTCTATCAGATAATTCACTGTTAAATATATAATTTTCCAAAATTACTTTTTAAAATTATATTTTTTATTATTTTTTGAAGTTGTTTCAATATTATTTGGATTACATTTTATAAATCATTTGTTTATGTTTTTCTAGCTATTTACAAAAAATATAAAAAATAAAAACTTTTCAAGAAAGATTTACATATTTTTTTCAGTTGTTTAGTTCTATATTTTTAGGGTATTGATTTTTCTTTGAGCACCAGCGATACTTTGGGAAAAATAATTAAGCATAAGTTTTAAAAGAAAATGAATAAAAATTATAATATAAAATCAAAAGTGTTAAAATGATATAATATTCAGTAAAGGATTCATCAAGAATCCATTTTCTTTAGCTTTGCCACCTAAGATGAATGATATGAAGGGTTTCACTAGAAGATTTGAGAACATAGATCTAGGAACATAAACTAAAGAGATATACTATGAAAATCATATCAATAATCAACTAATCATGTTACAAATGAGATAGCATAGATTATTACACAAAAAATAGAAGCAAATAAGAAGAAAAGAATGATGTATTAGGCTTAACTAGAGCCAAAGAACCTTATTTACCCATGCACACTCACCTAGATTGTATTTAACTAACCCAAGACTCCGTCATCACTAGTTCTCACTGAGTGATTTGCAAGCAACTGATGGTATGTGTATGCAAATCGCTAAAATCACTCAATTAGGGTGATTACAGTTTGTTAGGGCTAGTTAGGGTTAGGACTTAGATTAGTGGAGTGCATCTACTCCTCAACTCGTTCAAGGATTAGTCACTCCTAAAGTCACATAACAGTTCATCAACTCAGGGAATATGCCCCCAATTCTAGGAATTCAACTCAGTGTTGACTCAAGTGGTCAATTTGGATGGAGTTTGGCCCACTAGAGTCATCAGGTTGAGGTCTAGGTGGCTATGTAGAGGTTTATTTTTGCTAACATTCGCCATAATCCTAAGTAGGTGAAAAGTAATGGGTATTGGTAATTTGTAGCCATATTAGGTACCCATGCACACATAAAACAATTCTCCAAAAACTAACAAAGATATAGATTTAAGAATCCTACACAGAAGTTGCTTGCACTCCCAAAGTAGCTCTCAATTGGGTGAGCTGCTTCTTGATGAAGGGCTTTGCGAAGACCCCTGCAAACCTTTGTGAACTCCTCCTTTTGAAGTTCATGTGAGCCCATTCATGAGATCCAAACACTTTGAAGTGCTTGAGTAGTGGTTGTTGACCACTCCTTGCTTCTAATGGAGGAAATCCCTTGAAGCTTTGTGCAGAGCTTGGTGAACTATAGAAGAAAAGGGGATATATACAGAGAATGAGAAGACATTCTAGAGGTCTTCTTCAACAAGAACCTGATTTTTTACAAGTTCTCCGATGGATAGAAGAAATTTGTAGATCACCTCTTCTTCTGGGCCTATAAAAGGTTCTTCCTCAGCAGAGTGGTGGATCATGGATTGGCATATGTCCTCATAGTCCATATGTTGTGAAGCTTATGGCACCTCTTTCATCCTCCCAATGTATGTGAACATGTCCTCATAGGACATGTGTTGTGAAGATTTTGGGGCATTCTTAAAAGATATTGGATGTAGCATACCAACTATGTAGCAACTACGTTAGGGATATAAGAGATCCATGGATGAAAATGAACTCTCTAATTGGTGCAAATGAGCTCTTTGATGGCTACAAAAACATGGTTGCAACCTTGTTGTAGCCACAAAAATCCCATCTTGTTGGAACAAGATGGGAGCCCTCTTAGTTTTAGTGTTTTTTTCTTAGTTTATTTTTCTCAAAAGTATTTCATTATCCTCTTTACTTAATCTTGTTTTAGATTTCACCTAATAAGCAAAACGTAAAACAAAATTGACCTTTAAATGACACTAGTTCTGATTTTTCTAATTCACTTAATTAAGCAGAAGAACAAATAAGTCAGAAGTTGGAATGATTATAAACCCTTTATCAACTATCCCAAAAATATGATCCCAATGTCTCCATTCGTTTAACTTCGACGGTCAGAAGTCGGGAACATATTTCAAGAAAGTTAAGTTAACACTCCCAACTTTTCGACTCCAATGTTTGCAGAAGTTGGAAGTCAACATGAAATTAGGTTAAAATTATTTAAATTTCCCGACATCCTGACTCCTGACTTTTCACTTTAACATCGACAGCCAGTAGTCAGGGAAGATATCTTTTTTGATTGAATTCCAGTACCAACTCCTAAATCATGACTTTTCACATTTATTACAAATTACAGAGTTCGGTAGTTTGGGAACTATGATTTGTTATACTAGCTTCGTCTCTGGCTCCTGACTCTTGACACTTTAAAATTATCATCAATTGTGGAAATCGGTAGTTGGGACATTATGAATACTCATAGTTGTTTTGTTCTCGATTCTTGAATTTTTTGAATTTTTGGAAACCTACGTTGGCACTCTCATTTCCATAGCCAAAATTCATATTTTCCCACATGCAAAAATATTTCTAAAAAAGGGCCTAATTAATGTGATCAATAAATTATTAATATCTAACCATCAATTTCAAGATAGTTCAACGGTAATTAATGCACAATTGATTTGGTCCTAATCTAACATTTACTTAATCAGTTTTTGAATTTTTTTTGCCATTATAGAACAGTGGATTTTGAAGTTATCCTACCAGTTCCCTCTACCTCTGCAAGTGAATTTTATCCATTTAGTCCAAGTTGTTTCAAGATTTTACAGGTATTGTATCATTTTACTAAGTCTTCATTAGATTTTTCATGTTTGTGTGTCTTATTTGGGGGTTTTCCATGTTGCAGGATTGCTTTCCTTTTCCATGACTAAAAGGACTAGGTCTAAAGTGGTAGTTGAGGAATTGAAGCTTAAAGACCCTAACTTCAGATTCTATTCCGATACAGATGCACGAGTCTCTAATACACTCTTTCTAGATTCGGCCTGAATCTATAGCATATTTGATAGCAATGAATTCTCATAATTCAAGGAGGAAGCCCCTATCTACTAGAACATGAGAACATCATAGCTTCATGCCATTGTCATGCGCGATGCAATAATTCCATACACCGACCTAGTAAAGTGGATGATTGATTACAAAAATATCCTGACTAGTACATTCATAAAGTCCAACCTAGTTGTTTTTACTTCATTCAAACCTGATATATTTGCAAGTATTTATGCGCTGAAGACTCCAAAGTAGCTTCTTCCACCAGATTTTTTAAAGGCTTTTGGAAACACCTATGAACGAGACGTTGTCCTGAAGACTTGAATGGTTGACCCTGGCACCTTTATACTCAATCCAAATAGGCAATACCTATTTTCCTTTCTTAGAGAGCCATATAAACGGTTTGCGGCCAGGCTATGTCATTTTTACGATGCAAACACTTGCCAGTACTTCAAATTGGAATCCCCCCTTAGCTCACTATGTTTCAACCATAGGTAAAATATTTAATTGGGCCCAAATTTTTTCTATTACCTTCAGACATGTCATTTCTTAGGCATAGAAGACTCCATCTATTAAGAATCCCAAGTTTTATATGTCTGCATACTTGATGGATATTGTGTGTGCTACCTTTGATTATCTCGGTATGAACTCGCATTGAACCAGAGAAAATTTGGGCCAATTCACATTTACTATTCAATTCTATGGAATATAATTACAAACCCTACATATATGACATCTATTACAAACTCATCAGTGTAGTCTATTTTTTTATTTAAAACAGGAGTTCCCCTAGGGTTTCTGAAATGCCATTTCCCTAATTTCTACCATGGGATATTGGTATATTTGTGAGTATTTTACTTAGTACCTAAGAATTTGAAGTAGTAACTCTGTGCACTTGTTACCAAGACTTGTTCCCGACAGGATGATCCTTGCTGAGGTATCCTTTTAGATTATTTATGATGGAGTTCATGGTCAATGCCATTCTTCAAAGAGAAGAGCATGGCCTAAATTCCCCTTGTATATTGGACATCTGATAATATAGAATGAAACTCATGGAATTATGTTGGCCAAGGAATTCAAACAACTCAAAGTGGCTTTTGCAGAAAAAAGGATGCATGATCCTAAGGGGTTTATAGTAGACCATTTCATACAAGCACATTTGAAAAATACCTATGTAAATGAGCAGTAGCTTGATGATTCCCTATACCAGAATGCACATATTTTTGAAGCGATTATGGGAAAAGTGACAGATGCATATGAGAGGATCCTTATACATGAAGCGTAGAGGAAACAAAGGATTAGAGTCATGGAGGAAAGAGATTGAATTTTCCAACAACAAAAACAAGTTGCAAGGGAAGTAATGGAGGATGCCAATAAGGCCATAGTTGTCAGTTCATCTTCATCCCAATCCCATGCACAGTAGCAGCTAGATAAGAGGCAAGGAAAGAAACCTATGTCAGAGGCTTAGTCTTCCACTCCCATTTGAAATATTAATACTCTCATACAATAAACCCATATCCTTCAAAGTAAGTTTGTTTCTCATACTCATTATGTTTACAATACTGATCCTATTCCTAAGATAATATCAAATATATCTGTGAAAGTTGAAAAACAAGCTAACTTATTTGTTAATCCTCCACTTTAGACATCCATTAGCGATGTTATTGACTTCGAAAAAGAGAAACATGTGGAATTTATCAATCCAACCCCAATAGTTCAAGAACATCCACAGACATTTGCCCCTGAAAACATTCAAATTCTTAATGGTGATATTCCTCATCCTTCCCTACATAATGGTCTATCATAAGTACCTACCATAGATGATCCCATCCATCAGTCTACATCAAATTAATCACACAGTTTGTCTCCTACTCCCAACCCTTCTGAATTATATGTAAAATCCCCTAACTCACCTATTCATACTGGGTTAGATACTTTCGTTGATATCATTATTGCACAACAACCCATAACTCTTCAATCAGATACTCCATTGGCTCAAAATGTTACCCCTACCATGCCTTTACAATTTGAAACTAATACTCCTTTGATTCAATCCACTGGACTCCCTTCTGAAAAAAATTTCATGACTTCTTCTCCTCAATCTATCCTACCACCACCACAACATCCACCTTAGTTAGCAACTGCTAGTATTAGTCAACCATTTCCCATTATCAATACTAAAAAAATTCTATCTCCACAGTCAAATACTCAACAGACTTTGGTGAGGATGTAGTTATGGTGCTTGGAGACTACTGTTTTAGCAAAAAGCAGAAGCCACTATTAAGGAAAGATTCTAAGAATAATATGGAAGAGGAAGTGAAAGTTGGAACATTCCCTAACCAATTCATACAGAATCATGCCACTGATGACCCTTAAAGGGAGGCCATAGAGGTTGCTACAACAATGGGAGCCTTTCCTGCAGATAATTTTGATTTTGTGTCTGCCTTGAATAAAGCATTGGAAGAAGAAAAGGCTAAGAATGTAGCATTGCAAGAAGAGAAGGATTCTCTCCATCAGAATTTAGTCAAGCAAATGGAGGACTTCAAATCCCAACAAAATTCAGTGGTGCAAAGTTTGCAAGATTAGATTCAACATCTCTCACAGCAAAAAACAATTGCAGAAGCCAAGGTAATTGATCAAGCTTCTAGTCTTAATGATCTTAAGATGCACATAGAACAACTCAAAGATCAAAATCCTTTTTCTAATTTTTTCAAGTTAACAGTGCAAGAATTTAAGGATGATGCCATCTCCTGCAACAATAATTTGAAGCAGAGTCAAACTTTATATTTTCAAGGTCTGAATGGAGTACATGATGACTTCAATTCTTTTGAATGTTTATCAGATGTTCTTGGTTATCATATAGATAAGAGTAAAAACAATCAATAAACTTATGAGGACCTTTGTGAGTGGAAAATTCATTTGAATACTGCTCCGCAAAACCTGTCTCGATTAGACAAGGTGAAATTAATGGGGACCCAAATTTCAATCAATTCCTAGGAATTGATCTGCGATGAGGTCGCTTGTATGATTGAAAAGGGACAAAAGATCTTTGTTAGAAAATGGATTTTGATAGATGATCACCTAGAAAGTATGGCTATTCCTATCTTTGTTGAGTTGGAAGAGTCTATGTTATATCCAAATTTGGCACTTCTCCGTCTGTGATGACACTTACATATTTTGGTCGCATGACGACACTCACATGATGACACTTCATGAGATTACTGTGAGTCACAAAAAAGGAAATTTTTGGATGGAAGAGCCATATATGGGACTTTAGAAGGATGGAATTACCTAATTCATGGCCCACTTTTAAAATAGGAACCTTAGGAACAATTTTGGAGACCAAAACTTCTCTAGAAAACCCCAGAAAAGGTCATTTTTTACCTTTTTTCCACAAAAACGTAGGTGGAAGGTTCTTCACCCATGGGTTTTCCAGAAACCCACAGGTTGTGCATGGTAAAGTCACAAGACACCCTCTTGTTTTCGATTGTAAATTCATGAATGTCTCAGAAATACCAAAACATTAAATAAAATCTTGAAAAATGGGTGGTTCAGGTGGTTTTGGAACCTCCTCTTCCGGTTGTAACTACTTCCTCTTCGACCCTACCTTCTTCACTTACTATATAATAGAGGGAGAGGGACCATGAAATATGTATCAATCCCATTATAGTGTTATGCTGTAGGAATTTGGACTCACATCCCCCTCACTTGTGCCCTAGTTGCTTGTAAACCCTAACACATCTGATCAGAGGTTGGATCCTTGGAGAAGAGGAGCAGGAACCTTGAATCTTTGTTTCATGAAGTACCATGCTTGAAGGAAGGTATAATTTGATGTACTTGATTCATTCAATTAATAAATATTGGACATTCTTCCCTTTCCAAATAGATTTTTTCATGTATGATTCATATTTGATTGCAATTTGATCTTTTATTCTCTTATAAATATCAATCTTTTATTTGTAGTCAAATTGGTTTGACGAAGGTTTTGTTGAATGTTTTTACAGGTTGTTGCATTGGAGAGAAATAAGAGAGGCTTGGATCAACCTTCTGAATAAGGTACATATCCTCCTAAAGCCTAATCTCTTTGCTTAATAATTGTACTTGCAGAACCTTGTATCTCTATCTTTTATCCCAGTACGTTGGAAGTCTCACCCCTGCTATAGGAAGTTTTCCCTAACAACAAAACTAGCAAATCCATTGGGGAGAAGCCTATCTGCTTTGGCTTATTCAAGGCCATTTTTCTAGTATATTTGAGGTTCTTAGTTTAATATCATGTTATGAACAATCATTAAGCTTTGTTAGACCCTTCCTTGCTTAGTTTTGAGTTGGATTTTGCAATTTTTTGGACTTTTCTGCATAGCCACTAGTTCTGGTACTTACAGTCGAAGGTTTGAGAAATATTCCTGGGTGGCAATTTTTTGGACTTTTCTTTAGTTGCACTTGTTTTACTTGTTTTGAAAGTTCATTTTAAAGCAAGAAATCAGTAACTTGGATAGGATCGTAGGTTTTATTCTAGTTTATAAACACATCTAATACCTTATGTAGGATTGTGGAGGTAGGGAGTTGTGAGTTAACTCCTCCACGATCACTCAGACTTGTCAAAACATAGTTGTCATTCTTTTAGGGAGAAAATCCATCTTTGTAGAAGATGAACTAGGAAGCTCCACTCACATTGGATTAAAGCACGAGATCGTGCAATATTGAGTAGAGGAGATACCCCTCCGATAATCAATTGATTATTTACCAGGATCAATACACGTAGGGGGATTCATTAGTACCTTTGGTGCTTTTGATTTTCGGACTTAGTTACCTTGCCTTTGCACATTGATTCGACCTTCAACTGTCCCCCCGAACCCTCTCTATAAATTTGGTATCATTAGAATCCTTTCTTTAGGGATCTACAGGGGTGATAGTGGAAGTATATTGGCATTGTACCTAGGACATATTCATGAGGAAATCCCTTACAGTTCTTTGGGAAGGTGGTTGGTGATTCAAACTATTGGCCCCATTGTGTCTGTATTGTGGACCCCAAATAACTATTCTTTGTCACTTCAGTATCTTGTTTTGGGCCCTCATCATCCCAGACGCTCCTTTGGAAGGTTAGTTGTTTACTTGTTTGACATCTTTCAGGAATTTTTTAGTGTGTGTTGTTTGATTTTTATTTTTGTAAATTTTGTTCTTAGTGTCTTCTGCAAGCCACCGTGGCCGATCAACCTCCATTCAGATATAGAAGGATTCAAGGATGATCTCTTGAATGGAGAGAAATCCCTGCACTTATGAAAAGAATAGATTATCCTTATCCACTCCCCTAGGGGCATAAGAGGAAAACCAAGAACATCAAATAGAACGACCAGTAGTAGAAAATAGTTCTAGGGTAGGTGAATCTAAGACACCTTTTGATGAAGGACACTTTAAAAATACTAAGGAGTAGTTGCATAAATCTCCTAGATTCCATTATCTTTGCCTTGAAGAGAACTTAAGTCCCATTGAAATTGAATCCCTCTAAGATCCATCTGAACTTCTGCACCCACCACAAATTCCTAGTTTTGCTCTGTTAGCTGGTATTAATGTTCCTAATCCATTTTATACGCAGTTCAGTATGGAAAACAAAGAACAAGTATTTGCTTCAGGGAACATGTCTACTCTAGTTAGCACTTTCCCTGTAGGATGATCCACTTTTAATATGGGATATACAATAGGATCAGGTTGGTTTCCCCCAACCTCTATGGTACTTACTAGTACTAGTTCTTCAACTCAAGTGAGTTCAAACCATTTCTCTTTTGGATTCCCTTTGTCAGGTTCTCAACCTATGTCTGGCAATATCCATCCTAGTTCAATTCTGACTATTTCGTAAGGTAGCGGCCCATCTATTCCTTTCCATACTATCCCACCCTTAAGTGGACAAATGATTATGTCTAACCCACCTTTCAATGACGTTTTTTCTAATTCCACTCCACCCCAGTCAAGCTTACCTTTCCAATTTGTTGGAGGTATGAGTTTTGGTCACCCCATTCGATTCAATGTGTTGCAAAGTAATCCTACTGTACTAGGGGGCACCAGCACTAGACGCTGATGGGGGAATCCTTCTACCCAAGGAAGTATCCCTTTGTATGGGTAGGTGGTTCTAATATGAATAACCCTGTTATGACAACTACCTCACAAGGTAGTCAACCTTTTGGAGGGATGGGAGGGAATTTTGGAACACCTAATACTTCATTTGAACACCACTTCAGTTAGAACTTTGGAAAACCCACTCCACCTTTAACTAGTCCTGGAAATCCGCACATTCTAGGACAAACAAATTCCAACACCAACCAATGGGAAGATAATGCTCCTGGAACCTGAAACCGAACAGCTAGACCTCATTTACCCTTTCTGGCAACTTTGAATTTTCCATACTTATCGAAATTGATCAATGATTCGGTCCATCACAACCCAACTTGGCCTACAATTCCAACCAAACTTCCTTAATACATCCCAAAGTTTGAAGGTAAGAATGGTGAAGATATCAGAGACCACGTCACTACCTTTCATTTATGGTGCTCCTCCAACTTGCTTAATGATGATTCGATATTGTTGAGAGTCTTTCAAAGAACCTTAACCGATGTAGCATCCAAGTGGTATATTGAATTGCCATCTACTACTTATCATTGTTTTTATGACTTAGCGACAGTATTTCTTAACCATTTCCAACTTCCTGTCCGATATGATGTCGGCACCGACCTTTTGTCTACATTTAGAAAAAACAATTCCATTCACATTTCTGATTGCATTCATGAGTGGAGAAGAAGGAAAAGGATGATCAAGGCTGAGATTCCCCTGGAGTTTTTGTTAGAGTGGTTTTTGAAATCACTCCTACCTTACATCTCTAAAGATGTTTCTACTGCAAAGGTTACCTCAAAGGAGGAAGCCATCTTGAGAGCCCAGTAGTTAGACTTGATTTACTCTCAGTCTGGGTTCTTGTATGAAATTATTCCTGATGCACCGAGATAAAACTTTGATCCAATGAAACCTATCCCAACACCTCATGTTGATGGAGTGATAGGTACATTTGAGAACAATCCAATTATCCTGGGTACAAAATTTTTAGGTCTAAATTCATCGACAATGGGTCAGAGTAACACACAAACCCTTAAACCGAACCTTCCTTTATATGTTTTGTCAATACATAACTCTCAATGCCACCAGCAGCTTGGAGTGAAGAAAAATAAGAAAAATAAAAATGGGAATAAGGGGACAAACAATGCAAATAATAACAACAATAATGCTGGTAGGGCTAATGAAAAAGTGAAGATGAAATTCCCTTGCTTGTTATGCGAGGAGGATTATCTAAATTACAAATTCCCTAATATGGAAATGACACAAAATCTCTTGGATGGTTCTCATCAAAACCGCAAAACCTCCCAACAGGGAAACCAGGGAGCCTCCTCTAAAGGAGGCAATTTAGGCTCCAAAGAAGTTCTCATGTGTGAACGGGATGTGTATTTCTAGACTAGGAAAAAAGGTAAGGAACCTATGAATGCTGATAATTCTTTGCATATAGAGAAGCCTCCCAATGACACTATGCCTTGAATAATGAAAGTTGTTTTTAACAAAGTATCATTTAATCCTAATGCAAGTGCTGTAAAAAATCATAGCATAGTTGAATATTTAGCTCAAGCTCCTTATGCGATGTCTACGCTTCAGATCCTCCAAGCTTTTCCAAAACAAACGAAGACCTTACTTTTAGCTTTAGGGGCTCTCGATCCTATATATAGTCAAGTGGTCACTTTCAATTTTGATAATTGGAAGCCTCATTTAACTTACCATGTGGATTTTCAAATTCAAGTTAGATCTGGAAACACTAAAATTCATTGAATAGTTGCAGACAAGGGTGATTCCACATGCATCATGCCATTATCACGATGGAAGGATTTAGGATCACCTGACGTAGTTCCTCCGATAACCATGTTAAAATATTTCTACGTACATATTTTTAAACCTCAAGGAATTATCCCAGCTTTTCCTATAGAAATGGAGGGAAAAGTAGTTAAAGTGGATGTGGAAATAGTTTATTCCCCACTTGATTACAATTTATTACTAGAGAGAAATTGGACTCAAGTTATGATGGAAGTAGTCTCTTTGATCTTTTGTGTCATCAAGTTTCCACATGAAGGAAAGATCGTAACAATTAACCAATTACCGTTAAACAGTAATGAGTCCAATCAATATCATGGATCCAATATTCCTTTAGTTTCCCATTCCACGAGGAGTGGTGAAAACATTGGTGTGGTGATGTATCCTTCGCTAATGGGAAATTTTAATCTTCCCCCACTTGATTTGCATGCTAATGCATCACCTCTGTAGACAATTTCAAAAGTTGTCGCACCTTCTGTAAATAAGGAGTCTCAATATAAGTCTTCAAACTTTAATAACCATTAGAAGTGTTTAGCATATGAAGTTGAGTGTACTCAGCTCAACCAGCCTTAATAACCCTTGGATATAGTTTCTACTGGGAAGAAGCCTATGAATTCATGCTTACCTTCTCAGGACTTGGTCCCGACAGTTGACCAGGTGATACCTCCATATGAATGTTTGGATATTTGTTCTATCTGGAATGATATACTTCCTTCTGATGAATTTTTCCTAGATTCTATAATGCAGTATTCCATTCATTTGGATGTTGATGCAGTTGCAGACTTACAAATCAGTGTTCCTACTGTGTTTGATTATGCTTCTAGAATTTTCAACTCCCGTGATGATGAATTTGTTCTTGCAGATTCCATCATGTCCATAAACTTTGATCTTCATCATGAAGTTGATCTTGTTGATTGTATGTCCTTAGGATTTGGTACTATAGAGTCTTCATTGGTTAACTCTACCTGCAATATGCTTGTTGTTGATAATAGTGGAGTTGAAAGTATTTCCACCATAATGACTTGTATCATATTTTTCTTTACATTTGTTTTAGATATGATATTGGTACTAATGTTTCTTGGTGATAGGATTCTTAGCTGGAATTATACTTGCTTATTGGTCCTTTTCAACACTTTGTTCGATCATGTTAGGTATATTTGGAACCTTGCATATAGGTTTAGGCTTCCCCATTATTATAATGCATTTGAACCTTTTTCCATCTGAATTTGCCATAGGGTCGAACCTATTGGATATTAGTGTGTTAACCATCTCTATATGCATTGTGCACCAGTCCAGCAGTAGAGCCTACCTAACATGGGTCAGCCTATTCAACACCCTTATGTCATTTTGGTGCCCATGATGAGTTTTTATGATAGGCTCAGGAGCCTTTCTAGATTTACCATGACTTTGATAAGAAGCCTCATGTCTTTCTTCCTCATATATTTCTTTCCATTCATTATAAAGATCCCATTTTTGTGTTTAAGTCACCTGTGCATTTATTTTGATCATGCTTGTGCTAATGAGCTTGATTCCAGCTTCCACGCTTTTAGCTCATTATATAATCCTCCACCAATTATCTCATTTCCGTTAATCCATTAGGATTTGACACCCTTTACTCAGAGGAGACACACCCTGAGTGTCCTTATCTTGCTCATGTTCCTTACATTATGCATAATTTTGCTCCATGCGATTTGAACTAGTCTGGCATGCCCCTAACACTCGTCTCATCCCCCTACAAGCATTCTTCCACCTTTACTTCGAGCTCATTAAAAATAGTAAGGAGGCTATGAGCATTATTCCATATTTCCTTCGAGCTCGTTAAAAATAGTAAGGAGGATATGAACATTCTTCCATCTCTCCTTTGAACTCATTAAAAACAGTAAGGAGGTCACGACTTTAATTTTTTAGGTCCATTAAAACTTTACGGAAAATATTTTTATGGAGTTCTCTCTAATCTCTATTAGACTCCTTATAACTGACAAGATCCCCGAGTATAATTGTTCACTTAAGACTCGCTAAAGGAATTGAAGGAACATCCACTTAGGTATAAGTTTACACCTTTTTCGGACCTTTGTGGATTATTTACAAAAAATGAAAACTCTAGTCATACTTGGCTAGAAGAGTTGTCTCTCGCATTGTTTTACACTTTTTCAGGTGAGGAGACTAAATTTATGAAAAATTACCCCTTGGAGTCTTCTTTAGGATTTCCAGACTCTCTAAATATGAAAACACCTGCAAGCATCTACCAACTCGGGATTGATGTAAAATCCACAAGAGGGTGTGCAGAGTTCTTATTTAAGTTTTTCAGACTCTTTAAATATGAAAACACCGACAATCACGAACAGATCTAGGGTTGATATTAAAATCCACGGATTAGTACATTATCGAGTAATATTCTATCTTGTATTCAAACTCATAAAAAAATGAAGAAAGTGTTGATTTTCCCTTCCATGGACTCATAAAATTACACATGGTTGGATGCTTATTGAGCATGCTATAGTTCTTTATCAAGCTCCTTAAAAAATGAAAAAGGTACCTAAAAAGAGAGAAGGGAAGGGAAGAGTGTCAAATGTATTTTAATATCATGGAAGCAAGTCAACTATGTCCTTGAAAAAAACACATGTTTTGAGTCTATCAAACTAGTAAGGTTCTAGTTTTGGCCTTAAGATAAACTCGATCTCATAGTTTTCACTCCTCCGATTGGTTACTCTTCCAATCATATGGAGAATCTCTTAATGTATCCTACATTGCAGATTTATATCATGGTCCCCTTGTGTTCAATTTTTCCTAAGTAACTCATGCGTCATGCTCATTGTTGAAGGATACAACCTATGTCGGCCATTCTGTAGTTTTCTTGACCTCATGTGTCGACCATTCCTTGATATCAGTATGTTTTGTCATGTATTTAGTCCTACTCCAAAATCAGATCAACCTTTGATTGTTCCTGGTGTGGGATGATGGAGGATTCCTTAAGGCCTCCCTTTCATCGAACTTCTTCCCATTGATATCAACTCATCTTTCTCTGTGAATAAAGTCTAGAGTTTTTGGTAGTACCTTGGGGGTTCCAGTCATTAGTTACAATTTCTATCATTATTGAGTTATGGGAACACATTAATGTCCCTTACTCGATGGATTATTCAAGTTTTTGAATTCAAGAACATCTATTCACACCTGTTAGAATGTAATAGGTACCTTGGGGACCATTTTCATTATCAGTGGGACTCCCTCGCATTTGTTAACGGTTCACATCAATGAACGGTAATCAAATGGTGTCCTCCATGTTCGACATCAACTCATTTATTCACATGGTTAGGATTTGTACCTTGAAACGGCCTGGATGAAGACCTTGGGCCTGTAATAGCATCATAATATTTTTTTATAGCCCAAGTTGAGCAAGACTGAGCCACACTCTTTTTGTCTCTTGATGACACATAGATCCAGTTTGTTCTCTATGGCTATGATCTCCAATTTGGACATAGATCCACCTTTGTATTTCTGTGGATGTGTTCATATTTATACTGTCCTCATGGATCCACGTTTGTATTCTAGTGGCCACACTACTACATATGGGCGGATTGTTCCACGAAAATATTCCATGTTTTCAACATTCGTTGGTTAAAAAAAGGATTTTTTTTTTTTTTTGTCAGGGTGGAAAAATCGTGGCAATATCCACGTTTTTGAAATTTCACGTACATTCATCGATATAGGGATGAAAAATCTAGGTTTCAGTTTTCGTGGCAATAGGGACAAATGTTGAGCTATATAAACTACACACTCTCACCATGATTTTCACATTTTCTTTTCTTGCGGCACATTGAGCACGGATTTTGGACTTGTGGGGTGATTGTATGAGCTTGGATATTCTGCATAGCTCTGATTTTGAACTTACAAGGTTAGTAATGTGTAATTTTTTATCTATATTTTTATAAGGGTTAGATTTTAATATTGTTTAGTAATGAGATGGCTTTGTTCATGTTAACTTGCTATTTTGCCTTTCTAATATTTTTTTCAAGAACTTGCTATCATTTTCATTTAACATGCTATATTTTTTTCAAGAACTTGTTTTTTCGCTTAGTTCATGTTAACTTGCTTTTTGAAAATGGCATTTTTGAAAATGTTTTCTCTTGCAATTGGTACTATCTCTAGTGTGTTTGCGGTCCGATATAACATTTGACATACATAATTGTTATTGGACAATCTAACAAAGATGGATCTAAGGCATGATCTCCCTAGCTCAAACTGAGTCTAGAACAAATCAAACATAATATAGATCTACTTTCCGAGATCAATTGAAGTGCAAACTAGTGGATAGATAACTTACCTTAGATTTGTAGATCCCTTTTCTCTTTATTGATCAAATGCTCCAATTTCGTCAGATCTCCAGCTGCAAGACCATGTTGAACATATACATACTAACAAACAGTGAAAGCATACATTTCATATGATTGATCTAAGTTAACAGTTAAGGAAGAAAACTCTAAACATCATCATCAATGAGACAAAAGTTTATGGAAAGACATTATATTAACTGTATAAAAGTGGGAATACAATATAAAGGATGAAGCTACAACCAAAGCCTCAACATTGCATCTTCCATCCAACATGTCCAAGCCAAGCCTCTAAGATGTTCCAAGCTTCCTAATCACCAATATGAATTCTATCAGCATAAGGATACCAGAGACCTTCCCCCTCCCATGGAGAGAGCAGGTGTTTATATAGGGCTAAGGAGATAGGGTAGGTTGAGTATTAGGGGGAGATGGTTAAGGGATCTTCCCATGAGGTTAAGAACTGAAATGCCACCGCACCTAGAGCCTAGGGATAGGCCTCCACCTCAAAAAACTTCTAGAAAGACATCGAGACTCCTCAAAATCCCTTAACCAACCTTGTCGCACCCTAGTAGAGGACACAGAGCGACAGAGGGGGGTCGTCGCACTCTGCAGGAAGACAAAATGTGACAGTGTCTCACCTCGGCTGATCAGAAACTGCGACGTCGCACCCTAGATGAAGGAGAAGTGAAACAGTCTACTCAAAGAAGTAGGAAAAACTCTCAATTGGATGTGTTTTATCCCATAATGAGTTTAGGGGTTAGAGCAAAGAGTTTACACAATGGTCAAGATGACGATATTATCACAACGGTCATAATGACGACACTTGGTCATAAGGACGATACTTGCAACAGTCATGGTGACGACACTAAGTCAGGATGACGACACTTGCAACACTTGTGACACTTGCACAAGGGTGATGACATTTTGGTGTAACAGAATGCCCCCCTAAGCATGAAGCTGACGGAATGAGACAGGTGAAATCCTTTGTAGTAAGAAAAATGGCAAGGACTTGTTGGTTGGAAGGAATTGCTACAAAAATGACCTGATATCCACAAGTCTCATACAACACAAAACATGGCTGCCTACCAATACATTGCAGATCCATGATAGTAAAGACCGACTGAACACAATCATGTCTACTAGACACAATCGTAGATCCATGATGAGATAATAACACAGCCACGACCAATACAAAAGTGGATCCATGTAACTCTGAACTAACAAGACAGCCACGACCAATACAAAGTGGATCTGTGCGTCCCAAACAATCTCCATCGCAACCTGGGTAGGAAAGAACTTCCCTAGGGTCTTCAAGATAAACCCGCAATGATATGAATCTATCCATGTGATTACAATGTTTTGGAGTCGAACATGGTAGAAACCACTTTATTACCGGTCATTAATGTATACCGTTAACAAGTCTGAGGGAAATCACCATTAATGTCAATGATTCCCAAGGTATCACAGTACATATCATCAAGCGTGAATAAATGAGCTGAAGTCGAACAGGAGATGAAATCTTTCAATCAAGAGTCAATGATGTAAACTCATGTTGAAAGCGAGGTAACCTGCCATTGAGGCATGCAGGCCCAAGGTACTTGGTTTGTTTCTAAGATCAAACCTCGGATGATGATTTGAACTCGACGAGGATGAACCCGTCGAAGGAGGGCCATGATGAATCCCCCATCATTGACACGAAACACGACAAAATATGTGTAGAGTAAATCGGACAATAGAATGATGTGCAAGACTGACTCAAGGTAGACTGACATGATTGAAGGTATACTGATTGCAGATGATGAGTAATGAACATCTCTTGAACATGGGCATGGCATGACTTAGCAGTATTGACATGACGAGAATGATACCAACCCCTAACGCAACTGATGGTGGAAGCATTCTTTGGCTGATCCAAAGGAGCGATGCAACTCATGGAATTGACAAGACTCGAGGAAAAACGAATTACCCAAGTACTAAATGCAAATGCAAATGAGTGCCATGTTCAAGAGTGACTATGTACTTCCAAAATTAAAGTGTAACATAAAATCTTTCCTTTTTCGCCATCATAAATGATGAGTGGCTTACTTGTTTTTTAGCGAGCTTGATGAGGGTAACTAGATGCTCAGTATAGCTCATCTCATAGATGAGTCCAATCCCAAATGTTTTACGAACCTAGGAAAAGAGCGGTTCATCCCAAAATGGGCCCTTCGATGTTTGAATTTTAACGAATCCAAGGAAGGAAAACTCGACGTCATTTCATGTTTAGAGAGTCTAAAAAGAACTAAAGGAGACTCCAAAAGGTCCTTTTTCATAAATTTTGTCTCTTCGCTCGGAAAAGGGTAAAAAAACGCGAGAGAGAACTCTTCCAGCCATGGTTGGTTGGAGTATTCCTTTTTTGTAAATAGTACTTCCTGGTCTGAAAAAGGGGTAAACTATCACCAAAAAGACGATCATTCAAATGCTTTTACAAGCGTGAAAGCATCAAGTTCACTTGGCAATCTTTTCCTATTTAGGGAGTATGAAAAGAGATTAAAAAGGACTCCATGAACAACTTTGTCATGGTTGATAACCGAGTACAACAAAGGAAAAGTAAACTCGGCACAGTTCCTTTTCTGTAAATAGTCTAGCGAGGTCAGATAAAGTGATAAACCTATGATCATTAGATACACCATTTTTACTCAAATTTTTAACAAGCACGATAATGGTATCAAACGCACTCGAAATATTTTTCATATTTGAACCATAGCATGAAAAAGTAAAAAGTAAGCTCAAACCACTTTTCATGTTTCAACCTGATCCGGATCTTGGGAGCTGAGAACTGGAATGCTTGAATGCCGAGAGAGAAGGAGATTAAGCATGCAAATCTGTCATAAAATTCACATGAAAACCCTAATATTGCATAAGAATAAGCATGAACAAAAACATATGAAGTGAATGGGAGGTGAGGCTGAAAGAGGAGCCCCACCTTTTAAACTAATTACCAATAAGTCACTCAGATCTAATTAATCTCACAATGAACAATAGAAAATAGGAGAGAAACCAAATGAGTAACTTGTTATCATGAGAAGGCTTGCTAGGCCTTTATATAGCATTATTACAATGTGTCCAGGGATGATTTTAAGGCCGAATTTTAGCCCATTAGCGAATTTATAGGGGTCACCAAAAATAAGTGGGTGAATTTTTTATATGAAAAGGGTTTTTTTTATTTAATAGATTAGCCCACAATTTATTAACCCAATAAATGTGTGAAATGGAATTCGCCCACGAGGGAAAATGGGGAAAAATGGGAAAGATGGGATTTCGCCAGTCAAAATATGGCCCAAATCGCGACTTCGCCCCTGTGTTTTCGGCAATGGAGGTGAAAATCAGTTGTATCGCCCACATATATCCAGTTTTAGAGGAGAAAAGCGGGTATTTCGCTCGATTTTGCTAGTAAATCCAAAATACCACTCTTATCGCCCCTCGATTTTTCCTTTGGAGAATTTATTTGGAGAAATTCGTCCATAAATCATGGAAATGGGAGCTCGATTTTGCTAGTAAATCCAAAATACCACTGTTATCGCCCCTCGATTTTCCCTTTGGAAAATTTATTTGGAGAAATTCATCCATAAATCATGGAAATGTGGGTAGAAAGGTAACAATTCCATCCTATATAATGACAAAATCTAGTTTCAAAGGTGAATAATGTTTCAATTTGGAAAGTGGGTGTTTCAATTTGGGTTATTTGGGAGTTGCAGGCTCTTGGCACTAGGGTTTTTTGGAGCTTATTCCTTCAACCCATTTAAATTCTTAGTTCTTTGTTTAGAGTGAACTTTGTAAGCTCTTGGTACTTTGATTTCACATATACAAAAAATATAGCTAGTATCTATACATTTTCTAAATGGTGGTTTCCTTGTATATCTTTAGTGATCGCACAATCAAAGTATGGAGTTTTGTTGGTGTACTAGGTTCTGATAGTATTAGTAAGTCAATCAAGCTATCATCACAGGTTGCGGTTGCAGCTCATGATAAGCACATCAAGTCTGTGGGTGTTGCTCTGAATGACAGCCTTGTCTGTACTGGTTCTCAAGGTTGTTGGACTATGAATTTATACTTATATCTGCAAGGACTTCTAGCAGAAGATGACTTCCATTGCAACATAATTACTTTTTTACCCAAGTCTTATACCATGTTTTTAATCAGGATCGAACAGCTCGTGTATGGAGATTACCAGATTTGGTACCTGTCATGTGAGTTATATGTCGTAATAATTACGTTGTAGTAAGTTTCCCAACTATTTACTTATCAATCCGAGGTACGTAAACTGACGAAGCACGTGCACTGTTTGTGCAGGACTGAAGTAGATCTAATCTAACTTAATCTAATTTGCTGAAATCAAATTAATCTAGGAAAGCATGGAAACACTAACTAAGAAAGCATTGAAATTGCGTAAGAGAAATACAACATGTGAAGAGTTAACAACAACGACACAAGTGAGATCACATCTATAAATCCATAATCAAATGGCAAACATGAAAGCTTAAATCACATTAAGAATCTCAAATCAAAGATTAATCTAACAAGTACAAAATCCAATCCAATCCAATCTCATTACAACCCTCTTACAAGATTAATCTAACCTAATTCCAACTTAATGGAATGGAGAAGGAGCACTCTCCTTTATACATGAGAGTCCTTAAGAAAAAGATAAGAATGCATTAATTACAAATCCATTATTCTCTCAACTACTCTCAACCACTTTCCTATTATTACAAGATATGGTGCCTTCAAATCCTCCACATATCTCTCATGAATCCTAGATAAGATATGCCAACCAAATCTTCCATGATCTTCTCCTTAAGAATAGGTTTGAATAATTATCTCCTTTGGAATGGTGTAAGAGATATTTGAGAAGTCTCTTTGATTTAATCATTCACATATTCCTACACATTACAAAGCTCACACATAATTGAGATATATATGAAAACATGTATATTTTCTAATATTTAATCATAAATTCACTTTTAATACTAAAATGAATAAACTGGAAAATAATAATGTGAAACCCAAATGTATTTATGCAAATGATATGATGAAGGTTTAATAGGGCGATGAAATGTAAGGAATAGTGAAGGGAAAGGTGGATGAAAATACGACATTTCTGAGTCCTAACATCCTCCCCAACTGAAGGTGTTGCATGTCCTCATGCAACCATGCATGGATCTTCTGAAGAACCTTTGGCATCTAAACTTTGGCTTTGATTTATGGTGTCTTTTTAATGATGAATGTTTCCAAGATATGTGGGAGACATGAGTAACAGCTCATGAGTAACAGCTGGCATTTTCCTATGGTTGGTTCTTGTGTAACAACCATGAATATAAGAATGTTGGTTCTTGTGTTAACAACATTCATTTTTTTTTTTTTTTTTAATTTTTTTTTCGCTTGCTGTTATGATAATAATTGTAACCACACACTTCACTGGAAATCATAAGCTATCAATGTGCATAAGAGAGCATCACTGAGTATAAGAAAGCCATTTTTTCAATTTGGTATGAATCATGCCAATGTATATTAATGCATGAAGTAAAGTGCATCAGGGGATTGTTGGAAAATAAATTTTTGGGAATGGTAAATGGAATGATGATAAAGGAAAAAAATGTGGTGATTATGACAATAGCTCCCCCTCCCCAACTGAATCGGTTGCATGCCCTCATGCAACATAGTGTAGGTCATGGAAGGGAAAACAAAATGAAGTGTGGTGAGGGAATTTTCCAAAATATTCAAGTCAGCATAGAAGGAATTTCATGATCAAAGCTTAGAAAACAACATACCTCCACTCACCCAAAATGTAGATGAACTATGCAATAGAAATGTAGTTGTTGCGGCCGCTGGAGCAGAAAATCGTGACTAGTACTGTAGCTGCAACTACTGTAACGGCTGGCAGAAAGAATATGGGACTGTGACGGCTGGAAGATGGAAGGTGTCACTGCTGTAGGATCATGTGAAAGGAGACTGATACTGTAGCAGTACTACTGTAACAACAAGTGCTGGAACGGCTAAAACAACAGCTGCCGGAACTGATGTAACTAATGGAACAACAACTGTTGTAAGGATGCCTGCTGTAACAACAACGGTTGGAACTGCAATGATGGTCACTACTGAATCAGGGCATGTGAAGTGGAGAGATCTGAACTGGTGCTGATGAATCATGAAAATGTGGAACTGTCAAACTCTCATAGATGGATTCAAGCTGCTGGAACTGCTGAGGGAATCAGGAAAGAGTGTATAGTCTTCACCCGCTACAAACCCGATGGTACAATTCTAAGCATGCGAATGGATGTGTCGATGTCGAGCATGAAGAGAAATCACTGGATTACCGACCATTGATGAATGCCGTTAACCAGTGCGAGGCAACTCACCATTGATGTCAATGAGTGCCAAGGTACCCGAGTACATCTTGCGAAGTGCGAATGGATGTGCTGAGGTCGAGCCACTTGCAAGATCTGATGATCAAGGGACATTGATGTATTCCCATGATCGTCAGCGAGAGAACTTGCCATTAAGGCATGCAAGCCTCTAGGTACTCAAAATGGACTCTAGTCTATATCCCAGATAAGGTGCTGAAGTCGATGGGGCAAGACTGTTGAAAGGTGGGCCTTAAGGAATCCCACATCAGTCAACGCGAGTTTTTACAAAAAGATTTGTAGGACTATAGAAAAGATCTCAGTAGCAACAATCCTTATGAAAAGGGAATGTAATTATGGAGAGGGAGCGGAATGGTTTTATTGGCGAGGGAAAAGATGAACTGAAAAATGGGGTAAACTGTATGCAATTCAGAAAAATAGGCATGTGCGAAGTCATGATAGATAAGGTAATGGAATATTGGACTCCAACAGGGATGACTAATGTGCTTTGAAGGAGAAATGTGGGTAAACAAATCATGACGCAATTGGTTTATGTGTAACTGCAAATGTCATGAAATGTGCGATGAGAAGCACCTCCTTCAAGCTATCAACAAATCATGTTTTTTTTTTTTTTTTTTTTTTTCACTGCAGCATTAAAAATGATCGTCTGTGAATCTGAAAAGAAACTTAGTACCAATTCTGCATGAAAACTGTCAGAGTTTCGAAAATATAATATGCAAAAATAAATATTAATGCGGTAGATTAAAAATAAAAGACATTGTTACCTGTTGCCGTTGCGCTTGCGCAGCTGTTCAACGCGCAGCTACACTCAAATGGCCGTTTAACGCGCATTTGTTCAATGCGCAGCTGTTCAATACACAGCTGTTCAATACGCAGCTGTTCAATACGCAGCCGTTCAATGTGCATCTATACAATGCGCAGCTGTTCAATACGCAGCTGTTCAATGCGCAGCTGTTCAACGCGCAACTGTTCAATACGCAGCTGTTCAATACACAGCCGTTCAATGCGCAGCTGTTCAACGCGTAGCTAAACAATGCGCAACTGTTCAATACGCAGCTGTTCAATGCGCAGCTATTCAATGCGCAGCTGTTCAATGCGCAGCTATTCAACGCGCAGCTGTTCAATATGCAGCTGTTCAATACGCAGTTGTTCAACGCGCAGCTGTTCAATACGCAGCTGTTCAATACGCAGTTGTTTAATACGCAGCCGTTCAATGCGCAGCTGTTTAACACGCAGTTGTTCAATGCGCAGCTGTTCAATACGCAGCTGTTCAATACGCAGCCGTTTAATACGCAGCCGTTCAATGCGGAGCTGTTCAACCAAAGCATGTGTCTTTGAAATTTTTTTTTTTGTGATTCTCGAAAATCATTTTGGCATGAAATGTGATTGTCTCCGAAACGTGGGGGTCCTGGCGAATCTAGTTTCTTCGTCAAATCCTGTTTGAAATGACTTGAGAAAAACAAATTAGCGTGAAGCGTAAATAACCATGCATTTGTATTGTTTTCAGGAATGATGGAAATTTTTAACATTTTTGACAGAAAAAGATAGGCCGTTATTGTCAAATTGCAAAGTGAAGCAGTAAAAATAACTATCGAAATCATAAAAATCATAGCAAACTGTGCATTTCTTCTTCTTTTCCTCTTTGATAGTTTTATGATTTTTATTGTTTTTGTTCTTCACACAAAAAGAAATTTAAAAATGATGCAATATGTCAAAAATACTCAAAATCAAAGAACTGATCTGCAGATCTGCATGCCCTCATATCCTTAAAGCTTCCAACAACACTGCTTGTCTCAGCTTCATCAAATCTTCCCATGGGCATAAGTAACAGTTTGTTGATTCTCCTAGCAATTATCTCATCCTTAAGCCTGTCAGTTTTGTGCATGTGAGTAATCGCCAAGATCGTGGGAGATTGGATCAGTCAACAAATATTTTGAGATCCTTCTTTCAACCTGTGGCCACATACCATTGTAAGAACAACACAAACGAAATATTGTTTCCGATCATAAAAAAAAACACCCAAAACCAAAATGCAGAATGATAAAAATGGTTCATTAATACTCGTCTCCTTCATTCAATGGGTGTTTTATGTTGCTGCAGACTTGGAAGAGTACACCTCTTAGCCCCAATGGATTCATATATCAATGTGATGTTGCTTTGGCTATTGAGTATTCGGAGCTCTTTCCTTGAAAATTTCATTGTGTGATTGTATCGTCGCGATAAAAAAACATTGTGTAATTCTCCATGTGTATCGGTCGACGTGTATCAGCATGTATTATCCCCCTGAGTAACTAAGTAGAAGGCATTTGAAAGCTTGACTGAAGCATATCGCAAATGAGACAAAAATTTCTATGAATATAATCAACGACCAAAGCGAGATTGAGAGATATATTTATTCATAGTTATGTGTAAACATGACACTTTATAAAGAAAACAGTCATATAATATTCAAGAAGGAACTTTGCATGTTCAGTATTAAACGATAGCCTGAAAGGCGTACTGTCAGAAGCTCCAGGCACAACATTTCAAGGAGAAGATACTTTTCATTCTTTGTATTAAAAGATAGGCTGAAAGGCTTACCGTCAGGAGCTCCAGGCACAGCTGGGCTACTGTCTGAATTAGAACAAATTCCCAGCTATTTTTAAAAGGGCCCAGCATTGACCGAGTTAGCAAAGCAACGAGTTTTAAGATTATTAAGACATTATTTTATGTATCATCAATATGCACCTTTTTAAAGCTGCTCTCCCCTCTGTCGACTGAGAAGAAAAGGGTTATTACGCGTTGAGCAGGTTGAGCGAGCTGGGTAATGAGACGAGCTTTGAATGAAATTGTTTTGGTCACACGCATCCCCTCCATATGCTTGATATACACTCATGTGCTGTAAGCAATAGGAAACTAATTTGCCAGAGAATGCATTTTTCCTTCAGTGCTGTAGCTTGCATGTTTCTGACAATACTGATCGATCCAGAATTTGTGAGATAGAGTATGTCCGGCATACCATAGAGACCAATTTCTAACATTATCAAGTGTTCAGCATACTCAAATGTGTAGAGGCATGCGTTCCTCCTGCAAGGAAAGATGGATTGCTTAAACAGCTGGACATTACATGTGTTCATGATTGGCCATTATCATAGTCATGCAATCAATTTATTATCATGTTCATACGTAGCTAGTCGTAGCGATTCAGCTGAAATAATGTAGCAGGTGAATCAATACTCCCTTAATCCTTTATATACGTGATCAAAGGCACAGGCAGCGTCAATACTGAGAACTCTTATTTCAGGGAGGAAAACATCTGTGACTAAGCAAAAGAAAATAGTCCAAGATAGATCCCAAATAGTAATTACGTGGGAGGTCAAAGATGCCAGAGTTCAAGTAATTGGATACCTTTGAGACGCAGGCGCTTCAATGATGGATGTGGAGTAAACCTGCCAAATAAATTGACCCTGTCACAAAAGGATTGTTCGTGAAGACGATACTACATCAAGTCTCTTCTACCTCCGAGATAAGCTGGATAATGACAGCGACGGATTCTGGAAAAGTTCCCTTGTGAGGCTTCCGGTTAAGGAGGAAGGTGAAAACAAAAGAAAAATATCATTCAGTGGATTGATGGGGGCCTTCTCCTCTTCGGCCAGTAATGTGGTTTCTTTCTATTGTGGTCTGGCGTAAACTTGGAATGGGTTATTCTGGGGAATGGGTGCTACCTGCCACCTCACACTGCATATGTTGGCTCTCAATCGAATAAATCAAAACTTTAAATCCCAGCCTTGTAGCGATCCCCAAAGGATCAAAACGTACTCGTCCTACCCCGTATTCTGGTGCATCGTAAGTAACACATCGTCCATTAAATCTAGGTAGACCTTTCCGTGTTGGTAAGTGAGTCCAAGGTTTGAGGCTTCTATGCGGGGTAGATAATCAAGGTAGAGTGTTGATCCGTCTAGCTAGAGCAAGTGATAAAAAGCTCCGGCGATTAGATTAGCCCGCCTGCCTCCCAGTTCCCCATAAAGCCAGCTTTCAAGCTCCGCATGTAGCACCCCACCTTGGCAGATGTTGGCTCTCAATCAACAATCAAACTGGGAATGTTGCTCCGGAAATAGCTGATGAAAACGGTTCAACTGATGTTGATGCTGATGGTCGTATTCCTTGGATATTTTGGAAAACTATTAGAATCCCGTCGATAATGTAGCTACCTATCTCATGCTATTTCAGGTATCACTATCTGAACCAGATCTAGAGTTTTATGGCGAAAGGAGAGGCTGCGCTCTTGAGGATCACGAAGAATACAAAAGAAGGGTCCGGGGGTTCAAATCGAATCGATATGGTGAATCAATGTATCAGAAAATTGGCATGAATGTCCATATGGCTTTGTGTAAATTGGCGTGGCTCGAATTATGAAATGAAAGTCGACTGATTTGTCAAAACCTTAGTTGCCATAATGCCACACAGTGCTTTATTTTCACAAATACGGCCCGTGAAACAGGCACAAGAAGTCTGTGATAATCATAACAACACCGGTATAAATTGACATCCTGATAGGGATCGCTCAAATTGGCAAAACGTGGGTATCTAAAAAAAAAAATTATTACGGGCAGTTAATATTTTATTGATACGTGAGTAGCCATCAAATGCCCAGAATGTCTGCAAAATATTGGGAAGATTGCGGTTGCCAAGATTGGTTTCAGATTGCAACAAATATTTGTGCGTGGTTCTTATCCTATTTTAGTGCAAAAAGTTAAATAAAGATAGCTTTGGTTGTGAGCCAGCTAAGGATCTGAGCGAATAACCATCATCACTTATTAATGCTCGAATCGTTGGTCAAGATTTCTCTCGCAGCTTAACTTCCTCCGTAATAGGTTCTTAGTCAACTACTTGTGGTTGAGTCGATCGTGGTAATGAGAATTTTGCAAGGCGGCATGGGGAAAAAGATGTTTTGATTTGCAGTTTTAATATTTGCTGGGCTTTATTCGGAGTCACAGGATGTTCGAGCAGGTGGATGAAGTGTGCTGTTACAGCAAATTACAGAAATGGTTTGGCCAGCAAGCTTCACACAGTTTCAGTCATATAGTTGCAGTATGGAGTGACAGTTACAACCTAGAATTTTCAAAGAATGAATGTTTCATTTTTCATGTGTGTTGCAGGTTATGATTCAAGGGGTGCTACGGCAACTTAAACCAGAAACTATTGCAGCAGGAAACACATTTTTAAATGGAATTCAATCAACCACATAGTTCCAGCATTCGTTGTGCAGACCATTTTTTTTTATTTAAAATTTCGTTTTGTTTTTATTGTACATCCTAACGAAACTAGTGTTTTATTGTTTTGCAGATCAGAGGAGGGGCGCAAAAATGTCTATGCATAAAATCTTATTTTTTAAAAAATTGACAGGAAAAAAAAACAAGAAGAATGCGACAGTGCTGCTCTTACAGCAGTTGTTCCAGCAGCACATTTTTTTTATTCCTAATTTGTTTCATTTTGCAAATGGAGTTAAATTGTTTTACCAATCAAAGACGAAATCAACTAGGCATGTTGCAAAACAGTAATTTATTCATTTCTGCAAAATTTAAAGGCATCCTACTTTCTGATCCTCGCTATCGCACGAAGCGCGGAGGAGAGCATACTTATTCAACACTAAAGAAAATATGAAAATGAAAATGGAATCCTACCTACTCTATGCTAATTAGGATTTAGAAATATGCTACGTGTAGTCAAACTTCCAATGGAACCATGCACGTAAAAGTAACATCAACATGTTCAGTGGTAATTTTTCAAATGAAAGATGAAAATTTAGAAGAATGAGTGAATCTTCTTCTTGTAATGGCAAACTAACCAAATAAAAAGAAAAACTAAATTGATCTAATTGCGTACTTACCTGGAACCATCATTCGATATGGCTTTCGTAAGTGCATTTTCCCGCACTCAGATCATGTTGCAGCTCCTTATCATCTTCCTCAATCTTTTGTTCGAATGATTGTTCGTCATCAAATATGCAGGAGTCTTCAGATGCTGATTCCTCGTTTGTTTCTGAAGGAGTATTTAAACTTTCGGCTGCTGTCAGGATCTCCTTTTCCAGAGAAGAGGAGACTCCGATTTTTGCACGGATGTGAGCGAGTTGTTCCAAGCTGACACTCATAGTTAAATCATATTGTAAAAGGGGTTTTTACATGATCCAAATCAAAATCTGAAAACTGAAAATCACACTTGCTGAAAACAAAACACTCTTGTTAAAACACATGAAAACCTCTTCACAGTTGCAGAAATTGAAATTGCAAAAACATGCTTACAGAAATTGAAATTTACACTAAATTGCAGAAATTGAAACACACTTGCAGAAATTGAAATTTACACTAATTTGCAGAAATTGAAACACACTTGCAGAAATTGAAATTTACACTAATTTGCAGAAATTGAAACACACCCTTCATGCCCTTACCCATATGTCACCTCAGAGTTAGGAGCATGAATAATCACACTTGCATGAAAAATAAATAAATTAATACCTCAATCCCTTGTGCTTCCCTGGCAGCGGCGCCAAAATGTCAGGTGAGTTATATGTCGTAATAATTACGTTGTAGTAAGTTTCCCAACTATTTACTTATCAATCCGGGGTACGTAAACTGACGAAGCACGTGCACTGTTTGTGCAGGACTGAAGTAGATCTAATCTAACTTAATCTAATTTGCTGAAATCAAATTAATCTAGGAAAGCATGGAAACACTAACTAAGAAAGCATTGAAATTGCGTAAGAGAAATACAACATGTGAAGAGTTAACAACAATGACACAAGTGAGCTCACATCTATAAATCCATAATCAAATGGCAAACATGAAAGCTTAAATCACATTAAGAATCTCAAATCAAAGATTAATCTAACAAGTACAAAATCCAATCCAATCCAATCTCATTACAACCCTCTTACAAGCTTAATCTAACCTAATTCCAACTTAATGGAATGGAGAAGGAGCACTCTCCTTTATACATGAGAATCCTTAAGAAAAAGATAAGAATGCATTAATTACAAATCCATTATTCTCTCAACTACTCTCAACCACTTTCCTATTATTACAAGATATGGTGCCTTCAAATCCTCCACATATCTCTCATGAATCCTAGATAAGATATGCCAACCAAATCTTCCATGATCTTCTCCTTAAGAATAGGTTTGAATAATTATCTCCTTTGGAATGGTGTAAGAGATATTTGAGAAGTCTCTTTGATTTAATCATTCACATATTCCTACACATTACAAAGCTCACACATAATTGAGATATATATGAAAACATGTATATTTTCTAATATTTAATCATAAATTCACTTTTAATACTAAAATGAATAAAGTGGAAAATAATAATGTGAAACCCAAATGTATTTATGCAAATGATATGATGAAGGTTTAATAGGGCGATGAAATGTAAGGAATCGTGAAGGGAAAGGTGGATGAAAATACGACATTTTTGAGTCCTAACAGTACCAGTACTAGTGCTAAGAGGCCACAAAAGAGGAGTTTGGTGTGTAGAATTTTCACTTGTAGATCAATGTGTGATGGCAGCATCTGGTGACAAGACATTCAAAATATGGACCTGATCAGATGGTTCTTGCGTGAAGACATTTGAAGGTCATACTGCAAGTGTACTATGAGCTTCCTTCCTCACTCGTGGAACACAGTTCGTTTCTTTTGGTATAACCTCTTGCCTGACATCTTTAGGTCTAATTTAGTTTCTTATTCTTATCCTTATAATTACACTTTTTAAAAGTGATGATGGAATTGTTTTCTCTGCTGTTTGGAGCCTCTCTTTTTCACAGGCGCAAATGGCTTGTTGAAATTATGGACAATCAAGTCAAATGAATGTATTGCAACATTTGATCAACACGAGGATAAGGTGACTTTCAGCTTCCCTAAGTTTCAAACTCACATATTTACTTCGACAGGACATCATAGTTGCATCTGTAATTATATTCTTCCCCGGGAACTACCTTTACCCTCTGCATCCCTATCCAAATGAGCTTCTTCTTTGAAAAGGAAAATCACTATGCCCCTGTAGCAATGTAGCTAAGTTGCCAACGTACATGGGTATGGGTATGACACTTTTGAGACCAAGAATGGGTGTAGGAATTGACAATTTGACATTCATGATTCAGAATTCGAATCCATCATTGAACATCATACAATGATTAGAAAAAACAATAAAATTTTATCATTAATGTCTCATTAATAGCTCGAGTCTTAAACGAAGTACATAATTGTTAATAAATTAAAAAATTGCCTAATGGCATTTCCAAAAATGAAACATAAAATACAACACAGCCGATCCCTGAAGGCAAGTCTGCTAGTTGTGTGGCATTCTCATCATCATTGGCTACAATAAAAATGGCACCAAAATCCCTATCTTTTTCTTCACTGATGGACTGTTGCTCTGTTCAATATGAAAATGAAATGGTAAAGATGAAGTGTGTTTTTGTGTGTTTGAATTCATGAGAGTGTTTGGGAAGTGATGGGTTAGGGTTTTGGAGGGGGGGGCACCTTTTTCATTTTATATTTGGGGTTTTTCTTCTTTCAATGAAGAAGCCACATTTGCAAAACACAAATTCTGGGTTTGGGTACCCAAACTGGGGTGTGCCACTGTTTTTTGGATGGGAGGTGTCATTCTGAATCCAATTGGTGCCCTAGTGTTCTTCTAGGTGCATACCCACTCCTGAACCAAGTACAACATACGTGTGTGTACCCATACCCATACCCATACCCATAGGTCCCTTACCCAGTTCATGCATCCAGAATTGTGGTTTGTGCACCCCGACAGCTTAACCCTGTATCCATACTTAAAGAGTTTTTATCCTTATTGTACCCATAACTGCACCCAAATATTTCCATTCAACATATCAGGATACATTTTCTTGTGTGGAAACTCTCTTCAATCTTTAGGTTATTATGTGCTTGTTAATGAGTAGATAGCAATTTAAGCATTTTATGGTCTATTCCAAAACCTGGTGCTAGTTTGTATTTACTGTATTCTTGTTCATCCTATATGTTTTTGAGTTTTATAGAAATTTGTGTTTGTTGCAAGCAATATTGAAAACACTTGAAGTTTCCTTGTATATTAGTCACTTTGTTTGCTTCTAACTTGTGCAGTTTGTGAACCCTGGTAGCTTAACCCTGTGCCCATACTTCAAGAGTTTTTATCCTTTGTACCCATAACTGCACCCAAATATTTCCATACACATAGCAGGGCATATTTTCTTGTGTGGGAACTCTCTTCAATCTTGAGGTTATTATATGCTTGTTAATGAGTAGGTATCAATTTAAGCATTTTAATGGTCTTTTCGAAAACCTGTTGCTAGTTTGTAATTTCTTTATTTTTCTTCATCGTATTTATGTTTTTGAGTTTTCTAGAAATTTGTGTTCGTTGCAAGCACATTGACACCACTTGAAGTTGCCTTGTCTTTAGTCACTTTTTTTTCTTTTAACTTGTGCAGTTTCTTTGATCTTCTCTTAAATCTTTATAAAACTATTTGCCTTGGGATCATTTTTTCCACAAAAAATCGTAATTTTTATTCTAGCAGATTGAAAATTATATTTCTCGTGCGTCTTTAAGACACCAGAAACTAAAAAGAGGCCAAAAGACCTCGATTTCCTTGGAAAAAAAGTCATCTCCACCTTCTTACATGTAGGATTGCAGCATCCAGAAAAGATTATGTGCAGAAGAACATTACAGTTTTCAAAAAGGGCTGGCTCACCAAAAAACATGTTATAGGTTTATCCTAGTCTCGATGTACTTTCCTAAATTGAGCCCCAATATTGCATCAGAAAAAACAAAGTAAGCAAATTAAGGCTGAAAAGCTGGCTGTCTGAAGCTTCCAGCATCTAGAACTTCTGATGAAAGAAGGAATACTACAGACAGGAGAGAGAGAAAGTGGATACTCCATCCTTGACTTCTTGTATGGACAAATCACCTTGAGCTAAGAGAAACCTCCTTGGATGATCATAAAACTTCAACATCCTGGTTGAGTTCCCTTTAAATATGAAAAAATGATATACATCATCGAAGGATATCATGAATTTGAGGCTTGTTTCTCAACCATTTATGTTAGCCTTGGGACTGTACTACTTGCATGTATAACAAAGCTTGGTGGGTGTTAATATTATTGAATATAAATATTTGGATGCAGTTCATAACTAATTTGTTTAGAATTTGAAAATTAACATTTCTGTTAGTGTTCATATCTTTTTTAATATACTATGGAAAGCAGAAAACTTTGAGCTTGAGGCACAGCGATGTGTTCATCCATTATAGAAAAGTTATGTTTTTCTATTCCAATCCTTATATCTGATAACATTACCCATTATAGTATATTCCTAGTTTTGTTTACCTGTGGATTGATCATTGTCTTTCTGCAGATCTGGGCAATGGCTATTGGCAAGAATACAGAAATGTTGGCAACTGGTTGCAGTGATTCTCTTGTCAATTTGTGGCATGATTGCATTGCTACAAACGAAGAGGAGGCTCTGTTCAAAGAGGTATGGTGGGTGATTATGTTGAGATATTGTAACTTCAAAGAATATTATATTTGTACTTTATTATTCCGGAGATGTTTCATTCCTCCGTGAATATCTTATTGTATATCCGGAGATGTTTATTCCTCCGTCGGAATGTAGTAACTTGGGTTATTAGACTTCCCTAGTGGGGGTCAGCCCTGTATGTGTTATGTGGGTCAAAGGGTTATTAGACCACCCTAGAGGGTTCGGCCCAGTCAGTTGTAGTGGGGTATTTAACCCATTGGTTAAATACGAGCCTACATGTCTTGTGTAAAAGAAAAGTCGGAGTAGTGTATAAATAGAGGAGGTGTGTTCCTCATTTGACACTCATTCACTCACTTGAGGATAGCGCACTTGTGGAGGAGAGGTCTGCTATTGTGGAGGAGGAGATCATGTCTCTAGGTTTCATCTTTGTATATTGCTGGTCATCTATATTGAGGAAGCTTTGCTGGGTTTTCTACCCCATGAGGGTTTCCCAGGATAAATCTCTGTCTCTTGTGTTTATGCTGTGCTTGTTGTTTCTTCAGTGATCCTGTATATGCTATTATTGTGCAATGGAATGTAATGCTGCTATTTTATGTCTTAGCATATTAAATCTTAACATGGTATCAGAGCTAACCTGAAAGAAGGCAAGGTATGGCACTTACGACACTTGTTTTACTTACGACAATTTGAAGGTTAGGGTTTTACATAGCAAAAACCAGTCATCGTGGCACTTTTGCTATAAATCCATTTATGAGAAGATTCAGGGTCTGAAAAGTTTACAGGTCGAAGATAACATCCCCAGGTACCTTGTGTCCAAAGGGAACCTTCAGATTCGTTTTACTTTATGAGTTATGATCAGTACACGTTAGGGTTTCTGCCTCTTCCAGATCTCAGTCAAAATCAGGTGACCTTGGAAAAAAGGTCATAAATTGGGATACGAAGATCCAAATGAAATTTCATAAAAAGTGACAGGTAGTACACAGACTGTACTATCTCAGGAAACGTTTTCAAAGTCTGAAGGTGAACCAGTGACACGTGGAATGTCGTACAAGTTCACTCTCCTGTTTTATCCTATAAACAGGTCACGTTGCGACACTTGGCATAACTCTCTCTCAGAGAGTCCATTTGAGGTCAGACCTATCAGGATGGAAAGATAACAGGTCGAGCTATCTCAAAAAAAGTTTTCAGAGGCCGAAGTTCAAACAGTGACACATGGCATGCCGTACAAGTTCGCTCTCCTGTTTTATCCCATAAACAGGTCACGTTGCGACACTTGGCATAACTCTCTCTCAGAAAATCCAATTGAGGTCAGACCTGTCAGGATAGAAAGAGGACAGGTCAGTCTACTGCAAAAAACGTTTTCAGACCCTGTGGAGCAAAAATTTCAGAGTTATAACAGAAACAATCAGGTGCATATTTCTGTCAAAACAGAATTATTTTTGGAGCACCTTTATTCATGGCTTCCGGAATTTAGGGTTTTGGAGAAAGTTAGAATTTTTGGAATCAGAGTCCACGGCTGAATGCTACTCAGGAAAATCGAAATTTAGAGACCAAGATCGAATTTTTTGGTTGGGTGGAAGACCGGGCTTGATCAAACCCTAGTTCGGGATTTTGATCAGAAAGATGGAAAATTAGGGCTTCAGCAAAAGTTGGAATTTTTGAAGTCTGTAACCACGGCTAGAAGCTCCTCAGAAAAATAAGAGTTTAGAGCCTTGGATCGAACCTTTTTGATTGGACAGAAGGGTGGGCTTCATCATACCCTAGTTCGGGTTCCTGTCCAGAAGATCCAGAAGTTTCGAAGGCAATTTTGAGGGGTGAAATTTTGGAGATTCCAAAATTGAAGTATGCCAGTTTGATCAGTTCAGCAAGACATATTCTTTCATCCATTCAGAAGTGTGAAAGTCAAAGATTGAATCTTTAGGGTTTCTCTAGCAAACCCTAATCAAGCTCCAGATCAAGTTTCAGGGGGAGTTGAGGCTAAGGCCTTACATAAGAAGACTACAAGAAGTCTCGACAGGTATGACTTAAGGAGGTTCAGGTATGTCTTGAAATCTGATTCTTGATTAAGTTCATAATGTGTTTGCCTTCATATTATTTATTAGTACAATCTTGATTAAACTATCTTATCACCCTAATAACAGTATGAATGCATGTGAATGATCGAAGACATTCATTGTTTAGGGCTATATGATTGCACTAATACACTATGGTATTGTATGAGGTTGATGTTGTCTGCTAACAAGATTCAGGTACATCACGAAAGACAAATCAAGTTCCATGACCATGACAACATGAAGACAAAGACTCCTACATAATCTTTGATCACATAGAGGTTCTACTTACGAGGTATTTATGAGTTTGTTCTATTATGCTTAACCTATGAGATATGTAGGTTCCAGCACATGATCTCTAAATCATTGAAGAGAACAAAGAAGATATTGATTAGGTATGTTAAACAGATATACTAACCCAGGTATGTTTCCTATGAATCTTACCTTGTGTTAGTATCCCTTATATAAGTATACTTGGTATTATTAGATATGCTTATTCATAAAGTTAGTAATCAAGGGATTATGCATGTTATAATTGATGATATGCATGAGTAAAAGAAGGCTTCCCTGAAATCTTGAATACTAATGTTTATTATCTATAATCATGACTATACATTTTCAAGATTATTTAGAACTATAATGTTTTGATGGCATTTAGAATATACTAATGGGTGTATGTTTGTGTATGAGATCATGAGGATGACTCTTGAGCATGCACAGTGGTACATAATGAATAGAAGTACAAAAGACATACAGAAGATCAAGCGGGAGGCAACCACACAAACATAAAAGATAAGTATTTGAGTTGTTATTTGAAATAGTAATGATATTGCCAGTAATAGGTTGTATGCATATTTGTATTCCTAGAATATATGATGATGAGTGTAAACATTCATAGAGCATTGAACCGTATACTACTAATATGCATATGATTGGTAAGTTGGACAAACATTCCATTGTTGCTTGTCTAGAATGAAACCTCTTTGCTGACATGCTGAGAGTTGTGCACACTCTCAATAGTATGTTCTGGTAGAGATGGAAGGCATCTAGATAGCCACTGTATGCATACAGGATATGGAAAAGTGTTGTGCCAAAGTATTGGTCAAAATAGTTGCATTACTATGTAAATGATATCTGTATGCATAATAGGTTATCATGTCAATATGATTTGATGATTATGAAGTATTACTAATCCTGTACTTAATTTTGATTTGTAGGAAAGATCATGATGAATGATGAACACTGAACAAGCGATGGATGTTCAACAAAAGATTTACAAATCAAACACACTATAGAAGGCTTGTGGCTAGAAGATTATCTTAGAAAGAGGAAGAGAATCATGATGAGATGTTTTGCTCCAAGTGAATAGATAAAGACCATTCTCTTAATGGTGCAATTAAAGAAGAAGTGTGAATCAGGTTCTGTATGGGTATCCAGGATCGATAATAAATTGATGAGCTTAATGATCACCATGGGTGATGTGGATCTCAACCTTTGCTACAAGGTTGAATATGGTTTCTATACACAGATGACATGGATGCAAGAAGGAACTCACCACAGAGTTCGAATGATATTGAGGTTCATATCAATATACCCATCTAACGAGAGATGACACAGATAGATGGCTGCAGAAATGAAAAATGAAAGATCTCATATTGATGCATTGCTTCCTAGATCTGGAAGTATGGCAAGGATCAGAAAGAATCTTTCTCAACTAGGAAAAGTATGTCGAGAAATATTAAAAGGACTTGAGGTGTTGAAATGGCCACTCTTATGGATTCCAACTTGATGCTGTTAGGGGATGACTCATCAGAGTTAGTGGATATAACTCTGTATAGTCAAATTATTGGGTGATTGATGTATCTAACATATATTAGGTTAGATATATGCTTTGTTGTGAACACCTTGAGTTAGTATCTAGTGGAAACTAGATGTGTTCACCTGATAGTTGCAAAGCATGTGATGAGGCACCTAAAGGATACGATAGACTTTGATCTATGCTATCTTGGAGATCATGACTTTAGATGGCTAATCAGATGCTAGTTGGGAAGAAAGTGTATCAGACAGGAAGAACACATCAAGAGGATGTTATTGTCTGGGATTAGCCATGATCTCGTGGTTTAGCTGGAAGCAGTCTAGTGTGGCTCTCAACACAAGCAGAATATATGTCTGCTTGCTCTGCTAGTTGTGAAGAAGCTTGGCTTCAGGATTGGTTTGAATTAGAGATAGAACCAACTGTGATCCTATGTGACAAATAGAGTTGTATGAAGATGACAAAGAATCTAGTGTTCCATGATAAGTCAAAAGAACATAGGGATCTAATAAGATATGATGCAGAAGGAACTAAAGTTTGAATTTGTAATAGGTTACCGATGTACTAACCATATCTCTACCTCAAGTGAAGAAGTTACCAACATACTAACCAAACCTCTGTCTCGAGTGAAATTTGAATACTTTTGAGACAAGCTTGGTGTAGCTCAAAAGGACCCTCCTCGAAAGGGGGAGTAGTATAGTCACTGATGATGAGATTGTCTCATCGAACAACAAGGTCGATGATGAGGTAACCTGTTCTCTACACCTAGATACTTAGAAATATTTAGATTTAGGACTCTTATACTTAGAATACTTAGTTTTACTTATACATGCTTTTGATGTTAGATGTATTAGTGAGAATACATGCTTTTGATGTTAGATGTATTAGTGAGAATACATGCTTTTGATGATAGATGTATTGGTGAGAATACATGCTTTTGATGATAAGATGTATTGGTAAGAATACATACTTTTGATGATACATGTATTGATTAATGTACTTGTATGGTTGAGGATACTTGTACTTGTATTGATGAGAATACATGTGGGGTTTGTATCATCCTTGAACACTTGTTCTAAAGAGAGCCGTAGACGTGAGGTCTCCGAGAATGAAGTCCTTAGTGGACAGGTAGGGATTGTATCATCCCTGGACTTCGGTCCCTGAATTGATCCGTAGACGTATGGTCTCCGAGAATGAAGTCCTTAGTGGACAGGTAGGGATTGTATCATCCCTGGACTTCGGTCCCTGAATTGATCCGTAGACGTATGGTCTCCGAGAATGAAGTCCTTAGTGGACAGTTGAGGGGATTGGATCATCCCTGGACTTTCAGTCCTAAAGAGAGCTGTAGACGTGAGGTCTCCAAGAATGAAGTCCTTAGTGGACAGTTGAGGGGATTGGATCATCCCTGGACTTTCAGTCCTAAAGAGAGCCGTAGACGTGAGGTCTCCGAGAATGAAGTCCTTAGTGGACAGGTAGGGATTGTATCATCCCTGGACTTCGGTCCCTAAATTGATCCGTAGACGTATGGTCTCCGAGAATGAAGTCCTTAGTGGACAGTTGAGGGGATTGGATCATCCCTGGACTTTCAGTCCTAAAGAGAGCCGTAGACATGAGGTCTCCGAGAATGAAGTCCTTAGTGGACAGTTGAGGGGATTGGATCATCCCTGGACTTTCAGTCCTAAAGAGAGCCGTAGACGTGAGGTCTCCGAGAATGAATTCCTTAGTGGACAGTTGAGGGCATTGGACCATCCCTGGACTTTCAGTCCTAAAGAGAGCCGTAGATGTATGGTCTCCGAGAAGTGGGGATTGTATCATCCCCGGACTTCGGTCCCTAAATTGATCCATAGATGTGTGGTCTCCGAGAAGTGGGGACTGTATCATCCCCGGACTTCGGTCCCTGAATTGATCCGTAGACGTGTGGTCTCCGAGAAGTGCGAATTGTATCATCCCCAAAATTTGGTCCCTGAATTGATCCGTAGACGTGTGGTCTCCGAGAAGTGGGGATTGTATCATCCCTGGACTTTGGTCCCTGAATTGATCCGTAGACGTGTGGTCTCCGAGAAGTGGGGATTGTATCATCCCCGGACTTCGGTCCCTGAATTGATCCGTAGACATGTGGTCTCCGAGAAGTGGGGATTGTATCATCCCCGGACTTTGGTCCCTGAATTGATCCGTAGACGAATGGTCTCCGAGAAAGTGATTTTTTATTATGATATGGTTACTTGTATCGATATGGATACTTGTATTGATGATGTGGTTACTTGTATCGGTATGGATACTTGTATTGATGATGTGGTTACTTGTATCAGTAGGATACTTGTATTGATGATGTGGTTACTTGTATCGGTAGGATACTTGTATTGATGATGTGGTTACTTGTATCGGTAGGATACTTGTATTGATGATGTGGTTACTTGTATCGGTAGGATACTTGTATTGATGATGTGGTTACTTGTATCGGTAGGATACTTGTATTGATGATGTGATCACTTGTATCGGTAGGATACTTGTATTGATGATGTGGTTACTTGTATCAGTATGGATACTTGTATTGATGATATGTATACTTGTATTGGCATGAATACTTGTACTAATGATGTGAATACTTGTATTGTTATGGATACCTGTATTGATGATGATGCTGATGATCGTGAGATGACGATGCTGATGATCGTGTGATGACGATGCTGATGATCGTGAGATGACGATGCTGATGATCGTGTGATGACGATGCTGATGATCGTGAGATGATGATGCTGATGATCGTGTGATGATGATGCTGATGATCGTGTGATGACGATGCTGATGATCATGTGATGACGATGTTGATGATCGTGAGATGACGATGCTGATGATTGTGTGATGACAATGTTGATGATCGTGAGATGACGATGTTGATGATCGTGTGATGACGATGCTGATGATCGTGTGATGATGATGCTGATGATCGTGAGATGACGATACTGATGATCGTGTGATGACGATAATCGTGAGGATCCAAATGATGATATTGTTGTAGCTGTTCAAGTGCTACAGAAGATAAAGACTCAATACTGAAGATGTCGATGTTCCAGTATTGAAGATGTTCCAGTAACTGCTTGAGTTACTGATGATGTTGAGAAAGCTTCCAATGATTTATAGATGTATCATGTTTGATGTTGATGACTCCTTGCTCACGCAGATGCTGTTATAATATCCTTATCGTTAAGGGGGAGTGTTGAGATATTGTAACTTCAAAGAATATTATATTTGTACTTTATTATTCCGGAAATGTTTCATTCCTCCGTGAATATCTTATTGTATATCCGGAGATGTTTATTCCTCTGTCGGAATGTAGTAACTTGGGTTATTAGACTTCCCTAGTGGGGGTCATCCCTGTATGTGTTATTTGGGTCAAAGGGTTATTAGACGACCCTAGAGGGGTCGGCCCAGTCAATTGTAGTGGGGTATTTAACCCATTGGTTAAATACGAGCCTACATGTCTTGTGTAAAAGAAAAGTCAGAGTAGTGTATAAATAGAGGAGGTGTGTTCCTCATTTGACACTCATTCACTCACTTGAGGATAGCGCACTTGTGGAGGAGAGGTCTGCTATTGTGGAGGAGGAGATCATGTCTCAGGGTTTCATCTTTGTATATTGCTGGTCATCTATATTGAGGAAGCTTTGCTGGGTTTTCTACCCCATGAGGGTTTCCCAGGATAAATCTCTGTCTCTTGTGTTTATGCTGTGCTTGTTGTTTCGTCAGTGATCCTGTATATGCTATTATTGTGAAATGGAATGTAATGCTGCTATTTTATGTCTTAGCATATTAAATCTTAACAGATTATCAGTTTGGAATTTAAGAATGCTAATATGCAATTTGTAAGTATCGGAATTGTAGCAGTGATTTTGATGACAGTGAATTTGTCCTACTTGTGTGGTTTCTCAGAGTTGTCTTTTTTGAAGAAAGACTTTGATTCTTGTTATTTTTTTGTAGCCTTAGTCTAATATGCAATCCTCAATTTATTTGTTTGGTACATTTTTGTTAAAAGTATACTTCTTGATATATACTTTTCTGGTTCAGGAGGAAGCAACATTGAAAGACCGCGAACTAGTAAATGCTCTTGCAGATACTGACCATGTGAAAGCAATTCAACTTGCATTTGAATTAAGAAGACCTTATAAGCTCCTTAATGTCTTTACTGAACTATATGCAAAGAATGTGATCTTTGTGAATGAGATGCTTGCTCCTAGATGAAAGATTGTAAGGTTTCGACCTTTTTAATCCACTAAGAATTCCATGCAATTTTATAGACCCAGTGAAAATAATCTATGATATTTTAAACTATGAAAAGGTTTTATACACCTATGAATCACATTGACTAGTTTCATGGAACCATGTTGACCTTCATAGTGAAAATGATACCATGAATTCGGGCCTTACTGCGCTGAAGATTCCTAGCATCTTTCCACAAGCATATTGGTATTGGATAGGAGCTGGTGCTTTGTTGGGGTTTACATTACTCTTCATTATGCTTCTTAACTCCGCTCTTGCATATATAAATCGTGAGTAAGGCTAAAAGATTGAAATATTAATGATGCCACTCATTAATATTGCTCCTTAATTACCGTATGCCATATTAATGATGTCACTTTTAATGCCATCAACTCTCATTTATAACAGTAACCATTGTTATCATTTTAGGCTAAAAGACTGAAATTGATGTTGTTAGTTGGCAGTAGTTTGATTTTATTCAATAGTTTCATGTTGGTGTTTGCATCAGAATGATTCCATCCTCATGTAGCATATGCTTGATCTTCTTTTAGTTTTTAATGAATATCTTGAGTTAATTTGTTGTCAACCTATTTTCAGGGTTCACAAGTGTACTCTATCTATTCTGAGTAGCTTACCTAAGCAGTGAAACAGAGAACTAAAACTATATCAATTTTAGGTCAATGGGAGATGCTTCAAAGTCTGTTCATTGAAGTACTGGCAATATGAAAAAGTGTAATAGCTATTACTCTGTCACTTTCCAATGTATTCTATCAGGCTTGAAATTGACGGTTCTATTCTCAACAATTATGAACTTTTCAAATGGATAAGAGTATTCTGGAATCCAACATGGAGTGCTTCATTTTGTCAATTTGTTGCTTGATTATGCTCAAATCTATAGGTAGTATTCAGACTCCAGAGCAGATTTAAACATGCTCCGGTCTTAATGGTAGAAAGCCCTCTGCAAGCCAAGAAAATTTGTTTAGTATTTATCTATGTTCCAAGCCTCAAGTTACTTTCATTAGAAATAAGAAATGTCACTGGAAGATGAATTTGAGAAAACCGACATATATCTGCAGCAACTTTATATTTGTAATATAATGTTTCAATAAGGATTCTAGCTTGTAGACTTATTTCAACTCATACTTTTACTTACAATCTTACTTTGTTCTGCTGCAATATTGGATTCATTGCATTAGGAAATTCCGAAGGTCTAAATATCAATTATCTTTCTCTAGTTGTTCAGTTTCTTGCCCCATAGCCTATAGTAATGGGACATTAGTTACTTCAAGCATAAATTGCTTGCATTTTAAGATCCCTTTTACTCATCATTTTGTAAGAAATATGATTTCCGACTTAATTATGAACAAACATTGTTATTGATTTTCCTATTTTAATGTATTTCTGTAATTTGAGATCCATATAGATTGTAATATGATCACTTACATTGTTTCTCAAAGTTGAATGGTTCTTATCTATTGTTCTTTTTGCAATTGAGCATATATTTTTTACAAATCGCTCTCTATTTCCGATTTTGCTCAAATTTGTTGCATCATGGTTGTACAAGCACATGTATTTTACTATCTTAAATGTGTAAAATGTTGATTCCATGCATATCTATTCCTTTGCAAATATAATTTAGGCTCTCTAGATGATTCCTATCCATCACTACTAACTATGACACAAATTGTAAAGAACATCATCTTCCCTAGCTGGCCCCCACCATCAATATTCAATAACCTTCTACTTTACTGATTAGAAACTAATTTCCATGGAATTTGTTAGATTTCCTCATTTTTAAGCTTTTATTAATGGACCACTCAAAACATATATGGCATGTAACTACTACTATACACAACCTATATCCTTACAATGTAGTGATCTAATTTATATACCATAGAGCTTTGAAAGGTTTCATCTGCAGTTGAGTATTGATGAAACTATCAAAAAGTGAACATCCAAATATGTAACATATTAAATTATATTACCAGGAAACATGGCTATATACTTCTTATTTCTCACCATATAAAGGTTTGTCCTAATTGGTCGGAATATAAGAGTAAATACCAAAATTTAGATTAAAGAAGAATGTTTCCTATAACATCTTACTTCTTCCTAGCCTGGACGCTTTGCATATATCCCATTGATTCTTGATTTTTTTAGTGTGCATGGGATGTTGTCCCTAACATGTTTACTGTGGAAAACTTGTACCCTTGCAGTTTCAATTACAGATTAGAATTTAGTGGTTTTAGTTCCTAGAATTGTTTAGTCAATTCTCATTTTGGTTTTACAGTCTCCAAATTAAGTTTCAATTCATTTACTTTTTGCACTGTCGTATTTATGTATGTGTTTTATCTCAATTAGGGAACATGATAGAGTAGAACAGGTTTCTGAATATTATGATTGAGGCCAAAACATTTACTTTTCTGAATATTGCATTGAAGTTCTTTGTGACTTTGACAATATAAGAAACTTTCATAAATCTTGAATTCGATGTGCAGTAAGAGCATGTCTCAAGAATACGGATCAGCAAAAGGTTCCAACATCTTATTGATGCTTTCCATCAAATTAGTTGAACATGGGGAGTCGGGACAGTGCCAAAACATAAAGAAATCATGTAATTGCGGACATGGCCACTAAACCTCATTTACTAAAATTGCTATTTGTTAAAAAATGATCATGATGGACTTTACTAAGCAAATCTTCACTCCACTTTGGATTGTCTGGCTAATATATTTTAGGGTGATAAATTGAAAATTCAGAGATGCCTGAGGAAAACTCCTTTCCATGTTGATCAGAAATACTTGTTATATGATTGAAATACTCTTTGATATTGGAATTGTCTTTAGCAAAGCCATTCGTTTGCCAGTTCATTGCATCGGAATAGCACAATAATTGTCAAGTAAGTTCACTAGGAAGGTAATCAGTCATGCAGCCACCTGGCTGCTCTTTTGGACCAAAGCACTGTATCAGGCTTTCACCCACTTCTCTTATGAGAACTATCTCCAACTGAAATAGTAAGTATTTAGACTAAAACTTGCATCTGAATCCTTCACAAGCTAATGGAATTTTCAACCTGATATTGTGTGCATGTTGTGCTTCTATGATAGAATAGCTTCCACTAGTATAAGTTTTCACTATAGTAATTCCATCTATCTTTTCAACATAGATAGTTACCTAACTCTTTCCTGCATTTCTTCATTACGATTGATCACTATTTCCAGATGTTGGCAACAGCCCACATAACCTAAAAGGATTTTGAGGAGTTTGATTTGAACATTCTTTTCATTCAAGTATTGGAATCCATTTAGAACAATTTGATAAATGTTTGCTTGATAAACCCACTTCAACTTTAACTCAGTCTAAACAACAATGTAGGGTTTGTCGGCTCCCTGTAAAAATCCAATGCTCAATTTCATCCCTTGTTATTGTCCATCATTTATATTTACGAAATTTCTACTTTGATTTTGAGTTGGTGGGAGGGTTGAAATGCATGCACTATGTTTGTCAGGTGCCTGCATTCAGGCATGGCTCGGGGCACACAGTGGCCTTCAAGGCTCTAAATGTGAGAGGTTGAGACCTTGTAGGTCCTGGTCTTGACGTGGAAAATCTTCTAAGTGCCTTCTCTACACCCAGCAGCGATTGGTGGAATGCATCTCTCTTAGCCAACTAGCCAAAATCTTCCATGGCCTGTCAGAAGGCATTTTGCTTAAACATTTTATCATGGTACTGCATTTTTTTCCGATCTATGTCCAACAACTCTATGCAGACAAATTTCTATTCTATGGACCAGACATTCTTTTGAGCAATTCAACAGCTTCCATATTTGCATAGCATGAGAAATTTAAAATTCCCCTTCGATGGAACTTGTGAATGGCCCAAGGGGAAAACGTAATCGAGATTCCAAACTTGGCTAACTTTCTACTTCTAGCTATTCAATCTTCCAGAAAACAAAACAACTGCTATTACCTAATCCAAGAACAATAGCAAATCAAATGGATATATGTCATATCTATCAGGCAAGTTGTTATGCAAGAGCACCCTACAACCCCCATGTTATAGGAACAACACATGCTGCAACACTGTGTTGTGAGACCAACACCCTGCATAATTGCAACCATAGTTTACAGGAATAGCATTCCCCAAAACGTTGGGTCATCGAATCAACAAACCCTGCAACCCTAAGTTGTGGGACCAACATGTTGACAATACCAGGTTGTAGAATCAACAAATCCCACAGCCCTAGGTTGAGGGAACAGCATGCCTTGCGACCTTGGGTGGTAAGATTCCCAAACCCTTTTAGAGTGTGGGGGAGTAGGCTTGCAACAAGTATTTTGGTCTTCTATTCCTTCCACATTTATGCTAATAAATTTTAAAGATGGCGAGCTCTCATGGGTGCAACTTGGTGTTTACTACTTGTTTAATATTAATCTAGAGTTTCAATGGCTGAAACATTACACTAATTCAAAATATTGTGATTGAATTGAAAGTAAAGAAATGAAATGCAATTGAAAGCAAAACCCTAAATTAATGTCCTATTTCAAGTGAGCCAAAGAAGTTCAGTGTAGATAAGTCAACTAGAAACCAATGAAAGGAGAAGCAAGGATGCAATATCATTAAATGAGAGGACTTGCAATACAAAAGCATGGATATATATTTAGATGTAAAATGAAGGGTTTTGAACCCTCCAACTAGGATACATTGAACAATCTCCTAGATAAGTCAACTAGAAACCAATGAAAGGAGAAGCAAGGATGCATTATCATTGAATGAGAGGACTTGCAATACAGAAGCATGGATATATATTTAGATGTAAAATGAACGGGTTTGAAGCCTCCAACTAGGATACATTGAACAATCTACTGCGAGAGTTGATCTCTAACACCGAAGGTGTTAATCAGTTGATGGGATTCTCATGATAAGAAATGCCCGATGATTATGCTCATGCCAAAATCATTTAAAACAATCTTTGAAAAGGTAGGTTTTCAGGATGTCCTTATGCTATGCAACTATATTTCCTTTCCATTCTCATTCTTTCTTCTATTTATTAGAATTTTTATGTTTTATTGCACCGAGTGAAACGAGGTGCTCTATAGCCCAGTATGGGGGAGATGTTGTAGCATTTGTTACAAATTCATGTCGGCTCATAAAATAAAAAATTATGGAAAGTATTTAAAAAAAATCCATGTTGGTTCATAAAATAAAATATTATGAAAAGTAATTAAAAAATAGATGTTCGTTTATAAAATAAAAACTTAAAACTTAAACCCGGATCTATCAATCAAGTGAGATCAAATTTCTTGAGTTTAAATATTAAAAAAGAAATACATCTCAAGAAATTGGATCCCTCTCGGTGCTTGATAGATATAGGTTTAAGATGGATCTACGCTGGTTTATATACATCTTTGGGATGTGCATGAGCACATAAGAAGAGCATAAATGGATGGGAACTTGAGGAAATGTTGAAAGTGACTTTTTGTGGAAACACAAAATAATGGCCCTATGTGATGTCAAAAGCACAAACATGTGATTTAATTGCTTGCCCACCAAGCCAAACCAACTTTTGGAAGATCCTTGTTCGTTCAAAGGGTTATACATGAGACGCACATAAATGGATAGGAACACGAGGAAATGCTTAAACACAATATGGGGTGCGAGTCCTTTTTGTGGAAACACAAAATAGTGGTACTATGTGATGTTAAAATCACAACCATGTGATTTAACTGTTAGGCATCAAGCCGACCAACTTTTGGAAGATCCTTGTTTGTTTAAAGTGTTTTGGGATTCATAATTGGTTTAGTGTTTTGGGATTTATAATTGGTTTACTTGTCGAGGAAAAGTTATAATTAGATATGGTTTAGTCTTTTTATTTTTATTTTTATGAATTTCATGGAATATACATAACGAGAAACTTTTTGGGCATTTTTCCTCATTTCAAGAATGGTACCCAGAGTAAATTATTCGGTTGTAGATTTGACAACCTAACCTAGTGGGGACATCGAGTGAGGACCATAATATTCATAGAGGTAGTCAGTCTAGTGACTAGATCTCGTGACCACCTACTTGCAATCCACAACACTCAACCACTTGAGCTAACCCACCAAGCTAGACATGGTTTAGTCCATAAGAATATATTTTCATAATGCTATGCAACTATATTTCCTTGCCATTCTTTCTTACATTTAGGAGAAATTTTAGCTATTTTATTTATTGATGCCTTTAGAATGTGCATGGGCATATGATGTTATTGGAACAATAGGTTAAATAAGTTCATCATATCTTTTGATTTTTTGGAGGTTGTTAGTTGATAGTTAATATGCAATTGATAAACCGTTTGGGCATTTGATTGGTTCGTCGGGTCGACTATTGTCAACTAGTGCACAAGTCAACGTAGAATTCAACTAGTTCATTACATGGCCTAGCTAATCAAACTTGAATGCGTATTCCTCCCTTCAAGAAAGTTTAGTGACATTTTGGTGTTATATATAGATGGTCTTATGGATTGATCTATCATGGAAGTTTTTTGGTTCTTTTGTTTTCTATTTTAAGTTGAGAAATGGTAATTTGTGTTGAAGTGTTGTAATGGTGTCTTTAGACACAATGTCTTCTTGGAATATATAGATCCTTGATCTATTAATTCCCCAGTTCTCCAACATGGTATCAAAGCTACAAGTTGGGGATCTACCTTGTTGTCTACAAGTCTTTTGGAGGTCATTGCTTGCATGCGATCTTGTTGAGTTGGAATTCTCTGATAGTTTGAATCCAGGTTATAACTTGAATAGTGAAACATAGTTTAGATTTATAATCAAGATTATGAGTTCCAAGCAAGAATCTATACTGATGAATGGCCACAATAATGGAATGTGGGCATAAGATATGGAAATGTTATTGAAGAGTAAAGTGCTTTGGTAATTTACAAACACTGTGGTTTTAGATCCAATGGATGATCAACAAAAGTTTGTCATCGATAGGAAGAAGGACGAGGTTGTAGCAGCTATAATGACCTACATCTCAAGGGAGATTTTCTTTCTTATGAGTAGAATCAACTCTCTGAATAAGTCAAAGATTGTTTGGTAAGATCAATGAAATTCGTATTATGCATATTGAAAAAGAGTTGATCAATCTTGATCCTCTTTCCTTTGAAAGAGATGAAGATTATTTGGTTCATGAGAAGGAGCTTTAGTTGAATTGTGTGAATGCAAAATTCTATTTTTGAAAAAAGGTGGTCAACTCATAAAATCAATCTTAATAAATATGAGGACACCCTATGATGTATTTTGTTCAACATTTTGTACTAGTTGGGATTCCAGAAAAGGGGATGGTAAGGATTAATCCTTTGATTCCTTCGATGGTTTGCTAATAAGGGCACAACAAAAATTGCTTGATGAAGGGAAATTTGAAGTTAAGCAACATTTCCACTTTCTTAAGGGAAAAGGTTGACAAATTTATGGAGAAAGAGGTCGAGTAGGCAATTGAGAAAAAGAACAAGATTATTTCGACCACAATATTAGGAAGAAGCATGATGCGTAGAGATCGACTAAGAAAGTTAGGAAGAATCATGATGCATAGAGATCGACTAAGTAAGGTAGGAAGAAAAATACCTAGTGTTATTGTGGGAAATTAGGACATTTGGAGGAGGCTTGTCAATAGAAGACTAAAGACCTTGGAGATAAAGTCAAGAAGCTTGAAGGAGATGTGTTGAGTGGACAATGGAAAAACTTGCAACATTGAATTTTAAAAGGTAAGGAAGATAATTATACATTTTTTTTTAATGCTTCTAGGAATTTGTGTGCTCACACTTGTAAAATTGAGTGGATAATTGAATCTAGCTACACCTATCACATGGCTAGATCAATGGGATTATATAGTACACTAGATCAATAAAACTAGATCCATCAAATGACAAAAACTAGATCAATGGGATTATATAGTACACCGGTGTCAATAAAAAGGCGGAATGCAAAAGCCACTCTTAGAAGAAGCAAAAGCTAAGCTAATATATAAGATATAATCTCTATTAACTCAAAGCTAGAGTGGAAAACAATGCTTTGGGAGAGTGCACACTGCACAAATAAAGAGACTCTAGGTTCCAAATCTCTATCGCTTGAAGAAGGGAAGGGAAGGTTGTCACCTTTTAAGTATTCATTGTCAAATGTGCAACCCTCCTACCATTTGACACCAAAAAGAACAAAATTTGGTGAGAAGATTGGTTGGAAACTTGGAACTGGTCCAAGAACTATCTCTCTAGAGAAAGGAAGTGGCCCACAACTAGGATATTCCCCTAATTCTATCAATTTGTTGGCCTATCAATATTCATGACCCCACATGTCCATTGGACCATTAAAGGACAAGATAAGGTAGAGTCCCTACTTGCCCTGAATCTAGTTAGTGTAGTCGTGTTTCACAGACACCTTCTAGTTGTGAGTGATTAAATGTTGCTTGCGAAATGTATAAATAAATCCATCCTCTCCTCATTCATTCATTTGTTCATCGAGAGTCTAGGAGTTGAGAGAGTCCATAGTTGAGCTCTGGTGTATGTTCTTCTATTTCACTACCTTAGTAATCTATAGAATCAAAAGCTTGAGTCTTCTTGGAAAAATATTCACCAAATTTGTACTATATTTTATAAATTAGTGAAAGATTCACCAAGTTTTTACAATTTTTTATAATGACGTGAAATATTCGCCAAGATTTTAGAATATCTTATAATTTAGTGAAAGATTCGCCAATATTTTACAATATCTTATAATTTAGTGAAATATTCGCCAAGATTTTACAACATTATATAATAAAATGAAACATTCGCCAATTTTTTTTATATATACATATTATATTCTTGATAAAATCGCCTTCAAATTTTCCTATATATCGGGGATATTTGCCCATTTTTTATAGATATAAATTTTGGGGGGGTTCTTAAAATCATCCCTGAATGTGTCTTGAGGCCATACCATGGGCCAAAACCATGTGCTGCCAAATACCATGGATATGAGAGTGTGGCTTCTCAATTTAATGCTTTTATGATAAATGGGAGAGGGTGGCCTCTCCATTTAATGCTTTTATGGCTTATACATCCGAATTTAGACCATATGCCCCCTAAAATTCAGATCATTTCTCCCCCCTTAGAAAATGATGGTCCCCATCATTTCATGCCAAAAAGAGACCCATGATTACAATATGCTAGTTACCAATGAAGATAAGGGTTTTGTGGGGTTGACCCATAACCGTGGGTTTTGCGAGGTTGACCCATAACCGTGGGTTTTGCAAGGGTTACCCATAACCATGATGGAAATGGCAAGCTTGATTCCAATGAAGAAAAGAGTTTTGTGTGGTTGACTCAGAACCATAGGTTTTGTGTGGTTGACCCATAACCGTGGGTTTTATGTGGTTGACCCATAACCATCGTGGCAATGACAAGCTTGTTTCCACTGAAGAGAAGGGTTTTGTGTGGTTAACCCATAACCGTGAGTTTTTTGTGGTTGAACCACAACCATGATTACAATATATAACTGTGGGTTTTGTGTGGTTGACCCATAACCATGGGTTTTGTGTGGTTCACCCATAACCATGATTACAATAAAATTTAAAAAAAATCATGATCTTTGGTGCAGTTGATGCCTTGTTGCAAATCTATTCATATCTTCTCATGCGTGTACTGAAATTGAATTCCATTGAAGACCCATTTGAGATCTCAAAGAGACCTTTCCATCCATATAACATACTTTCTCTGGGGTGGCCCAAAGATTGAGAAAATGTTTGTTGAAGTTGTTAAGAGACGCGCGCACACTTTTTTGCAGACATATGTTGCTTCAATCGATGATATCTATCAAACCAGAAAGCAAAATGGAAAACCATGAAATACCCATTTTAGTTGATGGAAAGAGATTTCCAAGGAGCTATGGTAGAGCCTCTGATACATTCTTTGGAGTCTATAGCACTTGTTTAAAGTGGTTGTACCTCCGGCCGCAATATGCACAAACATGTGCTATTTCAGACAAGCATATCTCACAAACCGGGAAAGGAAATGAAATTCCGTGAAATACCCATTTGAGCTGACGGAAATAACTTTCCGATGAGCTATGGTAGAGCCTTTGAAACATCCTGTGCAGTCCATGGAACATGTTCAAAGTTTGTTGAATGTGAGAGTGTTGACTATAGAGATGCCAAGGGTTTGTAGAGAAGCATGGGTTGTTGTAGAGGTTGTGGAACCTCAGTTGAACCCGAATCTTGCTTCAAAATATTGTCCCAATGGAGAGCGTACCCACTCTGATACCACTGATCCGGATCTTGGGAGCTGAGAACCGAAATGCTTGAATGCCGAGAGAGGAGGAGATTAAGCATTTAAATCTGTCATAAAATTCACATGAAAACCCTAATATTGCATAAGAATAAGCATGAACAAAAACATATGAAGTGAATGGGAGGTGAGGCTCAAAGAAGAGCCCCACCTCTTAAACTAATTACCAATAAGTCACTCAGATCTAATTAAGCTCACAATGAACAATAGAAAATAGGAGGGAAACCAAATGAGTAACTTGTTATCATGAGAAGGCTTGCTAGGCCTTTATATAGCATTATTACAATGTGTCTTGAGGCCATACCATGGGCCAAAACCATGTGCTGCCAAATACCATGGATATTAGAAGATGGCCTCTCAATTTAATGCTTTTATGATAAATGGGAGAGGGTGGCCTCTCCATTTAATGCTTTTATGGCTTATACATCCGAATTTAGACCATATGCCCCCTAAAATTTGGATCACAACCAGAGCAAGAAAAAGTGAAAAAGCAAGCTCAAATGCTATCTTACTATTTTTAATGAGCTCGAAGATAGGTTGGAAGAATGCTCATGATGTCTGCTTCATTTTTTAATGAGTTTGTAACAGAAACTATACTATGCTTGGGATACTTTTCATAGTTTAATGAGATTGAAACATAAAAAAGGAAAGTATGCTCGAAAATGTTCCCAATGGTGAAATTTTTCCCAACATGGAATCCAGAGGTTGGTGTGTGCCCCCAGCATGATTGCTAGAAGTAAGTGACTTAGCTCCAATGTGGTGTGGAGAGGCAATCAAGTTGACTTCAACGTAACTTCTAGAGGTTGAAGACATGCCCTCAAGCTTCATTTCATCCGCCTAAGGCATAAGCGGGTGAAAAGAAGGTTCAGGTACTAAGTCTACGAAGAGGCTCGACTCAAAGGGAAAGGATATGTTTCATTTTTTAACGAGCTTGACACAAGATTAGAACTCTGCTCTTAGGAACCTGTTTCATTTTTTAATGAGCTTGACATAGAAAGGGAACTATGCTCATAGGTTAAGGCCCATTGACGGGTTCCTTCCCAACATGATGCCTAGAGGTTGGTAAATGCCCCCCATCATGATTGCTAGCAGCTTAACATGGTAGTGTTCCCTCAACATGATTGTTGATGGTACGACATGTGGCATTCTCCCCAATCTTCATTTCATCTAAAAATGCTGCTGGCTAACCCAAATACTAACTTGGATACTAATATGAAAATGTTCACCAAGGGGAGGAAACGAGAATCAGAGAAAATGAAGGTTCAAGTTCTAACTGTAGTGAGAGACTCGAACTGAAGGAAGGGAGATCTATTTCATTTTTACCCAAGCTTGAAATAGACAATAACTATGCTTGAGTGGGCCCATCATATTTTTTAACGAGCTTGAAATGGAATAAAAATATGCTCAAAGTGATGGTTTCATTTTTATGCAAGCTTGAAACCAAAGATAAACTATGCTTAGAGGGGTCTATTTCATTTTTTAACGAGCTTGTGATAGAATAAAACTGTGCTCTAATGGATTGGTTTCATTTTTATGCAAGCTTGAAACCAAAGGGAAACTATGCTAGGGTGGTTGGTTTCATTTTTTAACGAGCTTGAAATATAACATAAACAGTGCTCGTACCCCCCATCCTTAGGGGAAAGAAACCACTAAAATATGCGAAACATTCAGGGAAGTTTGATGACTAGGAGTCATATGATGAGTGGGTGTCATGAAGGAAAGCTGATAATGGTCACAATATTCCCATGATGAGGAAAATACATCACTCAGAAGAGCGTGGACACTACAACTTTCATAGCATAGACAGAATCACATCCAAGGAGCAGATTGAAATCTAAAGGACCTTGGACAACCATGATATCAACATAAGCCATTTTACCTCTCAAAGCGATAGGTAACTGCGGGAAAATCCCTAAACGTCTGGTAGGCCTTCGATTAAAGGCCAAAATCTGGTCAGTTACTGGCACAAGCTGAGGGGAACCTATAGCTTTCCAAGTAGTTGAGGATAAAATATTAACAGAAGCTCCCTCATCAACTATCATATGAAAGATTTCTTTATCAGAAACTCCTACAGATATTTGAAAAGGAATACTCAAAGGAAGAGGAGATTCTGTTAGACCATTCCAATAAAAGGAAATGACCTCAATACTTGGGGGGGGGGGCTATAAGAATTGACAGGGTCTCCCCTTTCCTAGGACATTCTAAATCGACTAGGAAAACATCATCAGTTTCCAATTCACTCTCACTTTGAAGATAAGAGTGAGACGAAGATTGTGTCATAGTGACTTCTTTAGTCTGGACTTTCTCCAATGAAAGAGTGAGATCGAGTGGAGATGATATCGACTCGATGACTTCACTCTCGGAAGGAAGAGTGGGATTGATTACATATGAAATTGAATCAATCACTTGGTCGACCAACGATGGTTGAGGGACAACTTACTATCGCTTGTTGGAAGCACCTATTGAGAACTAGTAATATCCTCCAACCACTGTGAAGCTTCATCCATGCTTGGACAAAAGTAAGTATGATGCAATCACTTGCATATCCAAGGGTTTGCAGCTCTACCCTTTCGGCCCTTCACCAACGAGTCACTAGTCGAGGGAGCATCATCAACATGATGGTCAGAGGTTGACGATACAAGTGGTTTGGGGTTTTTAGACCACACTTCTAACACATGGGAAAGACTGGGACAATTCTTGAGAAGGTGATCACCCTTGCAAAGTTTGCAAGGGAACTTTGGCTTACGAGGTGTGCTCATAGAATGAGTGCCATCAGAGGAAGATGGTTGACGCTTGGTCTCTTTCTTATCTTTCTTGTTCTTAATCTTCCCTTTCGTCTTCTTCACACTTGTCGTCTTACTAACATTAGAGTTTTCAATAGGAGAAGAGGAAGAGATGGAAGCTGATTCAACTCTTGATGGAGAAGGAGAAGGGTCACCATGAGATTTATGCTCATGTGGTGAAGGACCTAGGTCCGACACGATTGGCGCACTTGGCGTAACCGGATTTGAGAATAACAATACTGATAATCCTATCATGAATCCAGGAAGACTCAACGCAGCCATAAAGGGGGGACCAACAGTTCCACAAGGGGGAATAACAAATGGCACACCCTGGAAAGGGGTGCCTTGGTTGGTAGTCCCGGAAGAATCTTCCATATCGAAACTTACTAATAGTCTCTAAAGTACCACATAAGTAAAACACTACTCAAGTCTAAAAGCAACAAGCAAATTGTGTGAATAGGAGTGGATTCAAAGTCTGGAACCTCACGGGATTATCAAGGCATCGCAAACCGCTATATACTACAGGGTCCAATAATATGACGCAACAAGGAGGATTGGGACTGTACCCTTGCTTGCATACCCGATTACCTGGACAGTATGTGCGTGCTAATCTCCCCGAGTGCTGTTCTCGGTGTATTGCTTTGCCAAGACGACCAAATGGTTAACTTATATGGTTTCAGGATTCCTATCGGTGTCTCCTGATATACGCAAGGTACGTGGGAGCTCAAATCCGTAGTGGTGCTGTGTAATGCACAACCGTTCGGCAAGAGACATTCTGATATACTACCTAGTACGTGATACACCCTTCGATATACACCAAGTACAAATTATGGTACTTGGTGGGTACATGAAGGAGATCGATATACCGATAAGTACGTGGAAGACTACAATACCCCCGGGATACAGTGCTGGCAAATAATGACAGCTGCCACGCTTAAAGACGTCGAAACACATCTCTAACTTACACACAGTTACTAAATGATTTTAACCTATGCTAGCGTTAATTTTATCTTGTACGGTTAGGTGGATGCATGAGGTGAGTACATAAATGTAAACATAATGCAATCCTCAACTACATGATAATGCACATTTTCCTTTCATTTTCAATGAAAACTACTTAAGGTAAGGAGAGATATTTTTTCTTTCAAACCAAAAGCATTTAAGTAGTAGCGAAAAGAAGAATTCCTTCCTAGAGTGCACTAATTCTAACTTTCTGCAATAATCAACTAAAAAGCATAGGAAAAATGAAAGATGCAACTAATATTAATAATCTATAAGACAAACTAATGAAGCACTTTCAATTTTCAAATGCATGTATCAAAAATGGAATTTGATAACTAAATGCTTTTCATATCTATATACATGAAATGAAATAATATCTACAACACTCTTTTATCATTCATAAATTCCCAAATCAAAATGACAAGCACCCAACACAACTCAAAGGCACTCAAGAACAGCTCAAATCTACCAAATGCAATAATTATAACTCGTTTCCTATCTTTTTACACTTGAAAAAGACACATCTAAGCTACGGAAAGAAGGATTCCACAAACGTTTCCAATCAAATGCAAGACAAAGAAAAACACTTAACAATCTTATCTAACTCAAAAGCATACAAATCTGAAACAAGCCTTTTATTCTTCCTATGAGTGTAAGACCAAAAATGCCAAATGATCAAATTAAAGCAAGAAGAATACTTATGTTTTCCAATTTCATGAATATAGCAAAAAGTGACAAAATCAAGATTTTCTTTGAACTAAAGTGGAGACAAAGAATCAATCTTTTCCAATAATCATTAGATAGCTCAGCATGTAAGGGGAACAAGATGCATAACCTAAGAAAAAGAGGCTCAAAATAACATGGATATCCCACACTCTTCAAGTCTTTAAAACAAGCCAATCACGCCAAACCAAGAATGATCTCAAAACCTTGAGATGGGTCAAAACAACTAAAGGATGCACAATTCATGGCCCCCCCTGGCCATGAGGGGGAATTTTTTTTCAAAAATAGAACCCATTTCGCTTAAAAATGCAAGCAAAACACTAGTTTTGACTGAAAGGGCCAAACATGAATCCAAATCTCAAAAGACCCAAAAACCAATACAAACAAACCAAACAAAACACTGCTGGACAAAAAGGGTCTCTACCTGGAAGGTATAGTGCAGAGGAGTCTGTACACAAACCAAAACTCAAATTAGAAATGGAGAAGGGATGCCTGTATGGCAATTTTTGTAGATCGATGCACTCTGTGCTTATGCACAGTGCGACATCACAGTTCACTAATGCGAGAAGTGCGATGATGTCGCAATATACCAATGGAAGGGTTGTGACGAGAAGCCAACAGACAAAGAACATAGATAAAAAAGACACAGTGTCGCTCTGAGTACACTGACTAGGTGCAACAGGCGATATCTAAGTTCAAAAATGAACCAATTCTCCAGTAATGAACTATGATATGGTTTGAAAATGAGTAGTATAAACTCAGAGGAAGGTAATCAGACTCTTCAAAGCAAAGATCTGATGGTGAAAGGGCTTAAGAATCAAATGGTGAAATCGATGGCTTGAAAAAGCAATCAACTTAAACTAACATTCAGATAAACAAAAATGTTCTTCCCCAGCGGAGTCGCAAAATTTGTTATCGGACAATCTACCAAAGACGGATCTAAGGCATGATCTCCCTAGCTCAAAGTGAGTCTAGAACAAATCAAACATAATATAGATCTACTTTCCTAGATCAATTGAAGTGCAAACTAGTGGATAGATAACTTACCTTAGATTTGCAGATCCCTTTTCTTTTTGTTGATCCAATGCTCCAGCGTCATCAGATCTCCAGCTGGAAGACCCTGTTGAACATATAGATACTAACAAACAGTGAAAGCATACATTTCATATGATTGATCTAAGTTAACAGTTAAGGAAGAAAACTCTAAACATCATCATCAATGAGACAAAAGTTTACGGAAAGAGATTATATTAACTGTATAAAAGTGGGAATACAATATAAAGGATGAAGCTACAACCAAAGCCTGAACATTGCATCTTCCATCTAACATGTCCAAGCCAAGTCTCCAATATGTTACAAGCTTCCTAATCACCAATATGGATTCTATCAGCATAAGGATACCATAGACATTCCCTCCTCCCATGGAGAGAGCGGGTGTTTATATAGGGCTAAAGAGATAGGTTAGGTTGAGGATTAAGGGGAGATGGTTAAGGGATCTTCCCATGAGGTTAGGACCCGAAATGACACCTCACCTAGAGCCTAGGGATAAGCCTCCACCTCAACAAACATCTAGAAAGACCTCGAGAGTCCTCAAAATATCCTTTAACCAACCTCATCGCACCCTGGTAGAGGACAGAGAACGACAGAGGGGGGTCGTCGCACTCTGTAGGAAGACTAAGTGCGACATTGTCTCACCCCAGTTGACCAGAAACTGCGACGTTGCACCCTAGATGAAGGAGAAGTGCGACGGCCTACTCAAAGAGGTCAACTAGGCAGGAAAAACTCTCAATTGGATGTGTTTTAGCCCATAATGAGTTTAGGGGTTAGAGCAAAGAGTTTACACAATGGTCAAGATGACGATATTATCACAACAATCATGATGACGACACTTGGTCATAAGGACGATACTTGCAATGGTCATTTTGACGACACTTGCAACACTTGTGACACTTGCGACACTTGCACAAGGGTGACGACATTTTGGTGTAACAATAATGCTCGGGATCTATTACAATCCTTTCTTCTTTTTTCTTTGCATATTCAATGTCTATATTGATCCAATTTTTTTATGGCTTGACCTCATCAAGATTTGCTAGTTACCTAATTACTAGTCTTCAACTATTGTAATGGATTGACTAAATAGAGGATTTTCAATAGTTGACCTTTAACCAACTCATTTCTTAGCGCTTGTGTGCACTTCTCAACATCATTGATTTTCTCTATCGTACCTCGAACCTATAAAGTATGATTATGGACTCACACCCTTCAGTACCTAATGGATACTTCACAATATTTGTCAATAAACTGTTTCCAACCAAATTTGAGCTTCCCAAGGTGATATCCCATGTCATGTGGGTGAAATACATCTACAATATTGGTTAAGAGCCTACCCTCTTTGGTGGTCAAACTATATGATCAGGTCTTCAAACTATACAAGTAGTTATCAATTTTCCAATATTTTTGGTTCCTTAACATTTGACATTTACCATTTTTTTTAGTAACCAACCAGAACCACTTCTAATTTTAGTGCTCTCGATACAATGCATTCGTAAAAATACGGAAAGAATATTTATTTAAAATTCCAACCACTACATGGGTACAATCTCCCTCCAAGTGTTCACATTAAACGTTAGATTATATTAACTTACTATCTTCCCATTCTCAATTCACTTTCTCAGAACCAACTTATAACCATCTTTCCATTCATATTAACTTTAGTCTTCATGTTTTTCTTTATAAATATAGAAAATATTGGATTATAATATACTATATTCAGAAATGTACTTATAATATCTAATGTAATTGACAAGTTATTGTTTTGTATGGTGTAGGTAAGACAATTACTTGTACCACTACAAGGATTTGTCACTATGAATGAAAATGCAAGGAAGCTTGCACAATTTAGAGCTGCATTAGAGGCGAGAGGAGATGGAAAATGTTATTGTCCCTGCTTTGATTGCAGGGGATTGCAAAAAAGAAGACTTTTAATAGAAACAACTGAAAGACATTGTAGGGAGAAGGGGCACGCTGAAGGGGGTTATGAATATTGTCCTCTAGTAAGACTATTTTTGGGGTTCAATTTTTAATATGTTCACTATAATATTCATCATGTCTGCATGAATTTTAGTAAAATGTCTTATTTTTTTACTATATGTTCTATACAAACTAAGTTTTCTATGTTGTTTGTAAATTTATAGACAATGCCCCCAAAATGTCGCATTCCAAAGAGTTATTTTCCAAGTACTAGCAGAAATACTCATTCATGGCCCGACGAACTTCTACATCAGAATATTGAAGATGATCAAGTAGTTATTTCTGATGATATAATGGATGTAGATAACATTAGTGACACAAATCAGGAAGATGAGATACATAGATTGATCCAAGACACATTTTCTCCAATGGATGAGGACAACCAGGATGATAGTGATGATGTTGATCCTCTACTTGAGAAGTCACGTCAACCTCTTTATGAAGGCTCAAAACCAAATCTTTTATCTTCTATATTGTTGTTATTGAACCTGGAGGTTTTGAATGGATTATCAAACACCTGTATGACACAGATACTAAGGTATGTAATTTTTTATTTTATTTTTGTCTGCATGTTCACAATATATATATATATATATATATATAAAGGGTTGAATTTTTTCCTATATTGTTGCTATTGTTATCTAATGTGTTAAGTTTGGATGCGATATTAATGATTAATATTGTTTTCATTGATTTATTCTTTTGAATTTTGTAGATTGTTAGGTGAATTTCTATTACCAACTTCAAATATTTCACCACACACATATCGAGGGATATATGTCATTACGAAAGCATTTGGTATGGAGTATCAAGCTATTGATGCATGTCCTAATGATCATATCATATACTATGGAAAATATGCATTAGAAAATGAATGCCCACAATGTCAAACAAGTAGGTATCCAACCGATAAAGTGACAAAAAAGGTGCCTCAAAAAGTTCTTCATTATATTCCGATAATCCCACGTTTCCAGCGGTTGTTCAAGTGTCAAAGTATAGCATAGTTTATGGATTTCCATGCAAAGAACAGAAGTCGCGATGATGTTGTTCGAATGCCTGCAGATGGTTCTGCATTGAGGTACATTGAAGAAAAGTGGCCAATTTTTAAAGAAGATCCTCGTAGTGTTAAGATTTCTTTGGCGGTTGATGGTGTCAATCCATTTGGAGAGCTTCGTTCTACCTACTTAGTGTGGCCTATTTTTGTTATAAACAATAACCTTCCTCCTTGGATGTCGATCAAGACAGAGCACACAATGTTGGCAATGATTGTTCCAGGTATTTAATTAATATGTAATTTTCTACTTGAAATTTTGATCACTAAATATTTCATTGATTTGTTTCATGCATGATAATTATGTATTTTATATAAAACGACATATAGGCGCTAAATATAATTAATCTTGTATGTTGGACCAATTAGGCAAGTACCAGGTTAAAGATATGAACGTATATCTTGAGCCTCTTATTGATTAGTTGTTGAAGTTATGGCTAGCGTCACTATCTATGATATTTCTAGACCAATAGGGCAAAGACGATTTCAATTCCATGGAATACTTGCATTTACAATTCATGATACTCCTAGGTTAACACATTTTTGTGGTATGTTGTTACTTTCTTTTGTTCCTTAATATTTTATATATCTGTTCATAATATCATGCATTCTTTTAAATTGTATTTCTAATTTCCGATACCAATTCATATATCTTGTAGGTCTTCAAACAAAGGGTAAATTTGTATGTCCAGCTTGCGGTCCCAGGATAAAATCTCGTCATTCAAGGAGTTTAGCAAAGGAAGTGTTCGATGAGTATCGACACTTTTTTCCTAAGAACCATAGTTATCGAACTACAAACAAAGAAAAATTTAATGGTAAAGAAGAGAATGGAAAAAGACCATGAAGAATGACACCCCACCAATGGAAGGTGGAATTTAATAGAAACCATCAAGGTATTGCATTTTTTTTGTATTGAATTATGTTCAGTGCGATATGTTATACCTATATTGATTAAATATTTTTAATTTGATTTTGTTGATGTTTCATGAATGTCGTTAAGGTACGAATGGGCTTCTACGAGGAATCAAAATTTACCCGATTCAATTCAGTAGGTTTCCATACTACGAGCACCTGCAAATAGTTCATTTGTTTGACACAATGCATATCGGGAAGAACATAACAGAAATGTTATGTCGAATATTAGATGGAAGGACTAACAAAGAAAAAATTGGAATGATTTGTAGTGACATCCAAGAAGCTAATCACGCATTGCAAACTGTGATCTTTAATTATAATGGCGATGGCCGTCAATAGAATATTAGTCTTCCTTGGTGCTTGACGGAGCAACAGAGCAATATTGTAAAAGAGGTCATAAAAAAAATCAGGTTTCCGACAGGTTTTTCATCAAACATAAAGAATATATTGACGAAAAAATGCGATTTTGCTAGGGTTAAAACACATGATTAGCATACATTCATTAAGGTAATCATGAGTACTCTATAATATATTTCATTATCATTATGCACTGTTTAATTAATTTTATTCTCTTATAATTTTGAAATAAATATTAATAATTATGTGTTTTTTGATACATTATGTTTTACCTTTATCTCTCCCAGACGACTTTGACAACAACATAAAATATATTATTTTTGTCTTTGGAAAATACATGAGGTAATTAATGTTTTACTTGGAAAATGTACGTGGTCTATTGTTTGTAGAGAAACTTATTGACATATTATGTTTTTCCCGCAAATATTATATATGCCTTGATATATTGTTTTATTGCATCATTTGTAGGTGGCTTTGATCAAAAGAAATACATAAAGAAGATATAAGGCATTGGAAAAGAGAAATTCCCCGACTCATGTGTGAAATGCAACAATATCTACCTCTAGAATTTTTCAATGCACAAGAACACTACCTCATACACCAAGTTGAGGATATTGAATTATGTGGACCAGTACACACAAGGTCGATGTGGATGGTGGAGAGGCAACTGAAGTCATTGAAGGATTTTGTTAGACAAAAAGTGCGTCCTGAGGGTTCTATGGTTGAAGGATATATGGTATATCAATGCATGGTGTACATTAGTGAGTATCTACCTAAATTAGCAGAAAATATGAATGTCCTTCGCATTTGGCATCTCGACTCCATCAACAAATTTGAAGGGGAGGTCCTATTGGGGAGAGGTACATTGAGGTCTGTGAAAGGTAATTATTACTATACGTTGTTGAATTAATATGTTACACATTTTTTTTCAATTTTATATTATCAAACTGTTTTTTAACTCTTTTTAATAATTGTGCATTTTCAACTATATTACACTATGTGCCTTTAATGATATCTAAATATTAATGATATTGAATTGTTGTTTTATCCTATAGTTGGTCGAGTGTGGGATGCTTTACATTTATACATTGCAAACAACCTTGATTGGATGGAGCAATGGATAAAAGATTGTGAAGAATTCTTCGGTATGTTGTCGTGGGAAGGGGTCAGTAACATGATTAAAACAGCTCATCATCTTCGACATCAAATTCCTGACCTTATGTTGCAAAGGGAAGTTGATTTAGCCTATGGTTTAAAAGATAAAAAGGCAAGTAAAATTTTTACCTACATTTGTTCTAGTTACTTCGATCCATTTTTTCAATTACATTTTGTTTGTTTAAGTTTTCGATTATATTTACTAACTCCTATATGATGTTTATTAATTCACAATGTATTTGTAACATCTTGTCAATGTTGCAGTTGAAACATCAGAAGGCTATGTGGTGTAATGGTCGTAAATTTCGTATCAAAAAATTGGATGATAACAAAAAAACCTCGGATTGTGGGATAACTACAGTGTTTAAGGTCACCAATGTTTCCTGTAGAAGTGATAGATATCCAGAAGAAACCAAGAATAGGTACTATGGCTATTTGGAGGAAATTTTTGAGTGTGATTTTAATTCCTTTAAAATAGTTTTGTTTGAGGTGAAGTGGTAAAGGCTATGGATGCATGAACGTGATCCTAAAAGAACTGTTATTGAGCATGCTAATGGATTTACCATGGTTAATACAAGGACATTTGAACCGGGTATAGAGCCTTATGTTCTTCCAAGTCAATGTGAGCAAGTCTACTACTCTGAGGTACCAGGTAAAGCAGGTTGGTCATACGTTGTTCGTTACGATCCAAGAGGAAGACTAGTAAAGTATAATCATGTACTAGATGATGAAGATAATCATGGAGAAGAAGATGAGGATGATGATTCAGATCAGGCCGCAGTCGATGTGTTAGATGAAAAAGTTGAAGAGGTTGATCATGCAAATGTAGTAGATGATGATCTCATTGACGATATGGATGACTATATTAGCGAAGATGACTTTGATGATGATGACGATGTGAATGATCCTTTCATCAATATCTATTCAGAACCAAATCCTGATACAGATGTTGAGTTGGATGAAGAAGAAGATGAATGATATTTAATTGTTGAAAAATTGAGGTATGCAATGTTTATAGGTTAAAGTAAATGCACTCACGTACCATATGTTCATTGTGTTGATTAACTTGGTTATATTTGAAAATTAGTTTTATAATCTTATGTTCTACATGTGCAGAAGCGCGGGTGTTCCTCGAGGTTGTAGTGGTAATGGTTTGAATCGAACATGTGTCGATTAACCAAGACACAAAATCAAGTTATAAGATTTATGTGTTATTTTTTGGGATATTTCAATTACTAATTAGTGGATTTGTATAATGTAAAGAAAAGTATATTTTCTTCTTAATTTTGAATAATGTATAGAATAATTAATCTACCGAATGGGGCCAATGTTGAATTTTTTTTCAATGGGTGATTGTACGGATTAGAGTTTTGCATGGTTATACTAGACACATGTAGTGACGGTATGGGAGGGTTTCTAGAATCAATCATGTCTCACACTAACAATTCAACAATAAACCAATCAACCTATAGAAAAATTAATGTACTGAATGGGGCCAACGTTGAATTTTTTTCAATGGGTGGTTGTACGGACTAGAGTTTTGCATGGTTATACTAGACACATGTAGTGACGGTATGGGAGGGTTTCTAGATTCAAACATGTCTCACACAAACAATTTGATAATAAAGAAATCAACCTATAGAATAATTAATGTACCAAATGGGGCCAATGTTGAATTTTTGGATTTTGTTTTGGATTTTTGAATAATTAATGTACTAAAATTTGTTTTGGATTTTTTTTCTTCTAATTTTCAAGTTTAGAATAACAATTTTTTTAATTTCTAAAATTTTATTTAAGAAAAGAAGGGTAAATATTTTAGGAATTTGAATTGTCCATTTTTCCATTACCAAAATTAGGCCATGTGGTGGGGAGGAGGATCGATCTCATGATGACGCAGGGTAGTAGCTAGGAAAACCCTAGCGACAGACACACTATGTGGAGAACTACTTCCCTTTCCATTTCTTAAGACATGCCACATGAACACTATACTTATCTATGATGGACCTCAAATATTGAAATATTTGCATGCCAAATGGGTACCTATAGATCCATCTTAAATGAAACAAAAAATTACACCTCAGAATATTTGATTCTTCTTGGTGCTTGATAGATTTGGAATTAAGATGGATATACAATGATAATAACTAAAACTCACCATTTTAACATTGGTAAGGTTGACGTGTTCTTTTAACTTTTAAGTTTTCATACCTAACCACTCTTAAAATATATGAGTATTTTCATTTCTTAGTCGAAGCATATTTTTTGTTTTGATGTTGTACTTTATTAGTAGAGTTCCAAATGCTAATTTAAATAGAAACAATGTAATTACAACCTAGAAATCCTATAATTTCTTCTTTTTGTTTGATGCAATGGCTCGAAACTGATATAATCCTTAGTTTTTATATTACATAAATGATTCAATGAAGGCATTATGAACTCAACCTGACACTTACAAGAATAGAATGGAACCTCGATGGGGAAGGCATTATGAACTCAGCATGTGACCTACAAGAATAGAATGGAACCTTGATGGGCGGGATACTATTCTATCTTACAACCAATCTAATTAGACTGAATTGAAAATCCTATAATTACTTATGAAAAATGTTTAATCTTTAATCTTAAACAATTTCAAAACTTAAATCTTAATTTATTAAATTAAAAAGTATAATATGATTTTAAATTATACTTAAAAATTAATTAAACAATTATAAATTAAATGTGAGATTAAAATTAAAATCTAAACCATATCATTTTACACTTACCACATACAAAACGAAAACGAAACCACATCCCTGCATGTCTTGTCCACGAGCTTGGAAAAAATTCCCTAGTGCTTATGTTCGACAGCACCCCTACATCCAAACACCTTCACTTTTGCACTTTCAACGCTCTCTTGGTGGCATCGGTCCGACAGTGTACTCATTGAACTCAGGATATCACTTCTACCTGGTTTTTGGTTGCACCTGTTGCCTCATTCTACTCATTTCGATTTGCTAGGAGGGATATTGAAGTTGGCTTCATTGGGCTATTGAATTTTGCTTTGGCCGTGCCCCGCAGACCCTCTGTAATGCCTCTCAAGGGCATTAAGAATTTTTAAACTAATTAAATATCTATTTTATTTATTTATTTTTGAAATGTATAAGAGTGTCAATACAAGCTCAATATACATCATGTAACCCTAGAAGCATATAAACAACACATAAGCAAAATTTAAGCATTTGGCAATAGCATCAAATAACTTAGAATTTTTAAGACTTCATTGGTGATTCACACAACAAAACTAACATCCTAAATCATGTAGCAAAATCATCATGTGATAATTTTACAACAACATATAAACGATTTAAAATCACAAGAAAAATACCTCGTTATAAGAATGGTGACGGAGTGCAAGCTGAGCAAGCTTCCCTCCTCCATTCGAGTTGCTTCCATCTTCATTTCCCAAAAGCGAGACCACAGTTTTACCTCCCATCCAACTAGGGGCCTAGCCAGCTCCCTAGCCCCAGGAAGCCATTGAACGGTCCCATCCAAATGGCCTCCTTGCCCTCCGTGCCCGAGACCCCCAGAGAACAGAACAATGATGCACAGGTAGGCTATGTATCAAATATTCCAAGAGTTCTCAAACTCTTCCAACTCTTCAAAACTTCTCATACCCCAAAATACCCAAATTTCTCCATCCTAGAATACTCTCACCAAAATAATCTTCAAGAGAAAAAAGAACCTCCCTCCTTCCACTCTCAAGTCTCATATTTATATCCAAAAATCCTCATCCATCAATAAATTCCCATAAATAATAGTCATCAATCAATAAATTCATTTTCTCCAAATAAATAGAAATTTGATTTAAATAATTAAAATATAAATGAACATGGATGCAAAGTCTCACTTGTCATGCTTCCATATTAATGCAACTATGACAACCAATTTCTAAAAATTTGTGCAAATCCTATCTGTCCATTTATTTATATTATCCTTTCATTCATAAGTAAAATAAGATATTTTCATATACTATATTATATTATGACATATTTTATGTTATATGTATATAACTATATATGTTATTTAATAATCCAATCAATTTATATAAATCTAAATAATTTTAAACAAGTCAACAAACTCATACTTTCAACACACAAGTAATGCTTTCATCAATTCGTCAACCAAGTTACTAATAGATAATATAATCATATTAATTTACTCATCGATCGACCAATCATAGTAATTTAATCACGAATTGACGTATGCATGGCCAGTGCACACATCTTAGTGTACATACTAATAATCACATTTAATGCTCCTAATAATCATTATTACATCCTCTTAAACAACATATAGAAGAACAATTAAACACTGCATCATTCATCATTCGTAATCATTCATACAGAAACAATAAGACAAAATTAGATAAACATAATGGTGAAATCAAACATCTAATCATGATGCTTAATAACAATCAAGAACACCATCCAATCCATCATTGGTACCATCCATCACATCAGTAATCCAGCCCCTAAATCATCACTACTTCCATCTCCTGACCTCACCATCCCGTCCTCTGCTGCAATATACTGTGGCATCGACTACACAACCTAACCACATATAGAACCCGTAAGCGGAAGTGTCGATTGACCTCATCGACCAAGCTTCCCCAGTAGGCATTAGCTAGTCGTCATCACACGTCTAGGGGAGTGCGCTACACAAACCTCCCACGACTCCAGGTTTCGGGGGATAAACGATGGGAAATTCCTCCACCTCCCCTAATAGTACTAGGGTCAACACGCTACATCAACCATACTGTGCCATCACTGTTCTAAGGGGTCCCGTCATTGAAAAACCACTTTGGGAAGTCACAATTCCTGTCAGAACTCACACTCACCCACAAGTCATAGAAATATTGGAATTCACAATTAAATAGCATGAAATTTGATATAACGTCATTATACTCATGAAGTTCAATACATCTCATGGGCCTTGGCAATATAGGAATCCGCCTATCTCATAGCCAATCAACATGTGGAATAGTTCATCATTAACATGAAACATATATATAGCCATAACCAACTCTTTCAAGTGCCAATCCACATCACTAATACGACATTTACAAATAATCATGTAAGTTATTTTTGCAAACAACTAAATTAGCATTCTACATATGGATATTCTATATTCAATTTTGCATGTTCAAATGAAATAACATATTCATCGTCATTAATAAATTAAAACAATATTTCGAATTATCATACATGCTTCAAGGGAGTCCACATGTCCACATAACAATCATCTTGATCAATCTATCTTAGTAAACAGATAATAAAAAAAGCATTGCTAAGCTAATTCACATTTAGATTTTTTAATTAAAGACTATCAAAATATGGGGCGTTACATACACCCACCCTTCAAGAAACTTCGTCCCGAAATTATGGTCATTTCAATGTTAAGGGAATTTTGTTTTGATGCGATACCCCTATTCCTTCATCATAGAATATTTTAACCACTCTGGTCCCACTTGACCATCACATGATCCACATGTCGATACTATCTAATTTAACTTCTTTTATCACATGGGATGTGTTATCATATTACATGTTGTAGACACGATTGGGCTAACTTTATGATGTTTATCAATTCATTTAGTCCTCATTAGTTAACATATAATCATAATCTGTTGTTGTTTCAATACCATAGTTCATAAGAAGACCTTGTCTCACATATCACTTTTCCTTAGGTTCAAGGGGTATTGTTATGACTTATTTATTGATTCTTAGTTGTTACTTCAACCTTCTTTCTAAATAACGCCAATTACTTTTCCTTAGCATAGTTAATTAGATCCAAACCTCAATAGTATTTTGAATGGTGTATTACATAATAACTTAAATAGTGCCATGTTATCGGTTGAGTTCACGTTATCAGTTAACACTTGTCAAAGGAGAATTTTGACACACCCGTCTCATGTTATGCACAAAACACGTACGATTTCGAATTTTAACGCATAGATTACCTCCATCCTTAATGTAATCACCAAATTTTACCATATTGCCTTTATTGATGCACATCATGAATCTTGGCCTATTGTCTCTCTTACATACTCACTACTTACTTATCTAACTCAAATGCCTATTACTATCTATCGCTGATTATCATTCCAATATTTCATCATGACACTTGTTACTTGTACTCATATTGTGATATTGTTCTTACTATAATTACACTTAAATTCAACCATTATTATTTACGTCATAATGCTATTGCTACTATTCACATTCCTTTCTTTATTTGACTAAAGTTTATATGAATTATGTTCCACAATAATCCTATTTTTATGGGCATTAAAATATCACATGCTTCATATTGACAGTTACACGTTAATAAGGCTATACATCTAACCTTTATATTCTTTGTGGTACATAATTTATTTATTTATTTTACATTATTTATTTTATATATGAAATTATTAGATTTATTAACATCTTCATACAACCCTTCCACATGTACAATCTCGGAATTTGAACCTTAAAATTAATATGTATTTACTTATTATTCAAGTTTCACATATCCACTTATATTAGTGGAGGTCAATTTTTAAATAATAATAGGGATGCCTTTGTTACCTTGTTTTCATCCTTATAACCGATTTATAATTCCTTTACTACATTACTACATATAATCACACCTACCTCTTTACAACCTTGTTATTTGATTATGAGTTTGTTATCTAATTATAAACTCTGATTTAATTACACCAGCATACATCCATACCAAATGTGGATCTATCAAGCCTGAAGGCATCCATCAAGGGTATAAGTTTACACTAATATCTCCTCACATAGATCTACAACCACGACCTCCTCAAGGCTCCCCCATTTATAACACATATGTCAAGGTTTATTGTGCCTAACTAGAGTGTCATCCACAATAATAGATACTTTGCAACATTTTATAGTCCTTTTGGTGTTACGGTTCATAAGATGATCTTATTTGCCATATCACATTTATTTTGGTTCCTCGGGTATTATTATGACTTTTATTAATTGCCCACTTTATTGATTTTCTCTCAAATTTACACCACTTACTTTCTCATTAGAAATTTTAATTAAGATCCATCTTGACAGTTTCTTGATTGGCCTACTGTATATAATAACATGGACAACACCATGTTTATTTTTCAAGTACCCTTTATCACTCACTACTCATTAAACATAGCTCTTACCCATTGAATTGCACATTATACATGTAGAATACTTACAACTGCATTTCTTTCTTTCTTTCTTTTGTTTTTACACAAGTAGAGCCTAGCCTACCACTTCTAGATAGGTGCTTTATACAACTATACTTTATGACTAGGCGTGAAATTTACATACTCATGCTTTTATTTCTAAAATTTCATCAATGTCCTCATTCAAACCTTTGAGTACCTTAGATATGTTAGGTCAACTCCAAAGCTATCTTATACTTTTTATAATTACTTAATAGTTGTTAATATTGAGGTAATAGTACATATTTGTGGTCGTTATCTTGTCTTCAACATGATGATCTCTTTATATATATAGATAAGAGGGAGACAAATTCTTTCGGGAAAATATAAAATACATTCCTAGTATTTATTAAAAGTAGAAAATATTTACATATTGTGATATTTGATCCAATGTAAATTTTAAGACCATGATATTTCATCATTTAATTTCGACATCTCATCGTTTATATATGAGCTTTTATTAGAACATCCCCTCTACGAATTCTATGATTTAGACATAAGAACAATAACCCTATATTCTTAGTCGAATTCAAAGTCAACTCATTGAAATGGCTTACAAACTTAATCTAACATAATTTAAGCATTAAAAATGTAATCTCCTTTATATATATAAGATATTATTTTCCTTCTTTTAGGAATTTAAAAGCTTTGATGCTTCAACTACTTGGATGATGACTTTACTTTTACTCCATATATATGTATGGACTTTTCAAGGACGATTAATATACTTGAAAACTTGAATGCAAACCTCATCATATCTTTTTAAGATAGAAAAACATTAATCGCAGCTTGGAGAATTATATTACTTTAATAGTATAATTAATATTAAATTGGGACCCACTATATATTACTTGAAATGGTTGTACTTATCGTATTGAATTACCTTTCGAATCAATTATTATTATTATTATTATTTTTTCCTTGGGTTATAGTAAGATCCCTAACCTACATTTCTCATTGATACCTTATATTTATATATTTGTTTTCAGTAATTATAATATTATAATATAATGTAATTGCTTGGAAATTCCCGTTATCCATGTAATTAATAAAGCAAGCCGTTACATATATTTATTTTCGTGTTAACACAATCTTTCCATAATTTCAATAATTCTTTTCTTTAAAATAAAGTAGGAAAATTTTTAAGCCACACACCAATTTTCAATAGTTATTATATTATCCTCCAATCAATTTTAGGTTTTCCATATATTTGCTTTTATATATATAGCTACATTTTAAAACAATGAAGTTCCCTTACCTATTGTTCCATTACTTTATATTTTACAAGGACTAGCTAAAGGCATCGTGGCCATGAGTGAGCTTTTAAATAATGAATAACTATATTTTGTAATAATAATTTCCAATGTAGAAAGGAATATATGTCACCCCAGTGATGAACTCAAATTAGTTGGATTTTAGACATGACTCAAATTCCAGATTGCTCTTGTCTTGTCAATATTTAAGGCTTGCAAGCGGTGGCCAAATTTTCTTCAAATGGAATTAAAAGCTAGGTCACGTCAAATACTAGGCTTGAGGTTCTATTGTCTGTATCCATTATTGGGATTTGGTTCAATGTCACCTCTTCCCCAAAAGTCTAGGGAAAAAAAAAAAATACCATAAAATACCTTAGGTTTCCCTGAACTTATCTTATAATAATAGTCAACCTACTCAAGGCAGAAATGTGACGGTGTCAGTAGCTCGGCCAGAAGCCCATTTATTTATTTAAATATAAGCTTATTTCCACCTTTTTTCAATTTTATTTCACTAGTACGTATACAAGCATCGACTTTGGCCAATCTACATTGGGATTTATTGTATATTGATTCACTCAAGATACATACGAATTAATGAGATGGCAATTTAACACGACTTTTGTCAGGTTGTGAACATGGCTCAAGACACAAGAGGATGATGGACAATAAATAGAATCCAAAGTAATAAATGATGCATGCTCTAAGATCTAGATAATGATGCAGTGTGCAGTATAATCCTCTCTTTGGCCGTGGGACTTTTCCATGACATTTGGTTATTCCAAGTGAGTAGATGGGCTGTGAATAGACACGCTCGAGGCTCTAGACTCATATCAAATCTTTGAGAAGATATGTATGTATTAAATGGAGGGATGAACCCTAGGGTAACCCTAGATGCACAACACCCAAAGCATGCTTGATCGCAGCATGGGAGTGACAGTGAAACGACTGGCTATTCTACCCACTACGCACCTTCACTTATTGTATTCTGGGAGTGGGGACTCAATTAAATGCACTTTTCACCTGTAGCTTAGATAATTAAGAAAAACGTTGAATGGAAACTGAGAGAACTTCTGTTATAATAATAATTAAATAGCAGATATTTCACGTAAGATGCCAAATCACCGGCCCATGTGCGAGCCATCACTACCACTTACAGATGTATACTTTTATGGCCATCTTGCAATAGGTCTAATTGGCAGGATAAACCCTACGCACTGCCTCCAGAAAATTCTAGGAATTTTGCTCTTTTAATATTTTCTTTTACATTTTACCCCCCATTATTTAACCGTTTTTTTTTTTTTTTTTTTGGCATGGCTCAGTTCGCTCTCTCCTACTTTATTTTTCGCATGGCTCTCTTAAAAATATCCCCTTCGGCTTGCACTATGCTGCCTTGCTAAGCAGTGAGAGGTTCGATGCCCCCAGCTCAGTGTGGAAAGACTGGTATATGCTAAAGAATAAGAGCTGCCGAGTATGGAAACATTAATCATCACACTGTAGCTGCCGCAGTTCAGGTTAATGCTTATATTCATTCTACAGTTGGTTTCTTCATAGTCCGTGGATTTCTTCCTTGTGCAAATGCAAATTTCTTGTTCAATATGTACGGAATTCTGGGTAGCCGTCACAATATCTCAGCATTATATTATTACTCAGATTAGACCCTTCGCTTAAAATAGAGAGCTGATCAAAGTAGAGGGGAATAAGCTTACTCTTTCTATTTGTGGTTTTCTTGGCATTCTCCAAAGCTCTGAGGAAATACGACTCCTGTCAGTTAAAGCATAAAGTTTCTCTTAATTAAAGTTTTGGTTAATCACCAATTTAGTCGCGAAGCAATACCTATGGCTTCGATGCTTTTGATGTCACTGAGGCTGTCTTAATATGTCGAAATTGGGGTTTCACCCAATGTAAACTATTTTATCCCAGGTGTTTTTAATTACTTTTAATTAGCAGGATTCGATTCCTTGCCGATGTATCATTTTAAACTATGGCTTGTAGTGTTAAAAATGGTGTTGGAACACACCCGCATGCTTTTCATGTGGTTCATTACTGGCTCCGAAAACAACAATTATTCAATTTTTCCACCATTTGTTTTTGGAGAGGCAAAGACCAGATGGCAGTGACTATTCTGTCATCTCGATCCCTTTTTGCATGGTTGCGTTTAGCTCTAAGTAGTTCACAAAATACTATGCTAATCTATAGTTTATCTATACGTTGGAGTTTAGGCTCTTTTAAACTCAATGAAAAGGGTTCTAGTTTTTTTTTAAATGTTTTGTTTTGTTCAAATAACTATCAGTATTTTTGGGCCTCCACAACTTCTCTACAAAATTTAACTAGCAACAGACGCTAAGAAACGGGGAAATAATTGTTTCTTGAAGCATGGAGAAGATTGAGAATTTTCTGATAAAGATCAAGGAGGGAAAGGAAGCGCAGAATGGCGACCCTTCATTCGGTCCCATTTACCAAAATTTTTTAGCAAAGGATGGCGCGGCGCCTCTGCAGCAAGGGATTGAGTGCTGTTGGGACATGTTCAGATATTTTTCTGCAATTATCTTGCAGTCAGTCTATCCAAAAGTATCCACATAATCGAATGCTTGGTCGATGTGACATTGAAAATGGAAAAGCTGGAAAGTATGTATGGTTGACATATCAGGAAGCATATGACAGATCAATCGAAATTGGATCAGCTATAAGGAGCTCTGATGTTGGTCCAGTGAGTATAGATGGAATAGAAATTGATTGACCATTCCTAGTTGACTTGATTAATCATTTTATTCATTATTGAAGGTGAATGTTGTTGTTTGCTGCAGTTCCTGGCGTGAGTTGGACACATTTCTATGATCATAGTAAATTTAAGCCCAGACATTTTCTGAGTTCTCTGAGTGCAGTTCCACACTTAATCTCTTTCTCATGTCAATTTCAATTTTTCTGCAACAAATTCCAACCCATCTCTTGCAGATTACAAGGTCATATTTCCATTCTTCCATAACATCTTTCCTAACATGCATCTCACTCTTTTACCAAGCACTCGTTAAGATGCTGGCAACATACCATAGAGGGAACTGTGCACCTTACCATGCACTCCTATATGTAAGGATTATGGTAATGACTTTTGGTATCCATTGTTGGCATAGGAATTGTACAAGTCTTACCATGTCATTGTCAACCAAATGTTAGATTGCAAAACTATACAACTAGCTATAACTTGATGAGACTTAGTCCCTGAGTACTAAAGCATACTTAGTTCGACTACGTATTATATTTTTAATTTACATTTGTGCACTTTATCTTTTCTACTTTTTCTATTTCATTGTAAATAATTCCTAGCGGGGGATTGGTCACACATGATTACTTGTATGTGGTGTGTGTGTGTCTACACTGTAACCCTATGATCACTCTCCCACCAAATATGTACTTATATAAACAAATAATAGAATGAGGCGTGTACTAGATGTATACATTATGATAATCTCCTTTCTACTTGCATGCTTTTTCTCTTGGGATTTTCTATGCTGGTATGTGACTATTCACATTGTTGTTTTGTGCCCATATCAATTAGTTCAACGCTTTAAGATCAAGACTAAGCACGCAGCAGACGCTAACCCAAGAGGTGGCTGTCACGTTTGTTGGCAGCCCCTGCTAGCCATATGCATCAGGCTTTCTTGGCAAGCATTTCAAAGTTTAGGGGTTGGTGATGAAGCTACTGGCAATAGCAATGATGAGATTAGAAGACTCAGTATTCTCTGTTTGCATAAAACTGAAAATTTTACAGGCTTAAAATACTTAGAACCAGTAAATATTAACATACCCAAAACAATTTAAACCCTATGTATTTTATGTTGTATTTTTATGTTCACATGGCCACTGAGCACATAATCTAATCTGTGCAAAACAAACAATTTATTTTTTTTTTATTTTTTTTTCTTCATATCAAACTATCTTTTGCAAAGGAAGCTAAGATTCGATTTAAAACCATGGCATATATTAATAAGAGCTCTTAATGATTAAAAACAAATTTAACATATTGGGCTTATTCATTATATATTTGGGTATTTCTAAGAGCAGAAGGAGAAATCATGGGTACATCACCGAGTACATGGTAGGCATAAAATACAGGAACTCCGAAAAATCAGCAGGATCGTTCTCAGCTCCATCAGGATAAAAGTATTACTGTCAGTACAGTGAAAGGGCTTATTATAGATACCCTCATCCAGATTTTATGTTTATTTCGTTCAAGTGAAACCACAAATTACAAAGATGCTCATTTATATTTTGAGTTCCGTTGGAAGGTACACTACTCATAGTAATTATTCTACTGAAGCATAGTTTTATGGTTTTTGTTCTATTCCATTAAGTTGGCTACCCCTTTTCTTTCTCCTCTTTTGGAACCTTCTCTAAGTTTTACTTCCTTTTTCACTTTTAAATCTACAACATGCACTCATTCAACTATTAAATATTAATGGTTTGTAATTATACGCAGTGGCCATTACGTTTTTCCTCATTTTTTTTTTCTTGTTGTTTATGTAAAGCCACTGTAAATAAAATATATCACTGCAAATAAGAACTATGAAAGTTACAGCTAAATGCTATGACTATTGGAAAACTCAAAATTCTGCATTATTATTTCCTAATGTCATTTAGGCCCTTAAGGTTCCTAGGTTTTGAACCTAGGGCTCTGATACCATATGTAATGCCTCTCAAGGGCATTGAGAATTTTTTAACTAATTAAATATCTATTTTATTTATTTATTTTTGAAATGTATAAGAGTGTCAATACAAGCTCAATATACATCATGTAACCCTAGCAGCATATAAACAACACATAAGCAAAATTTAAGCATTTTGCAATAGCATCAAATAACTTAGAATTTTTAAGACTTCATTGGTGATTCACACAACAAAACTAACATCCTAAATCATGTAGCAAAAGCATCATGTGATAATTTTACAACAACATATAAACGATTTAAAATCACAAGAAAAATACTTCGTTATAAGAATGGTGACAGAGTCCAAACTGAGCAAGCTTCCCTCCTCCATTCGAGTTTCTTCCATCTTCATTGCCCAAAAGCGGGACCACGGTTTTACCTCCCAGCCAACTAGGGGCCTAGCCGGCTCCCTAGCCCCAGGAAGCCATTGAACGGTCCCATCCAAATGGCCTCCTGGCCCTCCATGCCCAAGACCCCCAGAGAACAGAACAATGATGCACCAGTAGGCTATGTATCAAATCTTCCAAGAGTTCTCAAACTCTTCGAACTCTTCAAAACTTCTCATACCCCAAAATACCCAAATTTCGAATACTCTCACCAAAATAATCTTCAAGAGCAAAAATAACCTCCCTCCTTCCACTCTCAAGTCTCATATTTATATCGAAAAATCCTCATCCATCAATAAATTCCCATAAATAATAGTCATCAATCAATAAATTCATTTTCTCTAAATAAATAGAAATTTGATTTAAATAATTAAAATATAAATGAACATGGATGCAAAGTCTCACTTGTCATGCTTCCATATTAATGCAACTATGACAACCAATTTCTAAAAATTTGTGCAAATCCTATCTGTCCATTTATTTATATTATCCTTTCATTCATAAGTCAAATAAGATATTTTCATATACTATATTATATTATGACATATTTTATGTTATATGTATATAACTATATATGTTATTTAATAATCCAATCAATTTATATAAATCTAAATCATTTTAAACAAGTCAACAAACTTATACTTTCAACACACAAGTAATGCTTTCATCAATTCGTCAACCAAGTTACTAATAGATAATATAATCATATTAATTTACTCATCGATCGACCAATCATAGTAATGTAATCACGAATTGACGTATGCATGGTCAGTGCACACATCTTAGCGTGCGTACTAATAATCACATTTAATGCTCCTAATAATCATTATTACATCCTCTTAAACAACATATAGAAGAACAATTAAACACTGCATCATTCATCATTCGTAATCATTCATACAGAAACAATAAGACAAAATTAGATAAACATAATGGTGAAATCAAACATATAATCATGATGGTTAATAACAATCAAGAACACCATCCAATCCATCATTGGTACCATCCATCACATCAGTAATCCAGCCCCTAAATCACCACTACTTCCATCTCCTAACCTCACCATCCCGTCCTCTGCTGCAATATACTGTGGCGTTGACTGCACGACCTAACCACATATAAAACCCGTAAGCGGAAGTGTTGATTGACCACATCGACCAAGCTTCCACAGCAGGAATCCGCTAGTCGTCATCACACGTCTAGGGGAGTGCGCTACACAAACCTCCCACGACTCCAGGTTTCGGGGGATAAACGGTGGGAAATTCTTCCACCCCCCCAATAGTACTAGGGTCAACACCCTACATCAACCATACTGTGCCATCACTGTTCTAAGGGGTCCCGTCATTGAAAAACCACTTTGGGAGGTCACAATTCCTGTCAAAACTCACACTCACCCACATGTCATAGAAATATTGGAATTCACAATTAAATAGCATGAAATTTGATATAATGTCATTATACTCATGATGTTCAATACATCTCATGGGCCTTGGCAATATAGGAATCTGCCTATCTCGTAGCCAATCAACATGTGGAATAGTTCATCATTAACATGAAACGTATATATAGCCATAACCAACTCTTTCAAGTGCCAATCCACATCACTAATACGCCATTTACAAATAATCATGTAAGTTATTTTTGCAAACAACTAAATTAGCATTCTACATATGGATATTCTATATTCAATTTTGCATGTTCAAATGAAATAACATATTCATCGTCATTAATAAATTAAAACAATATTTCGAATTATCATACATGCTTCAAGGGAGTCCACATGTCCACATAACAGTCATCTTGATCAATCTATCTTAGTAAACAGATAATAAGAAAAGCATTGCTAAGCTAATTCACATTTAGAGTTTTTATTTAAAGACTATCAAAATATGGGGCGTTACACCCTCAATTGCACCGGTAAGTTGAAACCCTCCAGATTCTGAATTCGTTGATGCCAGTGGTACTTGTGTCAGATGTTTTTCGTTGTGGTAGATACTGGTTGACGACATGGTTAAAAACAATGGGTAGCAATCCTGCTTGAAATGGCTTGTTGAGGAAAGTCCTATTATCCCTAATTGTGAATTGCTAATACCTAATCCCTAATATCATTCCCTAGATGATAAGATTAAGGGTGTAAGCCTTGTTAATTGCGTAATGGGACCATCGATTCTACCTATGAATTCGTGTTTACTGTCTGCAAAAATGTTAAGAAAGGAATAGATGGTAGCTACTTTTTCTTTTTTGGTTTCCTACAAGAAGCTAGATTGATGCTCTTTACCATCAAGATCAGTCTTTCTCATTTTTTTTCTTTTTGGGGATAAGGCTAAAACAAGGGCTGACTAGTTGACTATGCTTAAGTAACATGCGAATGTTCCTTTTCAAACAGGTTCGTGGGCCATTAGTTATTGCTAAAATTTTCTAAAGAGGAATATTATAGTGATGTTTCATATATGTGAGAGTGTGGCAAACATAAGGATCATTGTATGATTGCTTAGCAGCTATGATAAGCATCATTAATACTCAGTGCTTGGCATTGGTGGCCTCTATCTAATTACCAAATATTTGACATCAAACTGCCCAAGTGAGTGCTGGTGGAAGTTTTTAAGTGTAGTTTTCCTTTAGGAAGAGAATACATAGAGGAATTGTGTCACGCTGTAAATCAAAATTATATTTGTCAAAGTATTTAGTAGAGTAAGGCATAATATATGGTTTCTTCTTTGCTATCATTGGGATACACAAAATTGTAATTACATTGATATTTCATCAACTCAAAGGCACACAACCAGCCAAAAGGCTACCATCCTAGCGTGTAAATGTCGATAACTTGGGAAAGCATTGACAGAGGTTGTGCATGGGGTTAACAATAGGTTGCAAATAAGGGATGATAATAGCCTCAAAATCAACAATTTTGAGGGTACCTTGTCTCAAATCAAGGGCTGATAATAGCCTCTCTTGCTAACCAATGGAAATTTCCTTTTTCATAAAAAGAGACTTTCATAAATTTATGTTATCCTCTTTGATATGGGCATAGACACCAAATATTTTGACTATGATGATGCTGAGGTGGCATCCTTTGGTCGTTTTCTTGCTTGGGAGACTAGTTGGCTCCCCTTATTTCACATATTTTGTAGTTATTTGGAGGCATAGAAACCTTTTTAGAAATCTATAAAAAATTCATTGATACCATTAGGATAAATAGTTAAATAACAACATTCGGTAGGAAATCAACCTTGGTAAACTCACTCATTCAGTCACTCATGTCATGCACTCACTGCTTAGGTTCATGTTTTAATGTGTTAATGAATATGGCTTTGACATTAGAGAACCACTACAAGGCCCAAAACAAGGCCAACTAGAACCACAAACCAATAAGAAGTTGATTTATGCATTGGCATAGATAGGTGGCACTAGGCACACAATATGGAGAAACAATGAGTTAGGAAAAACAATTGCACCAAAGTACCACAATGGTTACTAATGAAAGAATATTTGACACAGGAGAATGTTGTTAATGGCTAACAAGCGAGCCTGAATGCAGCTAAAATACTAAGAAAAAATTGAAAATGTAGCTAAAATGTTAACCTACCTCCAATTCACTTTTAAAGCTTAAATATGCCTTTCCCTCAATAATCCAATTTTAGCCACATCTATTTAATTATAAAGCACACTAATGTATAGATTGTGGGGGACAAATTCAACTTAATGATAAGATTGAAATTTATTGTAATAATTCTCAAATTCGCAAACTGAATTAGGTTTTGAAAAATTAATTATTTGTATACTTTAGAGCTAGAACCACTCTCATTAGGAGATATTTGAGAGGTAATGAGCTCGGGACTTGTTAAACCCCAGTTGTACTTGCACTACTAGACACTGGATGGTTAAGATCCCTGATTATTTTTCTCTTCCATATATATGATGTTCTACATATCTTCTTTAAAAATGAATGTGGCCTTTCATCCCCCCTAAAGTCCCTTTATTGTGCATTGCTGTCAATTCAACCTTTTGTTAAACTCTAGGCCTATGTATTTGTAGTTTTATATGATTTATAATGGTTTATTTTTTAACCTGATTTGAGCCTGGGATGATTTAATCTCAAGTGAGAATATGGCCACCTTTGTTTTATCAATGTCTACTTCCATGCTCACTTCTATTTAGAATGCTTCTAATGTCAATAGGTGTTCTTGTAGACTATATAAGGTTCTCAAAACTAGAATGATGTCATCTGCATACAGGAGGATTTTTATCATTATGCCTTCTATATGCACCCTCCTCCCTCCTCAACAATCTACTTATTTATTTTTTCAATATAAAAGCAAAATAATTTGGGAGAGAGTGGAAAGCCCTGTTTTACCCCAATGTCATTGTTGAAACTTTTTGACATGCCTCTCTAAGTTTTACTTTGGCACTAAATTACTCATTTAATTGTTGAGAATATGGGTAATGTTTACTTAATTCCATGTGTCGAACCACTAATTGGTGTATTGAGAGATTTAATGAGCCTACATATGGATAAGCTACAAACTCTATCATTTATGACTAGGTCATCCTAGTCATTGTAGTCATGGTTTGGTTGTTTCCAAGACTTATATCTCTTGTTGATTTCACTTGCGTTAAGACTTAAATTGTCAAAGATTTGAATGTTTGCATCAAGCACATGTGTTGTATAACGGTTGTTTGTGGGTCGTACATAACATTCCCCACACATTTAACTGCAACTAACACATTGGTCCTGAATGTTGTTATTTAATTATTTAGCCTAGTCGTGTCAATGACCTCTATGATTTTGACTATCAGGTGCTGAGGTGGCATCCTTCGGTTGTTTGCTTGCCTGGGAGACTAGACTGCTGCCTTTATTTGGCATATTTTGTAGTTATTTGGAGGCATAAAAACCTTAATAAGACTCAATTAAAAAGCTCATTGATACCACTAGGATGAATAATTAAATAACAACATTCGGGAGGAAATCATCCTTGGTACACTCAATTCAAAGTCCTCAATCGCTAATGTTATCCAGTTCCATAGCATGAAATAGTTCCAAACCCCCAAAGTCATCCCACTAACCAGCTAGCAATAGATGATGCCCACTTCGCTAACTTGTGATTACGAGGGTCACTTGTTTTAAAAGTTTGTATTGGAAGGCATGATGCCCAATTATTGCATATTGCAGGAGTTTGTTGTAGCTAGAGCAAATCCGACGAAAAGGTTCATACTTATTCATATCTGTAAATTTTTTGTTATCCATTTTATATAAATGGTGTCAGATCAGGGGTAACCACAAGCACATTGCAACATTCACTGAATTTGGGGTTCAAATTTTCTATTGTTAGTAGGTTTTAACTTTGTTAGAGACTTCTCTAACACCCACTCTAAATCACAAATGGTCATGTGATGAACATGTTAGTTTTATAAACCAAAGCAACCAGAGGCCTCAAAGTATCTGAGACTAGCGAAGGATTTTCTTATTGATCCAAGAGGCCTCCCATGGTGCATAACTCCCCCCCAAATATGCCAAAAAGGTGTTGTTGCTACCCATATCAACCCATCATTGTAGGTTTACTGTTGCTATGAGGTCCAAACTCCACTCAACACACCCATGATTTCTTCACTTAGCCTTTCCTTACCTCAAATTTTGAAAACGTCCATTGTAAAAATACATGGATAGTCTTAATTTGCACCCAAAACTACCTCGCATCAACAAAACGGGCCCAGAACTAAATGATAAGGCTACTAGAAGGTGCACAGTTGTAGCTTGTCATTATAGGGCCCAGAACTGCCCAGATGTGAGGTATAGGGCATGTTCATTGCCTTCCATTGTCCACAGGTGGCATGGGATGCCAAAGAAATCATTTTAGAACTAATAAAAAGGAAAAATCAGATTTTAGACTTGTGAATTAGTGATAGCTCACACAAGATTATTGCTAATTGTTGGTTTTTTAATATTTGAGAAAACCCTACTTCTTTCCATTGTAGGATTGGTGAAGAAGCATTTTAGGAGTTGAATAGGTAAGGGACAATAGAGAGAAGTGTGGTTGAATCTGAAAGTACATTCTGCTAGCTATTACAGGAGCCTATTTTTCATTAGAAAACCCATCCACATCTTGTTTTACAGCATTAGGAGCAAGTGAATTTACCATAAATAGTTAAGAGAGAAATTTGTGGAAATTAAACCATGGGAGCATATATGAATATGTATCTTCACCTCAACGTTCATCTCTCTTGCTCCATAGCTTGTGCTTTTCCAACTATCGTGAGTTATGCCTAAGTCACTAAGTGTTGTGTATGATATGCAAATTAGGCTCAGATGTGTATGACAAATCAAATCAAGATAATGTGTTTTGATTCTAATTTCTATTGAATATTTGTAAATGTTCTAGTTTCTAAATTTTATTGGATCTATATGTCTATAGTTTTAAATTTAAATATATTTAAAATATATGTTTATATATGTATATAAAACATGTACTTAGATATACACATAATGCCTGAAAATAATCTTTGAAAACCAAATTTCTCATGGCCATTTGAGTGCCAATTTGCATGAAGTTTAAATTTGCAACATGCCTAAGGTGTAATATTTCACCTAAGTTAGCTGATGTATTTTGTGTTCTCTGCTGTAGTATTTTACTAATTATTTGGTTAAGATGTATTGACATGAAACAGTTACGAACACTGTTGTAATGTACTCCAGAGTGGACCCTCTCATTGTAGTTATGGTTTGTTGGGATGATATAGTCAATTAATGTTTCTTAGTTGAGTGATTTTTCCAATGAGTTCACTAACAAATAGTTTTCATATGCGTTAGCATAAAATACAAGCATGTAAATTTTAAAAATGAAGGGTAGGATGCCAAAAATATGCAAATACCAAAAAAATGTCCTCCCAATACCAAACAATTCAACTGAGATTTGTAACACTACATCCACTAGGGTTCGGCATGTCCCTCCTAAGCCTCATATTTGAGGGAAGTAAATGTGTTTAACCAAGTAAATGTGTACTTTCAAATAAGAGAGAAGGAACTGTCTTGTTTATTCTTGTTTTATCGAGTGTAGGTACCATCAAATAGGTATCTGTCAGATCTATCTTCCTCAAGTGATGATGAAGATATACTCGGAGAGGTTGAAAGTGAGACAAGTTGTACTAGATCTACCGGTTTTATATCAACTAGATTAGAAAATATAAGGAAAAGATTTCATAGACGCATGAAATATTTTATTGCCAATGGTGGGTCATGTAATTATGATGCTAAGAGCATAGGAGACATTGATTTACCATTGAGGTATAAATATCTAGTGCAACGATGGGTACCTAATATGCTACCTCAAGTGGACACAGATTTCTTCATCAATGGGAGGATGTATCGCATCGCTCCTTCGTCCTTACATGGATTGGGGCTATTTTCCATGGATGGAACAAAGTTTTTCTATGGCACTGTAACTGAATTGATGGAGTATGTGGGACCACTATACAGATACAATAATTGGTTGATCTTAGTCCAATATACTCGAAGTATGCCGAGATACGGAGTTGCCACAAATTATATTCAAATAGCAGAAAACAATAAAAACAAAGGGGCGACTATGTATATTGATGGGAGACCAAAAGCATCCGGAAACATTGTTGGCTTTATAAAAAGTACATGACCATTGACAACAAATAAGCTACCAAATTGCGAATTCGAGGCATGCGAACATCATCGTATATTTGTATGTGCAATAAAAAAATACTTGTAGGTGAAGATTTGTTGATCAATTACAACTTAAATAGAATAGATGTGGCTTCTGCGGTTCAGGGGAACTGTGGACCGTCATAAACTATGCCTCATCAAGTAAATGCTAAATGTAGTATCTAAACATGACTACAATAACTGAATGTTTCATTTTTTTTATTTTTTATTTTTTATTTTTTTCTGTTAACATTCGATTTCCACTGTTGTCATTCGCTTTACTCATGCTTATTATGAATATTTTTGTTTGATTACATGGTGATTACACTGCTATGAATATCTCATTTTTGTTTATGATGCATTTATTGACTATTGACGTTTGTTTAGGGTGACGACAGTGGAAAGGCACATGCTTCTTCCATGGTCTAGGGTGACCGTGGAAGGTCAAAAACTATGCCTCATCAGGTAAATGTTAAATATAGTAAATAAATATGACTACAACAACAAGATGTTCTGATTTTCGCTGTTAGCATTCATTTTTTCGGTGCTTATTGTTAATATTTTCATATGAAAGCATGCTTATTAAACTGTGGCAGGAGTCTGCTCATGGCCATGGAGCAGAACATGTATCTTCCACTTCTGAGGTAAAAATTAATATTAATGCAATATCTCATTTTTCTTTATGTTACAATTATTTAGTATGAGGTAAACGCTTATTTATTGATTGATTGTGTCAGTGTGGTGCCATTGGAAAGGTACTTGTTGCTTCCATGGTCGAGGGTGAGTGTGGAAGGTCACACTCTGTGGCCCGTTAGGTAATTGTTTAGTAAAATAACTAAATTTTTCGATTTAGTATGTTAACATTCAATGTCCACTATTGACAATCACATTTTTTTGAGCTTATGATGGACTACTAGTTCATTTTTATGACATTATGATGGATTACTGGTTCATTCAAGACTGTGGAAAGGCACTTGTTGCTTCCACGATGACAGTTCATCGTGGACACTCACTGGCCATAACACCGCGCCAGGTAAGTGTTAGTGCATAATAGTGACTTAATCTTCATTACAATATCAATATTTGAATGATGTTAAAATTATATTGCTTAATTTAATTTATTGTTTGATGAATTTAGTCACGTGCACATGATCTGGGTGATGAGGGGTTTGAGGAAGAAATTTTCTATTCCATTGACCCACTGCACACTTTTAGAACAACCTTGAAAAAGGAAAACACAGAAATGCTTTCCTTGGCTCACAAAAGGCCCTTGACACAGGAGGACAGGCCAAGGATTCTAGAGCTGCAAGATCAAATACAATCTTATGGGGTAAGTGGCATCTTCACAATTTTTTTAAGCTATGTTGTGATTTCATATCTGATATTATGTTTTTTTATTTTTCCAAATGATCTGATAAATTAAATTTTATTGTTTTTAGGATTTTTTAAAACCCGTGACTACAGAACCTACCCCGACAGGTATGGGTAGTAGTGATGGTCCAATAAAGCAAAAAAGAAGCAATGTACCAATGAGGCTTTTTGGCACTCTTGCAGTTGGACTCGATTCCATTGATGACGACATTGATGAGAGAGAGCATGATGCCATACCAGAGCCTGATGCTATGCCTCAGCATGATGAGATGCCTATCACTCCACATGACTCTGGAGATGAACGTACTATAGACAGCCAGGATACTTTTCCTGGAGCAGCATGAGTTAAAAGCATTGGATCACTCGATCTCACCTTTCTAGTGGATGGCTGTTGTGTTCCTATCAAGATCCAAAAGATTACTGGTATTTATTAATTAAATTATTCATTTTAATCATGAAATTGAAATAGTCATACGTTGAAATTATTTTAAATTAATGGATTACATATTTAATTTGCAGGAAACAATGTATTCTACAGGCATTTGAATGACAAATCCTTGGAGCTGTTTGGCCCCACCATTTGCACATGGTGGAATAACCAAGATAGAAATAAGAGAGATGAATTGATGGTCCACAAGTCAACTTGTTTGGCAATACTTTCAACAAGAAGGTTGTTGCAAGGTTAGCCGGTGAGAATTTGGAATATACCAGGGCCCAATATAGGGAAAGATTGCAAGTTGACCTCAAGCATGAGCGCCCTCCCATGGTTCCGGAGAAAAAGTGGAAGTCACTCATAGATGATGCAAAGGAGAACATGCTTAAAAGACAAGGAAAACAACCATGGCCCGGTAAAGCAAGGTACAACATATATCATCTTTTCTCTGAAATAAGCTCAATTATTTTTTTCTTTTTTGTTTTAACTGATATTTTTGATAGCTAAGGTTTTCAAAATTCTCATATATAGGCTACCTGACACCTCCAAAGCAACCAAGGCTAGAATGGAAAAACATGGGCAACATAGACTGGGCCAGGGTGTCTATAGAAAACTAAGAGCAAGAATCATAAGTATTAAATGATTAATTGTTGGGAATATTTATTTAACAATACCGAACAAATATTGGATTTTTATACTGGAAATTTCGAAATGTGTTATCATGCATTGCAGGGAAATACGTTCCAAGCTGCTGCCACTGAGGAAGACCTAAAGCTTGGTTTCAAGTTTGGTTTTAAAGTGTGGTTGAATATCGGAAAAGCTTGGGGTAGACTCCAATCTCCCCAATGACACAAATGCAGGTATATCACCAATGGTAGTATACTATTATAGTCTATTCAGTACTTCTGATTATATCACCCATAACTAAAAATTTATGTTTGTTTTTAAGCAACAATGCAACCGCAGCAGTGAATCTAGTGGTATACAACAAGTACCAGTTGATGTTAGGGTGCACATGTCCCATGATAGTGTGGAGCATAGTGTCCATTCTGGTATGTATGCTTTGAAAATAGAAATATCTACTATGATTAGATATATATATTTCCTGACGTATACTTATAAATTTTCTTCTTTCAATGAAAGACCATGCATCTCAGGAGCATGAACTGCAAGAGGAAGCAACTTTACCTCCAATTAACACCCTAGTTGTCACATCTACAACGACTAGTAAATAAAAATATTGTAATGTAAATAAAAAAAAATGAAATATTTATTTCAATAATAGTTCTACGTCATATATATATGCTCATTTCCGTTGTTGCAGTTCACACCCCTATAGAACTGCCTCCACACCTTGCTTAGAGACGTACAAGAAGTGGCATAAATGAGGGCATGGAAACACAAACAATAATAGGAGATTTCACAGTAAATACTGCGCCATTGGATGATTGTGATACCTCACTCGCAAGTTTTTTATATGCAAAGAAACATAAAACAATGAAAAAGTAGATGCAACATAAATTCATGATTTGTATATTGATGGATGTCGATGTTGTTAGTATGCTACATAGATTACTTTTATTTGGTATAGTTACGAGGTACTTATCTTTAATTTGATGCTCTAAGGAATTTTCCCATTTATATCTTTTATTTTCTTAGAATTTGAGTTTTAAATTTAAATGTCATCACAAGTCTGAAACATTGATTTTGTTTATATTAGATATGTTCATCATGACTTCAATCATCATCACTCTTTATAATTTTATTACTGCCCATTACATCTCGAGGACCAATTTCAGCACAAGGACTAGAGAGGAGTGCTGAAGTTGATATAGATCAAATTTATGTTGTAAAATCTTGTACTGTTGCTTTAGCACTATTCAGAAATAGTACCACACTTTAGATATGATTTTTGGTTAAATGTTGGCGTGGAGATCTTTAACTATACCTCTTTTATTGTTATATGATCGATATGTTTAATTTATTACACGTTACTGAAAGAGATGAAAATTATGTTATAAAATATTTTATTGTTGCTTTAGCACTGTTCAAAAATAGTACCATTTTATCATTCAGCTGTAGAATTGTTATGTTACTGTATCTTTCTTTCATCTATGTGCTGAATTATTGTAGTATGAGGACTGTGTAAACATGTTTGAGGTATGTACTTAACTTTACATCTCGAGGACCAACTTTAGCATAGGGACCACAGAGGAGTGTTGAAGTTGATAGAGATCAAAATTTATGTTGTAAAATCTTGTACTGTTGCTTTAGCACTATTCAGAAATAGTACCACACTTCATATCTGATTTTTGGTTAAATGAGATATTCAACTATACCTCTCTTATTGTTATATAATAAATATGTTTATTTTATGACATGCTACTGAAAGAGATGAAAATTATGTTATAAAATGTTTTACTGTTGCTTTAGCACTATTCAGAAATAGTAACGTTTTATCATTCAACTGTAGAATTGTTATGTTACTGTACCTTTCTTTCATCATCTGTGTGCTTAATTGTTGTAGTATGTGGACTGTGTAAACCTGTTTGAGGTTTGTACTTAACTTTATATCTCGAGGACCAACTTCAGCACAGGGACCAAAGAGGAGTGTTGAAGTTAATAGAGATCAAAATTATGTTATTAAACCTTTTACTGTTGCTTTGGCAGTAGTCATAAATTTGGATGGTAATTGTGATGAAATTTTTTTTTTGTAGACCATATTCCTAAATTTAAAGGTTAAACAGGTGGCTTTTATTTTTTATAGTACAAGGTACTTAACTGTTATGTGATGCTATCAGGATTGCATATAGAGAAATGATGGATATTTTTATTTGGCATCCCACCACCCTTCCTTATACTATGATGATGAATTTTCAGGTTATATGGAACATCTATACATTTGAGAGAGATATGACTGGTTGTCCCTTCCCCACCTTGATTGAGCTATGATTGGTCTCGTAACTTTTTAAAAACCACCTTGTTGAAGTTTTTCTCTTATAGAGTCCTATGGTTGTTTGGCGACATTTGGAGTAACTTTTTAAAAACCACCTTGTTGAGTCCTTGAGTAACTTTTTAAAAACCACCTTGTTGAAGTTTTTCTCCTATAGAGTCCTATGGTTTTTTGGCAACATTTGGAGCATACCCTTGGTTCTAAGGGTCATGGGTATTCTACTACCCACACCTATGTTTTGACCGTTGTTTATATTTTTCTTATTTTATGACCATTGTTTATATTTGTACCCACACTTCAGATCTGATTTTTGGTTTAATGTTGATGTGGAGATCTTCAACTATAACTCTCTTATTGTTATATGATCGATATGTTTATTTTATCACCTGTTACTGATTGAATTATTAAATACTTTTTGTACCTTCCCCACCTTGATTGATTTATTATTGGACTTGTGGTACCTTCCCTAAGACTTTTGGTTAATGCGGTCATTTACCCTCCTTCATTTTTTTTATACAACCTTGTTGAAGTTTTGGTCTTATACAGTACTTGACTTTGTCAAAGTTTAGAATTTGTGTGACTTAATTTATGTTGAGTTATGTACTGTGCTTGACTGTCATTGACCTAATCAACTCCAATCATTTCTCTCTCTCTCTGGTTTGTACACACCCTCTTGTAGGGTCAGCTGGTTCCTAGATAAGACTGGCCTCAGGCACAATCGGTCTTTGTTTAAAGTAACACTTATGAGTATATTTTCAATAATGGCTTCACACCTAGCTGGTTGGTATCTTCAACTATATCTCTATTTCTGTTATATGATATACATGTTTATTTTATTACATGCTAATGAATATTAGTTTATCATTTTAGTTTGCTTGTCATTGTAAGCATTTATAATCTGTTGATATGGCAGTTATGAATATACCAAAGAGCCTATGTTAAGAACTTACTGGTTGTACATTTGGAGTGCTTGGTTACAGGAGGTAAGTATGCATGTGAAACTTAGTGATTATGCCACATATCCAATTCTAGGAGTGGGATCTATCTCACTCCAAATAACATAAGGTGACATCCTTGAGCATATTGGTGTTTTGTATATCATGCTGTGGTAGTGTTTCTGATGTTTTTTTTTCTTGTTGAGTGCTTGACTTATAGACACTAAAGAAATACTGGATAGATAGGTTTGGAATCCAAATATTGAGGTAACCGTAAAAGTGGATGTTGAACTTGTTCAGTTGTTAGGTAAAAGTTTTGCTACACAGGAGAGAAAGGTTGCACATGAATACTTTCTCAGTTTGGAAGCATGTAATACAATAGTCCTGGAGTATTTACCGTGTCTATTGAATTATGCTGCTCACAGATGTCTACTATTTAAAATAAGGTTTGTGGAAGACTAGAGATAGATGTTTTCTAATGTTTCACTAGTTTTTGTGAATTTTTTTTTGAGCATATCCAAATTCTGAATTGGAAACCTTCATCTTTCAAGGTGTTCATGGGTCGTACTTCTAGGAAGAATGCACATGGGATTGGAATAGGTAGCTTGCTTATCTCGCTTGTAAATAGTCAGCTTTAGAAAAGGTTTTGGCTTGTACATATAAATGATTATTCCAGTCAAAATAAAATATTAAATTTAGTGCCTTCTTATGAATTTGCATGATACAGCTGATGCAATGATCTCCACTGGATTATCCAAGGTCGGATATGAGTATGGAATATAGGTAACTTAACATATTTTCTATCTCATGTGTTTATGTATTATCAACTCTTAATTTAACATATATATATAGGTAACTTAACATATTTTGTGTTTGGTACATTTGGCCAGATCCAATACATGCCGTAAAATGATGCCAGGTGCACTTGGACACAAGGAACAAAATGCAAGCACGTTTGCTTCATGGGTAAATTCTTGTCAATACATTTTCTTGTCTCTTTGATAGATTTGTTGAAGAATGCCATCAGTGCAATAATGAAAAATGGTTGCCTATTTTGTGGAAAGGCACATGCTGCTGGTTGTGGGTATGATAAAAAAGTATTGCATGATACCCAAGTCATCATTCAGTAGCTATTAATGAAGACTCAAGAAGAAATATAGAAGATACATCACAATTCAAAACCCAACATTCCCCACCAAAAGATGACTATTTGCACACCAAAATATAGGAAATTAGAACTTAGAAGTACAATCCTTAATGATTTTATCTTTGGTATCTTGAAGTACTTTTTGGTCGTGTTTTGTTGCATGTCTCGAAATATTATTGATCTTGATAGGATTTTCTACATATTTTTCAACAACATATTTAATATTACTAGGTACATGGCATTCATAAGTGTTTTTTCTAGGGATTGTAATTGCTTGGCCACTTGTATGAAATGTGATGCTATCTTTTCCTATCAAGAAAGGAAGATGATAGTCAACAAAATCTTGACCAAACAATAGATAAACACCTCTATCAAAACAATACCAATTTACAGAATTATTATGGCCATTAATCATGATAGGAAAATTAAGGGCATATCCTTTGATTGGAACCATTGATATATTTATAGTCATAAAATGAAAGTTTATTGGATGCCAATAATACCTTGGGATAATTTCCATCTTGGCACAAAAATTCATGACTCCTATCTCTATTTGTGCATCTAGTGTGTATTCATTATATCACATGACTTTAATTTGCATAGTTATCACCAATCTATCATGTAACCCTTTTATCTGGGTTTCTTCAGAGTCAAGCAGATTCTTGTTCTCATCTTGTGGTATAAGTGCAAGAGATTCTTCTTCTGTAATGGAATTCTGAAACTTGTATTCTAACTCTTCATCATAGGTTTCTTCAATTTCTTTTTCATTGTTGCAGTTCCAGTTTGTCTTCTACCAAAGAAGCCATTATTTCTTTCAAAAGTTCTTTCTTTTGATTTATCTGATTATTCTTTTCTACTATATCTCTTATGAGTTGTTGTTTGTAAACTATCTGGCATGGAGGAGAACATGAAGAGTATTGGGATGGATCTTATGAATCTTTTGGTGTCTTTGATGGAGCAAAACATGTTTAGGTTGTTTGGATTTAGAATGTACCTTAGTAGTTATTTGCAACAGATTGGACCAGGTTTGAGATTTAGGTTCAGTGACATTAGTAGAATGGGTATGGGTTTCTAGGTGATCTGGGTGTTAAATGGAACCAATACTTCACAAGTTTAAAACATCTGGGCATTAGACTCTCTAAAAATGTAGACACATTGGTCTAGGAAGGCCATAAAGGTGATGAGACTTAAGGATATGTTATAGATGTAGATCCACATTGAAATTTCACCATTGCTTCTGCTGACACAAAGAGGAAAACTTGTCATGCTTGCACACCATTTAAGGTAATATCTGACTTCACATCATGCAACATGTCTCTCACAAGCATGCTCCTAACGGGGATAGACATCCCCATCACATTCCATGACAATGGTGACAATTACATTGGGAATACCTTGCATCAAAAGTGAACCAAAGCGATTGTTGGGCACAAAATGTCCCATGGTGATGGCTTAGTGAGTGGGAGATTGCCTAGTTGCATCCTTGTTAGCCCCGTGATGTGGCTGAGAATACTCCTTTACTGGCTTTCTTTGGATGGACTAGGTTGATTTTGAGATCCTCTCATTCTTGACTACTTTACTTGCAATTCCTCATCCATATTTCAATGTTGATCTCAAGCAGGTGATGCTTGCTAGAAGGTGGATCCATGCCCTTATCCTAAGAAGAATCTTTAATAGAATGATTTGAGGAACAACATCGACATATGGGACTCCTCATGGCCTTGGAATTTGAGTAGTTGTCGGGGAAAAGTCTTGAGGTAGGTTAGAAGTAGGCTAGCCTTAGGTGCTGAACACGGCTTTCTACTAGGGTACCCCCTTATCTAGTAGTCTTGAGCTTGGTAAGCAAAGCAAGCATTCAATAAATTCAAGTATTTCACCTTCTACGAAAGTACCCCATCAACTATAAATAACAATGTTACACTAAGTTTCCAAGATGCAGGGACGCAGGAGTGGAGAAATGCATCAAGGGGATGTGGAAGCACCCCTCAAATTCTAGGGAACGTCATAGGGGACATTGGGGTCTTCAACATAAGGGACCCTACAAGAAATACTAAGAAATTAAAATATATGAAAACTTAAACATAATTAATTGAAATATTAAACATAACAATGCACCAATAACATTTATCATTGCATGTAACCAAAGTTATTAGGATTGGAAATGGTTAAGGTCTGACCACTATGGAAGCAGAATTGGCTGGTAAACCTATCTAATAAAGAACATATAAAATATACAAAATTTAATTATATATATATATATATATATATTCATGTACATCAATGTAAATTCAAACCATTGGACACTGAGTATGCAAATTTTCCTCATGCATGTAGCATCTAAGTACTATGTGTGAACATAGAAAAATGGCATAGAGTGTGAATCATGATTGTTGATGTATATGTAACTTCGGAATGTATTTCACATATATCTATATTGTATTCCTATAGAGATGTTATTATTCCTCTATATGGAAGTGTTGTCATTTATATTGTAAGTGTCACAACTTATACTTGATGGGTTAATAGACCACCTTGTTCGGGTTGGCGCTGTATAAGTCATGTGAGTCGAATGGTTATTAGACCACCCTAGTGGGGGTCGTCCATGTGGGTCAAAGGGTTATTAGACCACCCTTTTGGGTGTCGGCCAGTCAACATTGTGTTATGTGGTTAAGTTAAGGCCGACCTATTAAAGGTTATTAGGCAAGTCAAGTCTAGTATAAATAGAGATTGGGAGATCTCTATTTCATCATTCTATTCACTCACTCACACTTTAGAGAGTGGCACACTTGTGGAGGAGGAGGCTCTGTTGCTAGGAGAAGACTATCTCTTGTATTCTGGTTGTATCATTGCTCTATCTATCTTTGAGGAAGTTATTGGGGTTTTTCAACTTTATGGTTTTCCCCAAGTAAACTCTGTGTCTCTTGTGTGCTTGCATTATTGTGTCCATGATTAATATGCTGTAGATATGCTGTACATGTTGTTCTCTCAGTTAAGATCCTAGATCAGATTGAAGTAAATTCTATAAATTTAACAATGATACATATACGAAATGGAATACATAGACATCGAGGCTCTAAATAGCTTCTATAGGCCAGAAAACATCATGCTACAACAAATAAGTACATATCATCAAAAGTATTGATTACACAAGGATCATTATCATTATCATCACTCTCAACCTCGTTGTCTAGACTTTGCTTCTACCTTGATCCTCTATGGATAGTCAACACTGTCCAATTTTGATGACACTGCCTAATCCAAGCCTTAAAATATGATAGACAAAGCATAACATGCCTAATGAATGATTTTGGCTTGTGGGAAGGACTTTTTTGCTAAAATCATGACAAAAGAATTCAGCAGTCAACACCATGAACATCAGGGTACATAGAGGGCTTGGTGCTCTTGATTAAATTCCAATTCCATACTCCCATACATGACAGAATCCAATAGAAACACTACAATCCTATCCATCTTGAAATCTTGAAAAATATTGAGTCTGCTAAATTCTGAAAGGGAAATGAAATTCTACTTTCTCCATATGAAGTTTGATGAGGTTGGAACCACTCTCAAACATCTTGGAACAATTAATGGTAATGTCCTTAAAAAATGGGACACTCCCATGCTCCCTTTTTACCGAAGTCCACCGTTTTGAACTCCCTCTCCCTAGTAATTATTCATAATATTTAATGTCTCATTTTTACTAGAATGTAAAAATGAGACATTTACTATTATGATTAATTACTAGGGAGAGGGGGAATTTATTATTACCAAAAATTACTAGGGAGAGGGGGGATTCGATATTACCAATAATTACTAGGGAGAGGGGGTTCGAAACAACAGATTTTGGTAAAACAGGAGCATGGGAGTGTCTCATGTTTTGAGGGAGAAGTTCCCTATTGTGTTTCCTTGTGTCCCTTCTAAAAGGGAACAGGGGGAAACATCCCCCTTGGAACACCCATGTCCGGGGAGCATGGGAAGCATGGGGATCATGTACCCTAACCTTGGTAAATAATTTGACACATTGAGGCCACTTTATGTTTAGATCCACTTTAACAAAAACTCTTGGGTTTGAACACGGTTGTCATCACTAATTAGTACCTTGCAAACATATCAACAAAGGGCCTCATGTTAGCCGAAGCTGCCATACTCAATCTAGAGGGAATATTGTGCTTGATTAATGTTCTTTGAAGTTTGGATTGAAGTCATGTCTCCAAGACTGGATATAGGGAAATGGCCTAGCTATTGTTCATGTACCAGACTACAAATCATACCTGACAACCATCTCAGAATTAAAAGGAAAGCAGATTTATGAAGAACCAATCCCCTTGGATGAGTTCAATGAGATACCTTTAATCTATCAGTTCATAATGCATAATTGACTAAAGGCTTCTTCATCCAACATTCTTCAAAGGAAATATAATATGACTCTTCCTTACTCCAAGTACTTCCACTATTCTGTATGTTCAACAATATCATCAAAAAGGAAACTAGTGCTCTCATCCTCCTCTCCATGAGTTGCTTCCTCAGGGTCCATGGGATCCATCATTAGGCTAATATTCTCTTCATCATCAGCTACTGTCTCTACTACTGTGTTTCTTTAGGAAATCACTGTGGCACTTGTATTTTGAATACCCTAATAGCATTGAATTGATCTTCAATGGACCTTGCTTCATTGTTGCTAAGTTGAGCCCCATTGGATCCAACAAACCAATTATTTACAAGGTCTGCATTGTTCTGCATAGGTGTATTCCCTACACTTGAGAGTAACCCAGATCTAGTAGAGGGCCCACTCTGCACTGCTTCAAACACAACCACTAAACTTGTGCTATTGGTCATGCTAACTTCTTCATGATTTATAGATTCACATATCTTCTATAGCACACATACATAGACCAAGTGTGAGATATTATTCCATTATATGATACAGAAGTGATGATGACATATTGCATATACATAATCCCGAAGTTAACTCTTCCCAAGCAAGCAAACAGTCCCAGAATGTTGAAGATTATTGAGGCAGCCTCAGGGTCATAGATGGAAGATGACTCCTTGGACATCAATGCACAAGTGTAGCTCTTGTGTTGATCCAAAAGATCTTTTACACCAGCTGGATGTAAAATTGGAACATGTTCAAACATCCACAAAGTTTTGAAGATGGTGAGCAGCTGAAGTAGTCTAATGAAAAACACTGATTGACCAAGTGAGTAGATCAGATTGACATAACATAATTATAATTGACAGATCAATTTTGGTAAGGTTGAATTGGACAAGTTCATATTTGTTACTTTTAGGAAAATATTTGTTGAAAAAAATTCCTTTCATCCTGATTTGACATGAAGTTTGAAGTAGCATATTTGATAGGGTGAGTGTGTTTATTAAAACTTTGAAGATGAGCAAACTTAAATTAACATTACGATGAAAAGCTAAAGTTTTGAAGAATGATGATGATGCATGCTTACCTTTTATGAATTTACTAAACTTCAGCATGCCAGTTAGGGGGAGCATTTATGTGATGATCATCAAAACGTTGAGGCATATATATTTATTCTTTGAAATGGTGCTCTGCTATGATTCAATGATTGCCATTTAGGATTTTTTTTTTTTTTTTTACACTTCTAGGTATCGTCGCAATATCGATGGATTCCTGCCACGAAAGTTAATGATATTTAGACGAACTGCTGTGGAACCAAACAAAATTTTTAACCACACATGATGAACCTGCCACGAATTTTTGTGGATATAGAGACAAAGTTTCGTGGATACAAAGACAAAGTTTCAAGGAACTATAGAAATGTTTCCACGCAGATGCTGAACCTGCCATGAAAGTTAGTGAATCTAATCGTCTCTACTGTGACGAGCATTCGTGGAGCTGTATAAGATGTTACCACGTAGATGCCGAACCTACCACAAACATTCGTTTCTATAGCGATGAACTCCAATTTAAGTTTGTCTCTATAGAAACAAAAGTTCGTGGCAGGTAAAGCATTTACGTGGAAACATATACATGAGGGGTGTTGATATATCAACAAATTTTTTTGGAAGAATTAATTTTCCGAATATCTGAGGACTGTTATGAAGGTGACACATGGCCATTGAGAAACGTTGCTATTGCCATGACGGGGAATCTTTGTCCCTATATCCATGATGTTGGTTCCACGAAAAAATGAATCCCAGATCATTGCAATAGGGACGAAAAATCGTGGCTATTACAATGAAAAAACGTGGCAATTTTGGCCATATGTAGTAGTGCCATGATATATGCATCAGTTATACTTATGTATTGGATCATCAATGTATCCTCCTAGAGGTCATTTTCCACTATTTGAACATGGAAATTTATCCCACGGATGAGATTTCTTGACATTTTCCTTTCTTTAAGGTACTTCATTTGAGCCTACGATTCTTGGTTTCTCCGGTTACTCCAACTCCATGACCTAAACCTTTATTATTTATGATGTATTTCAACCATCGTCTTACCCTCTAACCTCATACATTAGGGGGCATCTGTTATATCCAAGTTTGGCACTTTTCCATCCATGATGACACTTATATATTTTGGTCGCATGACGACACTCGCATGATGACACTTCATGAGATTACTGTAAGTCACAAAAAGGGACATTTGTGCATGGAAGAGCCATATTTGGGACTTTAGAAAGATGGAATTACTTAATTCATGGCCCATTTTATAGATAGGAACCTTAGGAACAATTTTGGAGACCAAAACTTCTCTATAAACCCCCAGTGTTGGCTGCCTATATTGTTCTTGAGGTTTTCTATAAGGACCCAGGTTCTGTGCGGTTCGAGGAACCAACAAAACCCCTTTTCACTGGCCCTTTCGGCAACATTCTGCGAATAGACTGAGATCTCACCCAAGTAATGGGGGGGTTGTGGAATCCAGTTTCCATAGCCGGGTGATGAGTATTTAAACAGATTGGCAGGAAGCATGCTATGGGACTCATGCTGCAAACTTTGGACTGCATGAAGTTCCACTTCTTCGCGACGAACACTTAGGCTATCGCGCATCCAAGGACTGCACTATGCGAGATGGTTCTTTGCCAACATGACAATGCCACATAGACTGTGCTTCCTCTTTGGTACTTAACCACTTTAATGGATCTTAATTAGTGTAATAAGACACGTTCAATAGGCATGATAGACTGAACCTTGCAACCTTATACACTCCAATAACAACAACAATAATATCACTGTGCACTTCTGGTGTTGCGCTAAGTGTTATCTGACTAGTTCATGCATTCATCTAATTGCGAAATAGTGGTGGATTCAACTTAATTCATACATGTGATTACTTAACATATTAATACCATCATTATCCTTATGGCGAATACATATAAAAGAAAAACACATGAACTCATAAACATAGTCTTAACCATTCACATAAGAAAATACACAGATCTAAATGCATACAATCAATCACATAACATAGAATTTAATGTGGTTCACCCCCAGTATGGGAGCTACGTCCACAGGAATTGTTGTTGTATTATATTTGGAAAGGGTACAATAGTTCGAGTCTATGCACTCAGCTGCAGACTCTCTTCTCTCTTAGTAGGTCTCTGTGCATGCATCTTGCAGAGCCTTTACAATGGTCTCTCAACAAAGATCTCTTCTTCTACAATATTCAAATGAAGACTAGTGAAGATTAACGATTATAGATTATTCAACCCTTTCCCTTAAAAAATGTGCCCTTTTATAGACCGTGCCCTTAGGTCATGTCTTTACAATCAAGTGGGCCAAAACCCTAAGGTTACCCAAAACTGTCATGGTTACTCCGCTAACCAGGACTGCTAGTCTCTGATAGCGACTTCTCCATCATGGCCATCCTCCTTCCCGTGGTCATGTCGCTTTCAACCCTCTGTGTCAAGCGCATGCCAATGGGTAACTTTCACCCCATTGTTCCTTCTCTAACGGCTTTGTGCGGCCGGTTCACGTCATGCTTCCTCTGCTCATGTGACTGGTTGCTTTCCTTCCACACCACTCCTTACCCGCCTGTTGGGAATCATGGAGTACTTCAAAAAAATAGTCACTTTCGCAGCTCAACCTTCCCTTACATTCTTTACACAAAATAGGTGCCCTGCTGGCACTTCGCGGAACTAGCACTCAGTTGTGCAATTCCTACGCTTTCGGTACTGTACTGCACTCAACTTCATAGCTCCTCAAAACTGTGTTTCCAAAATTAACTTTATTTGATCTGCACTGTAACTTCGCAGCTCCAAAAATGTCTTGTACAAAACATGCCTTACTTGGGCTAGGCCCAACACCCAGTAAAGGTCGTTTTTGACCATTTTTCCACAAAAACCCAGGTGGAATGTTCTTCACCTGCGAATTTTCCAAAAACCCGTAGGTTTCACATGGTAAAGTCATGGGGCACTCGATTTTTTTGCATTGTAAAGTCGCGACTGCCTCAAAAATACCAAAAAATATATATAAAATCTCGAAACATGGGTGTTTTAGGTGGTTTTGGAACCTCCTCTTCCGGTTGTAACTACTTCCTCTTCGAACCTACCTTCTTCACTCGCTATATAAGAGAGGGAGGGGGACCATGAAATATATATCAATCCCATTATAGTGTTATGTTGGAGGAATTTGGACTCACATCATCCTCACTTGTGCCCTAGTTTCCTGTAAACCCTAGCACATCTGATGAGAGGTTGGAATCCTTGGAGAAGAAGAGCAAGAGACCTTGAATCTTGGTTTCATGAAGTGCCATTCTTGAAGGAAGGCATAATTTGATGTACTTGATTCATTAAATTAATAAATATTGGACATTATTCCCTTTCCAAATAGATTTGTTCATGCATGTTTCAGATCTGATTGCAATTTGATGTTTTATTCTCTTATAAATATCATTCTTTTATTTGTAGTCAAATTGGTTTGAGGAAGGTTTGTTGAATGTTTTTGTAGGTTGCTGCATTGGGGAGAAATAAGAGAGGCTTGGATCAACCTTTTGAATAAGGTACAGATCCTCCTAAACCCTAATCTCTTTGCATAATAATTGTACTTGAAGAACCTTGTATCTTTATCTTTTACCCCAATACATTGGAAGTCCTACCCTTGCTATAGGAAGTTTTCCCTAACAAGAGTCTGTTCCATCCAACTTAAGAATTGCTAAAGTGGATGAACAGAGGGACTAGACTGGAGACATGATTTAGAATTCTACTCAGTTGGATATTTGCTCATTCAGATTGTTTATTTCAACTCTGAATCAATTGGAATCCATGTTGCAAGGGTTCCTCAACTCTTGGTCCAAGATTCATAGTAAGGAAATTATATCTTACATGTGTAAAGTGCAGGTGTAGTTGGAACATGCCAACTATCATCATGTGTCCGAGATGTGGAATGTATATGCTGAATGGAAATATTATTTGACAAATTGGGATCAAGGTAGTTAATATATTTTGCTTAGATCCAGGGGTTTTGGCCTTCTTTGGTGGATATGTTACTATCCACTTAATTGTATTTATTTTTTTCCCTAAGGGAAGAGATGGGGGGGGACACTATAAAATTGCTGATGGAATGTCTTTATACCAGTCATTGTAGAACTTTTTTTCTTTTGGAAGCTAGTTATGTAATGTTTTACAAACTTTTGAATGGAAGGTGGAATGTTTCTTGCATTTGGTTTTGGCATAATGTGAGATCAATTTTTATTTTCTCCTTGTGTTTCATTTTAAATTAATGATTCCTTAACATATTTCAGCTATTAATAAATGCATAGGTTAACTAATCATTGTGAATTTATTTATGATGAGCTATTGTAATAGGGTGGAATTAATTTATTCATACATTTATGTTATGATAGGGTCCTCTATGGATTATATACATTTTGAAATATTAATATGCTAACTTAGTCATTTATTTACATTGTTGACAATTATTCTGACCATTTGATTTTATATGTTTAAACTGGTTTAGTTGAATAATTTATTATTTTATTGTTTCCAACAGGGGTTTTTATGAAAAGATAGAGATTTATATATTTTTTTTCATTTCATCTTGATTAATTATTAAAATCAAGTGGTAGAATTTTAACACACATCAAGTAGGTTTTTCTACTTGAATTTCTAACCAAAATCTACCTCAAATCTTGTAGGATTTCTCACTGTAGTGTTTAATTAGATCATAAGTCTTATTTTCAAGAATTAAAACCCTAAATCCAATGGAGGATTATATCCATTGGTAGTAGTCACACCAAACCACCGAGAAATAGGGAAATTCTTGTGAGCATTTTATGAAGTTCCTAGATCGAGTTTCTTTCCTTGCGTTGATGACCATATCAAGAGTACCTTGATGTCAAAAAATGGCACTAGAAGGAGGGGAACCTATTTATTAATGGACACACACAACTAGAATTAACCTCCTCCAACCCATTCCCCAATCACAACCCATATCCATTCCAACCCTCCAACCACATCCTCTACTGCCACTTCTTCGCAACCTAAAACTATTTTCACACCTCTCGCACATTCGACTCAACCTGAAGCAAGTACTACTATTCTTAACCCTTTACCTACAGATACAAAGATTAGGAATCATATTTAAAATTCCTAACAAGCCTTGGTAAGATCATAATCTAGACTTGCCAGAAGTTAAGAACTCCAAGATAAATTGGCTCATCATTTTTAATATTCTACTGTTAAAAGTACAGACCCTGAAACAGATACAATAGTAGAAAAATTCCCTTGGTTAGATGCTCCAAACCGTCATTTACATGACGTCTTTACCATTCAAATCAACCCTATCTTTACCTTAGAGTGAGATAACCCTTTGTTCCAATCCGATTATCAGGTCGATGAAGCTTTGTCACTCGACCACCAAAGTTTAGTTCCTAGAACAGGCAGATTAGGGCTACCACCATATCCACCTGATTCCCCTCCCAATTCTCCTTGTGGTAATAATTCCCAACGGAATTTTTCTGATCATCATTATGGCGATTAATCTAACGATTCTGATGATCGAGACAGAAAAAACTGACACATGGCTAACAACCAAAATAGACCTTGGTTGGATCAGGATGTAGTGGCCATTGCAGGTCTGCAAGATCCATTACCGAAGAATCCTGAGAATTTTTTTCCCAAATTTTTCTCTGACAATAAACAACCAGTTGAAGACCACATAAGGAAATTTATGTTGGTCATTCGATTAATAAATGTTGAGAACGAAGACATAATCTATAGGTTATTCCCATATACCTTCAAAAGAAAATCTTTGACTTGGTATTTCACACAAAAACCTTGGACCATTCAATCATGGGGCCAATTTGAGAAAAACTTTCTCAAAAAATTCATGGACGATAAGACACGAGAAGGTATGGTCATCGATTTATCCACCATGAAAAAGGAAAGAAAGGAAAGAATTAAATATTTTAATCAACAATTTTTAACCTTGAAAAACAAAATCCGTGCCGATTCCATGCCAACCAAAAACCTGATTGTGGAATATTATCCAAAATCTCTTCCCGTACCTATAGCCATGTGGGTTAAACGATCCCACAAGGACACACTAAAGAAAGTGTTCAGTGAAGCTATTCTAGTTGAGAAATATATATTGAGCCTCAAAGGAAATCCTAATGTTGAGATTGATCAACCCACAACATCTCGAAAGAAATATGAACAACCTCCTAAACTTGTTGCTCCTAAAAATAACCAAGGAGCACTAGATATGGAAAACCTTCAAAAAGTGTTGCAACAAGTTTCCAGTGAAGTATGTAATCTCAGGAAGAATGTGAATGAAGGTTCCTCAAATATCATTCATGAGTTCTACTTTGAATGGGGCCTGATAAGTAGGGTTATGTTGTCTATAAATCAATCAAACATTCTAGGTCTTAACTTTTGAACTTTGTGACTAAAGTTATAGTCTCGTATTCGGCGGTCTGGAATGTGTTAACTCAAACGGAACTAGGAGAGAAACGTGCATACTGTATGACTGCATTACAAGAATATGATCTCAATATATGACCAACCAAAGTTGTCTAGGGACAAGGATTGTGTAATCTAGAAGCAAAGTTAGCTACATACAGGATGACGAAGCAGAATTAATTATTGAAGAGGAATTTGGCGATGATCAAATTTATTTCACTGCTCAAGTTAAATATTCTCGGTATGGTGACATTAAATTTTACTTAAATCATGGGTATGCTCCTCAAAACCTTGAACCTAAGAAAAGAAGAACCCTCAGGCTAAAGGCCGCTCCTTATCATTTGATTAATCAAGTTCATTATAAGAAAAAATTTCGTGGAGTTTTATTACGATGTGTTAAGAAGCATGATGTTGATAAAATACTAATGGATTTACATGTAGGAACCTGCTAGCGATCATTTCAGGGTAGATAGCACAACACACAAAATTATAAGGGCAGGTTATTACTGCTCGATCTTGTTCAAAGATGCGCATGCTTTCACTTGTAAATGAGAAGATTTCCAAAAATCTGTTGGAAGAGTTAAGAAGTCTGCAGAGTTCCTCTTCATCTAGTTACCATGGAAACTGCCTTTTAGTAGTGGGGTATGGATATTGTTGGTCCAATCAACCCTCCATTCTACATCCAACATAAATACATTATTACTACTACAAGCTATTTTACTAGATGGGTGGAAGTAGTTCCACTTAAAGTAGTCAACACCAATCAGGTGATTTCTTTCCGTGAGAGTTATATAGTAACCAGGTTTGGTGTCCCTAAATTCTTAGTCTTTGATAATGTTTCATACTTCTATTCTATTGATCTCAATCAATATGCAATAGATAAAGGTATCAATATAAAATATTATTCTAACTATTACCCTCAAGGAAATGGTCTAGCTGAATCCACCAATAAGAATTGGATCAAAATAATAAAAACGACTGTAGCAAGTAATAAAAAAAACTGGCACACCCAATTGTTCAATGATCTATGGGAAAATAGGGTAACTCCTAAAGCTTCCATCGGTAACTCACCCTATTGCCTAGTCTATGACAAGGAATCTATCTTGCCTCCAAACCTGGCCTTGCCTTCCCTTCAATTATCAAAATCTTCTTAAGAAGGAGATTGCTCTACCCTAGAACATAGTATCAATGACCTACTTCGATTAGAAGAAGAGAGGGAGAAATATCAGAATAAATTTTATCAACACGAATAGTTGGTCAAAAATTGGTTTGATCAGAAATCCTCTTCTTAGAGGTATTTTTAGGTTGGAGACCTTGTTCTGAAATGGGATAAGCCCCATGAGGAAAAGGGTGAGCATATCAAGTTTCAACATTTCTGGCTAGTGTTCGGCCCAAGTTGGGACAAATTTTTGGTAACACTTTTGATAAGCAGGAAAAGTTGAGTTGAGCGCAGCTCATAAAAAGATGTAATTTTGCCTAAGTATTGAGGGTGCTGCAAAGTTGTGCGCAACATCCAAGTTTTGGCCATGTTGCGAAGTTGTGCGCAACATCCAAGTTTTGGCCATGTTGCGAAGTTGTGCGCAGCATCCAAGTTTTGGTCATGCTACGAAGTTGTGCACAACATCCGAATTTTGGAAGTACCGCAAAGACTAGTGCTGCGAGGAAGCAGTGCTACGAAGTAGTCAGGCCACGTGGAGCCAACAAAGTGGAGTACTGGATGAGGATTAGGTGCAGGTATCAGATGGACTAGTAGTGGTCTAATATTGGAAAGATGCTCCAGGAGTGCCGAGTGGCGGAGACCTCAACCTGCTCGCAGGTTGTTGCTGAAAGGGCCGGTGCGAAGGGGTTTTGTCGGTCAAAGGGAAACCGCGAAGAACCTGGGTCTTATAGGAAACCTTTGGGTTAGTTATAGCCAAAAAATGGTTCCGTTGCCATGCTAGAATCCGTGATGAGTTGTGTTATCCCTAAAGTTGAACCTAGACTACAAGGGTTCAAGCTTAAGCTAATCTTGGATAGTAGGAATGGGACATCTACAAAATATTTTTTATGTTTTTCTAGTGGTAGTTGAAGATATGAATTAGGTAGACAAATTAAAAACAAAAGACAAGTGTAATATAAAATTTCAATATATGAATAGAAGCAGAAAATTGACTGTGATCATAAACTATGAAAATAAGAGCTCAGACATTGTTTCATTATAGGGGCATAGTTGTATGTTGTTTTAGAAGAATCATCACATGAAATTTAGACCATGTGCATACATAATACTAAAAGCATATACTTCATAAATTGAACAAGATTGGCTCAAATATCATATCTTAATTCATAAACAGTCATTTCTGCATTTTATAAACATAAGGAAATTTATACATGCCTATAAAAAGTCTCTAAAATTGAACTTCGATCATGCTATCAAGTTCCAACCCTTCTATTCAAAAGAAGAGCCCCTTGCTCCCCTTTTTTACATACTATATGTGTGAATATATATAAGAATACAACCCACCAATCATTACAAGAATCAAACTTATTATCAAGTTCAAAAAATAGAATCAATGTTGCTCTACCACAAGAAATATGGAATTGTTTATTTGATAGATGATTCTAGGATGGAAATACTCAACCTGAGCTTTTGATTACTAATCTTTTGCCCAAAATCTGGAACTGCTCAAATATTCTTCCTGGAAATGCCCTGTCACTTGTCATAAAATGCAAATCTGTTGTTTGAAAAGGTAGATCTGTTGATCAATGTGTTAGCCTGAAAACAATGGATCGATCCTTCAGATGTGGAACAACATTTTAATTAAATGATGATCATCTGCTAATTTATAAACTTATAAACCTCCAGCATGTGTCACTAAAATATGGAACTAATAAAGATATTCGATAACTCAAATACCAACTATGGATAACATGTGTCCTGGAAATCTGGAAGTGATCATTTTACAAAATCTTTGACTGCCATATGATGTGTTGGCTTGGACAAAAATTTGGAACCGCTTCTCGTATACTTTGCTATTTATCATGGGTTCTCAAAATTTTGTAGCTTCCTTTAATCCTTTAAACATGGAAGTAGTTTACCAAAATTTTCCATTTGTATGTTTTAAATGCCAACGAATTACCCAAGTGCAATATTTTGGACAATATGATCATGCTCTGTTCTTGAATCCCAATACCTTTCACCGTGATTAGGACACTGCTTTGGCTGAACCTTGCTTCAATCCTCTGCCTTAAAAATGGGCATTTCTCTTAACGGGTCCATTCCACCATTTCCCTACACAAAGATATCTGAAGTTGTGATGTTTCCGGGATCTTTGCAAATTGACGGTCTTTAAACTGTATAAACCATTGCTTCAACTTCTACATTCTGGAGCAAATAGACAATCAAATAGTGTTCATTTTTCAAATAAGAACTTTGAAACCCGCCTTAACCTTTATATGCTCAGAAAGCATAAAGCAAATACTTTATAGTCATGAGTGTCCAACGATGTTGTTGACCTATAGTGCACAAGCCCTCGGTCCTTACAAGCTTGGATTTGACACTTGGAGATGAAACTTACTGAGTAATGGATTCACCTTTTTGTTTAAAACAATAAGCATTCAAGCTGGAATTGTGAGGAAACACTTCATGGTATCATAAGATATAATTCATTTTTAAACTTATCTTCACGAATTCTCCAACAATAAAATTCCGAGAAAATCTGGAAAATGGATCCCATAGATGCTTTCATATATTTGAAATTGTAATAGATGTGTAAAAAATGAGAAAGGTTTTTGTAGATGAACCCATCATTGAGAAAAGCCTCCTTTAGTTTTCGAACACTCACCTCCAGCTGTTCATAATCAACTCTGCACAAATATGACTCACACTGGAATTTCCGTAGTCAGAAAAATAAGCTGAAATGAAGAGAATGGATATTCCAATCTTTGGTAGATGTGTAAAAAGTGAGATAGGTTTTTGTAGTTCTATATCTTGGGAATAAAAACCTCCTTTAGTTTTCCAAAATTCATTTTCTAGTGGCCAAAATAGGTTCTGAGAAAAGATGACAAAACAGGGCATTTCTAGAAACATCTGCTTTCAAGTGATATTGTTTTGGACACATTATTCCTCAAAACTTCTCCTGTACCTGCGAGGTTCCCTCCATGTTTTACTCTTTTCAAAGTGAACCTGTACCAGTGTTGTGAAAACCCTACCCTATGGCGTTTATTCTCGAAGTTTCATTCCTCAGTCCATCAATTCTATTGATTTCAATACCAGGAAGAAGTACCCATTTACCATCATATGTGTACTTGTTCAATTGCCAAGTGTTGAGTGAAGCCGGATGCCATGCCTTACGGGGTACCAAATTCATACATACTGATAACTCATTTCGAATAATGATAAATACAAATCATAATCATAACTTTAAAACCCCTGTTAAATCATAATTTCACATTTCTGCGAAACTGACAGCATTTCATATAGTACGGACAACGTTTTTAAATTCGGAATTCTGGCATATGCTGTCAGTTTGACCTTTAAATAAAATTTATCAAATTCGAAATTTTCCAAACATTTGAAGTGTTTTTAGAAACAAGAAATTAAACCCTATTTTGAATAAAAATATGAACAAGAGCCAAATCCTTATTTAATCATGAAAATATAACAAATGGTAAAATAAAATTTTAAGAAACAAGGGAATGCATAGGCTAGGCCAATGGAAAAAATGAACAAAGATAAGGTAAGGGCTATGTAAATCTAAGGAAAAATCCTAGATATAACAAGTTGCAACCATAATGTGTGACGAAGAATACCAGTTCCCGGAAGGCTATGACAACTGGCATCCTGAAAAGACAGAAATCCAAGCTTGGTGGGACAAGACCATAAGAGACTTTGCAAGGCAAGAGAATAGACATCCGCGTCTATGTGACACACAGTGGTCGAATAGATATCTATGGAAAGATATTCATGAGATCTTCTAGGCATCATTTCCAAACGAGCTACATGTGTGGATCTCACGACTCATAGAAAAGAAAACCTGTTTTCAAGGAGGAGTTCCTACAGAGTGGACTCCTGAGCTCATAGCGCTGCTCAAAGAAATAGATAGGCCGCTGACACGCGTAGTTGATTTTTGGGTCGATCATATGCTAGAAGGATTCGTAACAGAATTTGCTGTAGACACACTCAAATCCTATAGCCAAGCAGAAGCATACTTTTTCGGAGGATTCCAAGGTAAGTTGCTGAACAATCTCAGTCTATACATTAAGATGTTGTTAGCTAAGAAAGGTGTTTTAAGAATGCAGTAATATTCTTAAGTTTGTCATGGTAAATAGTATATATAGTGATTCTGACAAAGATACCCATAATCTTAGAAGTGGTAAGAGATATAGATATAATAAGAATCTTGGAGGCCCTAGACTCCATATCGATACTGAGATTCCTTGTGACCTTGAAAACAAAGCCACGGCACCATTTACCCCTGAGAACCCACCGGCTGCAGAGACCATACCACCTTTATCTCAAAACCCACCCCCTACGCAGCCCACCCCGCAGAATACTCAACCCAATACGTCTATCCCGATAAGCCCATTTGTTTTCACTACATGGAGCCCTTTATAGTAGCCACGCACTAATTCGGGCGCCCCACCACCTAATAGGACAATGGAAAACACAAATATGAAGCTACCAATATTCAAAGGAACTGGCCTAGAAGACCCTAACCAGCATTGGTTCCTTTGCAAAGCCGTATGGAGTGTAAGACAAATCCAGGATGATGCCGTGAAGAGAACACAACTCATCACCACTTTTAGGGATAGAGCTTTACATTGGTTCATGAAGTACTCTAACAGACAGTCGAGAACCCTCACAGAAATTAAAGTTACGCTTGTGGCAGAGTTTAAGAAACCCAAATCTGAATCTCATTGTATAACAGAGTTGAAAGAAATAAAGCAGAAACCGACTAAAACGGTTTGGGAGTTTGATCAGAAGTTCAATACCCTATTAGACCAAGTAAGCTTTGTTATAGCCTCGGAACAACACAAGGAATGGTTCATTATTGTGCTATTGCCCCATATTAGATTACCATTGATGTAGCACAAAGTTACGTTGTAGGCAGAGGCCTTGGAAATCGCAATGAAGCTAGAGGCTTTGCGATTGGTGAGACTAGTTCTGGGATGTCTCAGATCCAGAACCAGCTAACCACCTTGACACTAAAGCTGCAAAGCATGAATAATGGCAAAGAATAAAGGTATGAACCTAGACATGAGGTATGGTGTACAAACTGTAAAGGACAATACCATAAACAAGAGCATTGCCCTTTATTTTGTGACTATCTTAATAGTGGTGCGCCCAACCCAATAAATCAGAATCAGGCACCATGTTGTGAAATTTGTAGAACCACATGACACAAACTTGAAGACTACTACCTCATACAGAAATATGTAAAACCACCTAAAAATTTATACTGTGCTTTCTGTAAATCAATAGGACATGATGAATCCAACTGCCATGCATATGAGCTAATGAATGAGAGAAAACGAGATATGGACTCAATGAGAGGCGCTGGCTTGTACCGCGTACAAGAAGAAAACCAGCCAAAACAAGAAAACGCACAATATGACCAAGGAGGATACAGAGGTCGTGGTGGTGGATACCGCGGTAGAGGAAGAAATGCTGGCCTGATGCAAGAAAGAGGCCACAGCTAGGTCATTTGTTACAATTGTGGCCAACAAGGTCACGTATCTAGAGATTGTGTTAACCCATGGACTACATGCAACTATTGTAAATCATTCGAGCATGTTATTGAAGACTGCCCAGTGCTAGAGGTGGAAATGCAGAAAAGAAGACGGATGTACGCACCAAACATGAACATCCAGTGGATAGCAGCAGAGAACAGACCAGTGGACCCAAGCATCAATGTGGTCATGCACAGTGGTGCTGAGATAGGCCGCGATAGGGGAGCAGAAGCTTCCACGTTAGTGGAGGCTTACACAAAGCAGACTCCTCTTGAGATAGTATGGATAAGGAAATCCCCAGGAAAAATACCTGCTCTCGACCTACGAAAGAACAAGGAAGTCTTTATCGACACGCAGGATACCTTCAGAGAACCAACAATAGAATCACAGAGGATCCCGTTGCACAGTGAAGCGCCACATGTTGAAGACATGTCTACGGCCTATGAGAAAACAAGTACCGCAACAGATGTTAGCACTTCCGTTGCACAGTTCCTGCGAAGCTTCATGAAGCTACTCAAAAGTGAAAATGCCATAGTAGAGCTGCAGAAGCTCATAAACCAGTATGAGCCGCAAACCAGAACAGAGACATCTTATAGTGCAGTACATCACATAAAAAAGCATAAAAGAACAGGCCACGAAATGAGACTTACCGCGCAGATAGGAGATTTTGAAATGGATGAAGTCATCCTTGATCTGGGATCCGAAGTAAATGTCTTAACTAAGCAGACATGGCAGCAGATGGGTCGACCAAAGTTTTCATGGTCACCTATCCAGCTGAGAATGGCTAACCAATAGAAAGTCATACCTTTTGGCCGGTTAGCTGATGTGATAGTCGACATCAATGGAGTCCAAAGTCATGCAGACTTTGAAGTTATCGAGATTGTGGATGATAGTCAGCCTTTTCCTGCACTGCTAGGAATTGACTGGGTTATTGATAACTTGGGTGTCATAAATCTGAAGACAAAGAAGATGATATTTAAAGGAAAGCATATTAGGGTCATCGCACCATTGGATCCTACAGATGGTGACAGATACAGCAAGCCGATTCAGGAGGAATCCAAGGCTCAAGACTTGGACAGACTATACCAGCTCACAACAAACCAAGAAGATTACATTAATCCTATTGCAGATGGTACAACAGCTGGAGATGTGACAGCTCCTACGTCTTTGATTCGGAGGTAGGATTGGAAAATTGGCAAAGCCGGATGCATGAAGTATCAGCAAGAAGGTGCACACAGGTTATGAAATCACTGTGCTGGATTGGAAAGGAGGTAAGTCCTATTCCCACATATGATGGTTCTGCTAATGTTTACAATTTCATCTAGGAATATACTATAGCCATTACAGATGAGCACAAATTACCAACATTGGATATGGCACTGTGCGACACACCCGCCAGATGGTGGAATGCGCACAAGTAGACATTGACCACGTGGGCTCAATGCAGAATTAACATGCAGATTCGGTTTGCTGATCGGGTTACTTTACCCTTTGAAACGTTTAATGGACAAACAGATCCTAGTCAACACATTGAAGTTTGTTCACAGGCATGGTTGGAAAGGACACATGAAAAAGGGGTGCACCTGTTTGTGCATAGCCTGGAGGACGACATTCCAAAGAAATGGTACCTACACCTGGAGTTGCGCAGGGGAACCACGGATTGGAACATGTTGACTATGAACTTCTAGAAGGACTTCAGCTTTGAGGACGAGAATCCGCTGATCCATGACACATTGCAAATAATTAAGGAATGCATATTTAGGGAAGATTGTCCTCACAGAAATATGACATTGGAGGAATTCTTCAGGGAAGCTCGTGTTCCTACGCACCTACAGTCAGAATGGAAGGAACACAAAGAACACCCCATTGAGTGTTACAACCTAGATGAAGACATTGATGATAGAAATGAAGACGATGAGGACGAACCACGCAACATAAACATACCAGAATCGAAGGGTGCACGTGACATAGAAGGACCTCCGTTAGAAATCCCAGATATGAGCGGACCAGTAAAAACACAGAAGGTAAATATTGGCACAAGCAAAGCACCAAAGTTCATAGCAATTGGAGACTATTGAGACGATCAGACTATTGCAGAGATCGTAGACACTCTGCATGAGTATCAGGAGATGTTTCCGACAAAATTTACAGAAATGAAAGAAATTCTGAGAAACCTAGGAGTCATGAAAATACCTTTGAAGCCAGACACTAAGCCTGTGAGGCAGAGGCCATACAGATTGAACCCATGGTATAGCGAAAGAGTGTGCGCAGAGCTAGATAAGATGCTAGAAGTAGGAATCATTGAACCTGTCGAGGAATCTGAGTGGATTGGTCCCATGGTTGTTCAGGATAAGAAAATGAAGGGTGAGATTAGGATTTGTGTGGATCTCAGAAAACTGAATGATGCTTCTATGCACGACGCATTCCCCACTCCTTTTACAGATGAAGTGCTTGACAATGTTGGAGGGAATGAGGCCTATTCCTTTACTGATGGTTTCTCCGGATATCATCAGATCAAGATTGATCCCGCGGACATGCATAAGACAACTTTTGCTACAAAATGGGGGTCCTTCCAGTACACAGTAATGCCTTTTGGCCTAAAGAACGCACCTTCCATAAAGAACGCACCTTCCATATTTTCCAGAGTGGTCGTCGCAGCATTCAAAGAGTTTATGCATAAGTTTCTCCAAGCCTATTTTGATGATTGGACTGTGTTTGGTCTATTGAAGCACCATTGAGCAAACCTCAGAATGATGCTTGAGAAGTGTCGACAACATTAGATCTCTTTAAATCTAAAGAAGTGTATTTTTTGTGTTCCTTATGGGATTCTACTTGGGCACATTGTTTGTAAGCAGAGATTGATGGTCGACCCTACGAAGATTGCCATTATTGTGAATTTTCCTACACCAACTTCTGTCAAGATGTTGCACTCTATCTTAGGCCATACTGGATACTACAGGAAATTTATAAAGGGTTACGTGCAGATAACCGCAACAATGGAAAAGCTACTAAAGAAAGATGCACCATTCATTTGGAACAAAGAATGCGATTAGGGTTTTGATACACTAAAAG